>NNCF01128950.1:242250-308222 GCA_002313205.1 Laupala kohalensis
AACGGGAAATACGTGGACTAACTGCGTTAACTAAGATTCGGAAAGCGTAATACAATTTGCTTAATTGGGTATTAAGATTGTCAACGTGACAATTCCATTTGAGGTTGTCTTGAATATGGAGACCTAAGAATTTTGTATTCGTAACAGTTTTTAATTGTGTTCCGTTTAAAGAAAGAGAAACATGGGGTAAAGATTTTGTATTACTATTGTGAAATGATAGACACTGTTTTGTCAGTGTTTACAATGAGACGATTTGCGTGGGACCAAGTCGAAAGGTTAGACAAAACGTTTTGAGCATTGGCGTGTTTACATAATACATTTGTGTCATTACCAAAAAAACCATTTTGCAATCTGATGTGGATGATGACATGTCGTTCACATACAATAAAAAGAGTATAGGGCTGAGAATTGAAAATTGGGGTACTCCGAAAATAAGTGGCTTTGTTTCTGAAAGACAACGCTGAAGTATTTTATTTTTAGTATAGGATATTTCGACCTGTTGATATCTATCTTTTAAATAAGAAGTTAGCCATTAATTTGGAAGTCCACGAATGCCTAAAGAATGCTATTTGGAAAGGAGAATTCCGTGATCGATGACATCGAATGCTTTGGATAAGTCAAGAAAAACACTCGGAGGATTTTCTCCACGGTCAAGAGATGTGGTAACATCGTTTATGAAGGAAAATATGGCGCTTTTAGTGGAAAACGATTTCCTAAACCGTGTTGATCGTCAGAGAGAATGTTATTTTTTGATAAAAAATCTAGAAGACGCTTATAGAATAATTTTTCTAGGATTTTTGAGAAAGTGGGTAGTAGAGATATTGGTCGGTAATTTCCAATATTAAGTTTGTTTCCTTTCTTGTGTAAAGGTTTCACTTTAGCTCTCTTAAATATGTTGTGAAACACCCCTTCCGGTAAAGAACTATTAAAAATATTTATGAGTGGATTTAATATAGCGTGGGACGAAAATTTAACAATAAACTCAGGTATGTCATCTATTACTGTTGAAAATTTGTTTTTTAAGGAACTGATGATTCCTATGACTTCACTGGCTTTAGTTTCGGAAGTGAACATAGAATTGGGTTCGTGGGTGGATATAATTTGAGGACATTAGATTATTGAGTTCGTTATTTTACAAACTTCTGAGAAGTAAGAATTAAACGAACTTGCGATATCCTTAGGATTTGTTACGATTTTGCCATCGTTTAGTAAAGAAATATTTTCTTCGCGATTTTCACAAGTTGATGTGTAATTTTTAACAACGGAATATGGAACCATTAGGTCAAGGTAAAAAGACGTGAAATAGAGAAAGTTCTGAAAAAAAATCATTGAAGCCAGGAAATTATTCTTTAAATTCTTGCTAAAATAGGTATCAAGGGAGAGTAGAAAGTCAGGTAAAATGTATTTTTAAGGAAAATAAAATCTGGAAATCTCAGATGTGAAATGAAAGTTTTTGAAAAAGAGAAAAATGTTGGAATTTTGTGTTATTTTGTGGCTCAATTTTCAGTATTGTCAAAAGTGAATCTTCACAACAACAATTATTTTAATTAATATAATAATAGAAATCATAATACATTGTCAGAAATAGGATAGTAATGAGATTATCACAACACGGTTTTTTTATTTTTTTAAAAGGAGAATATTACTGTGGAGTGATCGTGTTGGCGAATTGAAATTGTGTTGCAGGAATGATATTAATTTCTCTGCAAAGTAAAATGACGAAAACAATGCCAGGTAAAACGGAAATGAGAAATGTTGAGCGGAGTCGACAAACCTGGGCGTTCGTAACTTAAATCTATTGTAAAGAGACTTTGGTTACAAACGAAAATTGGTGTGAGATATTTGTGGAAATGTTAATTTGTAGAATTGTTTTCTTTACGAATAATTAAAATACATTGCGGGATAAACATAGTTATTTCCCATTAAAGTTCTTGGCAAACTACATGTGATAAAATTTCTTTTTCTAGGTAATATAAAATGTTTTGGTCTACACAATCAAAACAATTAGAATAAAATGATTAGTTCATCACAATTCGTGACGCAACTTTAGTTTAAATATTAGAATTTTTCATGTAAAGTAAAATAAAAATGTTTTAATCGTGTAAACTTTTACTGAAATATATGCACACTCAATTTTTTGTATACCGAGAAGACTATACCACGTTCAAAAATAAAAATCCGCCCTGCGTTTTCCCCACACTTCAAGCAATAGATTGCAAATATAAACGACACATTTTTTGATACTTGGGAGATATATACGCATGCATCGTGGATCTCCATTCCGATAATCATCCGGGAGGGGGAAAAAGTGAGGAGACAAGAAGACCAAAATGGGAGTTTGTGATTAAAATGAAGAAAAGTGAGTCGATTACACACAATAAAAAGAGACATGAGCTACAAAATGTGATATGTAATATCAAGATGCAAAATGCAAAATGCTTTTTCCAACTATTTGTTTCATTCATTTTGAAAATTTAAATCGATCGAGGAATATTTCTAGATTTAAAAATACAAATAAAGTAAAAAAAAGTACTCGAATTTCCAATGCTGCGTTCTGCTATTTATTATCATGTATGTATCCCGTTTCGGTCAGCTAAGGACCCCGAATGACGAGTCCCACTAAGGCTCAGTTTTTGTGTGAATTTACTTACTAGACACATCGTGAATTTCACCGAGATCGGAGAAACGGCGTCTAGATAGGATCCAGATTGCTGTATCAGAGTATTACAACTGCGGTTGTCAGCCACAGAGGGTGAACTTTTCATACATCCTGGGAATTGAACCTGGGATAACTTGGTGACGAGCGATCACGCTGACACCGCAGCCACGGAGGGGACTATTTATTAATATACTTGTTCATATTTTATTTATGTATTTTATAAATACGTAAAACTATGAATCTAAATACTTTTACTGTACATTGAGAGTTTGATGAGAAGTTAGAAAGTAACTAATACCAAAATTTCTCTTATTTTCCCTCTCTTGATCTGTATTACTTCCGCCCTTGTCCTTGCTTCGTAAAAGAAGTGTCGTACCGTTTCGCTCATCGCATTGGCTGAAAGGCGTCTTGGGAGTGCGATTGGGCATAGGAGTGGAGCCTGTGCGTCCAACGCCGCCCACGGGATGCGTCAAGTCTTCTTTCGCAAGGAGGCTTACGCAAATGCGGACGGAACTCCGGCGGCAATCAGCGTAATGTGCCGGCTGGCTTCGTCGCTTCCTTTACGATGCTTGCCGCTCCTCTTGCTGTACATTCTCACTTACTTCCTTACTTAAGTTTCATCAAAATATTTTCTCTGTAAATCCTCTGACAATAATCTTTGGACTCTTGTTCCACTCACTCACTGTAGTCTCCGCTCCCACGTGAGTCAACCCTACAATTATAAACTAAAAATCTAGAGTGTGCCCCACTCGACTTTCCAATTACATTTCATAAAAAAACTCAGGCACTAAACACCCTTCACAACACTCCTAAAAAGCATAATAACATATTCACGTATAGAAAGCATGAATTATCTTCCACGTTAAACTCATTGCAATAGCCTTATTGGTAGATTCAAAAACAGCGCATCCAAGCTTCCTAACATTCACACATACGACACTGAACATCGTAGCCAAAATTTGAAAATAGACTCTCCTGGAGCCATTTTGCAAAGATCCGAAGTGATCTCAGAATTATTTTCCGAGCGATTTTAGTACTCTGTGTAATTGGAAAGTGAAACTATACATTCACCTCATGTCCATTGCACCTCATGTCCATTGCTGAATGACTAGTAAAAGTGAAAGTACACTTTCTTTTGTACAGTTGGCTGCTTGTCCCTGAGCCATTCCCCCATCTTTGCCATCTTCACACACCCTCTAAGACTCGCCCTAAGCTGGAGGGTCGCGAATGATGGCAAGTGGTTGGCAAGAGACCAAACAGGAGTGAACACTTGTTACGTGAACTTGGAAGAAGTTCGAGTCGGCGTCTCAGAGAACTGGAACTCTGGTAGGATGCAAATCAGATCTGTAGATATCGCACGAGCATCGCATACCATTTCCGCAATTTGAAAACTTTTTTAAAAATTCCTTTAAAAACTTAACGAAATACATACTCACTGAGATATATTTTGTTAATTATTATAGATACGTTTTTCTTATATTATGTTATTGGGCAGGAACGTTATCTTCTTAAAAATATATTAACAATATAATATTGAGGCGTCGATATTTCATAGTCTACCTAACTGTTCATTTTGCACCTCGGTATTTCCATATGAATATGCTCAAGTCATTATATGGTCGGCGAGTATTGGTGAACGTACATTACTTCGTTAATATAATACATCATAATTAATTAATGGTCAAATAATTACGGTGTAGATAATTTAATAATTATTATTAGTTAAACATTCATATAACAATTATTTACCATTTTTTATCTTATTGAGAAAAATAACTTCATAAACTCGCCCAAGAATTATGATTCATTACAAAACGGACAGAATGAACAACGCTAAAAATTACTAACTAATATTTTAAAAAACTTGTCTTCTATATATATATAAAAGAGTTATTCTTATGTTTTCTTTTATAATCTCGATTGTTTATACTCTGTTAAAAATATACATTTTATTAAGGTAAAATATACAGCCTCGTTACATGTACCTGATAATAGCAGACATGCAAAACGCCAAGTATATTGAAAATAATTACAATATTATTTTGTCACGCCTCGCTTTCTCCTCTGAATAATAGCTGATTGATGTATTATGTCAGTTATGTTCAGTGAAATGTAATAACAACTCGTTTAACATAACATTTATAAAATTATAATTGCAACTGAAAGCGAAAATGAGTTCTCAGAACATAACAGCTGGAGAGGTGTGAAAATATTTTTATTATCCTACAAGCGCCCACAAAATGTACTTGCAAGCTGCATGTTTGCCTACTACACAATACGCGCTTCTGGATCAATGGAACTGTCAATTATAAGTTCTGATAAATGAGAGGCAAAGAATATTGTAAAACTGGGTGTGAATACTCCCTGCAGTTCGAAAAGAAGCATACAACTGAATAAAAATGTAATAGAAAAACACGATTACTCAATTCCGCATAGCCATTTCCGAATACAATTGTGATACGCTACAGATTTTACATGTCGCCAAACACGAATAAATCACTCACGTCATGCGGAAAAAACTGTGAAATTGTCTAAAAACTTTCTATAGAGCATACAAAACTGTTATCGTTTCCTTATTATTTAACCCAGAAGTACGCTCCCTTTGATTATACAATCGTTCTTTGTGCTGTTGATTTTATGTCAAAACTTAATCTGTTTAAAAATGTTTCCTTTATGTTTGCACTCCAAAAATAAGATCAACATCCTTCACACTACCTCCTTCAAGAAAGAAAAATAGTCTTAATATTAGTTTCGTATTATTTGAACAGAAATACTTCCTATTATTATCGAACAGTTACAATTTTTCATACAGATATATTTATGAACAATCAAATTAAAAACACTCACATTTCTATTTCATTTATTAATTTATACATAGGAAGCAACTGCTTGTCTCTAACGAATAGAAATTACAACTAATAATTCTCTATAAGCCTTTCAAAATAAAATTTCTGAGTTGCGCACGAGTCATAATATACCATTGTTGTTATGGTGCGTTTGTGTTTTTTGTTCATTAATTAGATGGGAGTTATATACAAGTGGCGGAAAACTATCACTATCAATATCTGGATGCGTGGATACTTTACTTAGTACTTCTATTGAAGTCTATTGAATACTGATATTCTTAGTTTTAATGATTTATGGAGTTTAACAATTAATGGGAATACGTTTTTGAATTTATGTGGATTATATTTTGTTATTTATCTGCCAGATCGGATGGTACATTTATTTCTTGTAATAACACGGTACAGTTAGTGCTAATCATGATTTTCCATTAAGTGCACACCTAGCGAAATTCAGATTTCGGAAACTCAAACCCCACCTACATATGTCATTGATTTATCGTATTATATATCGTTTATTATCGTAAACGAAAAAGTCTTAATAATATGTGAAACAGACTAAGTGATATGAACACAGTACGTTGTTCAAAAACATCTGAACAAATGATACCAATCTATTTTTTATGACTTACAAGTTATTAGTGAGCAGATTTCCTACCAATTTTACTTTACTCCATTATATTTCTCCACTCGTATATTTCTTCTGTGTACCTACATGCGAAGAAAAGTGATAACTTTTAGCCGGGTAGATATGGAGACGAGCCAGGAATCGAACCTGGTAAAACATGGTGTTAAACATTAGGTCTGGGTGGAAAAGGTTAACAGTTGTGGAATACAAACGGGTGGTGTACTGGTTAGCACGCTTGCGATGATTGTAGGAGTTCCAGGTTTTGATTCCCGACTCGTTGCCATTTTTACTTGGCTAAAAGTTATCACTTACCTTGTAACTCAGTATATTTGCCAAATCACATCGTACTTTTATTTCATGGGGTAACAGCGTAAATTCCAGTGGTTGAACCATGATATTCCATTAGATTCATACCTGTAAGCTTCAGAACCCCACCTGTATAAGGCAGAAAGCCAACCTTGATGACTGCGAGAGGGAAATCGCACTGCAAGAGGGTTCGTCCGCCTCTCACTCGCAAGGTTCGTGTCTGTGACAACCTGATTGACAGCGCCCACGTGAGGCTCGTCCGTCCAACGCAGCCAGCGCCACATGAACACGTCGGTCGCCGTTCTTATGGCGCGGCGCGGCGCCCGACCGACCAACAGTGCGCGCCAGCGTTCGTGCCTCCCTGCATGAGGCGGGATGCGCGCCCGCGCCTATCGTGTTTTGCTCGGGTGTGACGTTGAAGCTATTACGGTTGCATTTGCACAAGGGGCTGTCTCAGCGGAAAGGTTTGCTACATGCACACGTGTTGACTGTAGTGAGGACGCTAATTTTTTTGAAAATATTTTACCTTAAGAGGTGGTTTTTATTTTATGCGTTGAATTTTTGTTTGGAACACTATTGTCATCTAACCTGCTACGTCGAACAAAATTATCACATCTCGATGACTAGTTCAGAAATTTCTTGATTGTTACAGCAACGTCTTCTCGACTATTCAATCTTCTGACTAAGGAATGAATTATCTGTCAAAAATTTAGCACAATGCTGAAAGCATTTTTCACCAAAAATCTTTCCTCTTAATATGTATCTTTTTTTTCATCCATCATTTCCGTTCCTTTATAAATGAACTATAAAATAATTTCGTTTACGAAATTACTCTTATAAACTTATCAAATATATTTGTGAATTGAACAAAGTGACAAAAAACGAATTATGGACTCATGTTACTAATTATCCTGTAGGTAATATTTAATATAGACATGTCTTAGTTTCTATCTACGTACAAATATTATAGTTGTAATAATGTACTGCAAAGAAAAGAGGAATTGGTTTGAATAGTGGTGAGTGTTGGGGCAATAAAATTTTTATTTCCATTAATATATATGCGCTTCATCGTGATACGTGGTTAAATACGAAGTGATGCAATTTATACCCTTAAAATATTCAATAAAACGTCGTTATAATTTGAATCAACTCGTATGTACACGATAATATTTATTATTCATTGTGTGGTTCATTGTGTTCCTCGAATGTAAAATGAAGTTTCCTGTAATTCGAGCTTAACAATTCTCTTCCACCAATTTTAACTGCTGACTTTACGGAAATATTAATTAAAAGAATAACCAGGAATGGATAAATGCGTTGTCCATGTGAGGTACTTTTCGCCACGGATGCGCGGGTGTCAAGCGGCATGCGGAGCGCGGCACCGGCATATCGGTGACACTAATTACAGCGGTGGGACGCCACAATACGCGATCGGGTACGTCTCTCTTGAAAAGCGGTTGCGATCACACTGTGCAAGGCGACTCCTTTTCAACCATCATGAAAGGAGAAATATCAGAGTTCACATACCGGAGCGTGTTGTGCGAGTTAGTAATAGAATATTTGGCATTCCTGGAGCCTGATATACGCGTTTCGAACATATTCTTCACATATGCGAACTGTTTGTGGATTCCTAGGGGAAAGAACTTACGATAATGGGAAATACGAAATGAGCATTAATAGATGGATTATTTTAATAATTAATAGTTGTGATATAATGAATTTATAAGCACAATTACAAATTATTATTGAACTTTTATAACAATAAAAATGAAATAGAATATAATTAAAACAGGGATAGAAATTCTTGAGGGTTTGTTCATACACAACATCCATTAGATTGCCAACTTGCATTAGGTGTCGAACCATCGCAAGATATTCTGCACCAAAATAAAGCATTTCAAAACACATCGGTATCCCAAAAAGTATCATATAGTGTTAATATACCAACACTAAAGTGGTGCATGCATATAAAAAAATGGCAATCTGATAGATGTTGTATATGAACAAAACCCAAGAACTCCTACACCTATTGTAACACGTGGTGAAAAATATTATATTGAATATAATATATTTATTTTATGTTAGTGTTCGCTTCGTATTCGGCTTTAAGTTTAAGTTAAGTTGGGTATTATTCCATTGTTCATAGAAGCAATTTTTACATTCGAAGCAATCGATATGTATGTAAGACGAAACGACACAGAAATTTGTTAACTGTTCTTTTGATTGGTACAAATTAGATAATTTCCG
This sequence comes from Laupala kohalensis, assembly GCA_002313205.1. NCBI lineage: Eukaryota > Metazoa > Arthropoda > Insecta > Orthoptera > Trigonidiidae > Laupala > Laupala kohalensis. The sequence continues at coordinate 250,934 of NNCF01128950.1, forward strand.
GGATAAAAATTCATCTATGGTATTGAGAAAATCTTCCTCCATTAATGGTGACGAAATAGACTGTGTTTGTAAACCAAAATTTTAAAAGCATTTTATTACATATAATGCATATTTCAGAATTATTTTATTTTAAAAAATTCATTCATTTTGACACAATGTACATAGAAATAGAACGGTAAAAATTACAGTAGATTTTTGTCATCAAATATATAGAAACAATAATTTTAAAACGTTACCTTCTTTCTTTTGTGATTTTTTTTCACGAACTACAACGGCGCAGTTTTCAGCTTTCTCAAAGAAATACACGCGTGAAATATATTTTAAATTTAACTTACGTATTTTGAAAGTATTTAAAAATATTTAAAGATCTATTCAACTCCATCTGAACAAAAAAATTTATTTCAAAATGATTTTTTTTCTGGATTGTGCCCTTTCTGAAACTCTTGCAGGATATCTTGTGAATTTCATAGTTAATTTATACATTTTTGTGTTGAATTCATTCGAATATTTCTTGCAAGTAATGCTAGTCTCGTATTCCGTATCTTCTTTTTCTCCAATATATGATTGTACGTGCAAGATTGAATTGAATCCGGTTGAATGTATGTGCAATTTTGACCTCACTCCTACGCGTAATTGGTGTAGAGAGAATGTTTATTTATTCAGATATTTTTGAATAAATCAATATTCTGGCTCATTAAATGAATCATACTTCTGATTTTTTTTCTTTTATTGTAACATACCATATTCCTGTAACCGTAATACACTATTTTGTAACGACGAATCATTCTATTATTAGGATAGAAATACTAAGAAGAGAAAGAAATAATATTAACCACTATTGAAGACAAGTTCGCGAACATTTGTGAGACATTCGATTCTGTAACAATAGGCCTGAGTTTTCCAAAATAAAATTCTGCCAGAAGACAAGTTGACGGAAGTTTCGCACCATTACAATCAGTGACGGAACTAGACCGTAAATTTGATAAATATGATTATAAAAATTATTGAAAATATTGTTACAAAAGCTATTGTAAATATTATTCTAAGCATTATTATAAATATTATAGCGATTTTGTATTTTAATATAATACATCAATTCATCAAATAGACAACCAACAATTCATTAAATAGTGACCAAATTTATTAGTTGTTTAAAATTGTAAATAGACAGTGAAGGATAACAATACATTTTATCTATTTTTATTTTATATGTTCCAGTCCAATGCGGGGGGTGGTTATAGCCTCCTTAACTCCCCCATAGATCCGCCACTGATTACAATGAACTACAAAATAGTGCTACAATGAACTACAAAAGAGGTTCAAGAAATCGAAATCAGACAAGATGATGCATATATTACCCGGAAAATTCACGTTACTCGTGTTTATCGAATAGTGTACGTTCCATTATTAAATATTATCCTCGAATAAAGTCATACATTCTCATCGTATTGCAGGATTGATTCGAAACGATACAATAAAGACTAATATATTAAGGGATGAGTTGAACAGTGAACACGACACTACTGTGTCGTGTGACCGGTCAAACTGAGTACTCTCGCTTCCAAGCTCAGATGACGAGACAAACTAACAGAGCAACAGTGTTAACACCCCTGGATCAAACTACTCGCATTCTGTCATCGCTCCTTGTTCCTCCGCTGGCTCAGAGTTAGCACGATTGTTCGCCATTGAATCACTCCGGTCTCTAATCCCGGCGGGGCCGGAAAAAAGTGTCCCACCTCTTCAATACCAATGTCTCAGTTCATGTAGGTGTGACAATTGAAAAGAGAATTCTCCTTCTTCTATCCACCTCCTACGACTCCTATTATCACTAACTCTTTCTATTACTAACTACTCCTACTAACACCTTCACTTGGGTCAAGTTATTGGTAATACACCTACTAGCTACCCTAACACATCCTATCGCATCACGCTACTTTCCCATTTACAAATACTGCAATAAAAAGTATTCTGAACTCCACAATGGAGCGATTGGGGTCAGATGTGACACACAGGAACGGGAGCGGTAAGCACAGAGTGCAGGATGATGGATCCCCATTTCCACGTAAAAATATACAATAAGGACCAAACAATACCGTACAACCTTATACGAGAATGAATATATGGCCATCTCGTTACTATAATTAAATTCTGTACATCTTAGTTTCACTGTGAACAATGATTTACATTCTCTCTCTCTGTCTCTTAGTGGATTGACCCAATAAATAATTTTATTTCGACAACCCTTCTACATATCTCACCACCGCCATCAAGGAAAATTCTTTAAGCCAATTTTATAACTCTTCGTCTCAGGGGAGGGATTATGAGAGTATTTCCTTATCTTTTTGGAAACGATACAAGTATAGAACCAATCTAATGGTTTAAATCATTTATTGTATGCCCAAGAACCGTAGAAAGAGTTGACCTTAAGTTTCTGAAAAACGAAACTCACGTATAAGCACGTAAAGCAAAACTCGTAATAATGTATTTTGTGCAACCAGAATTTCTTTATGATACAACTCCTGAATGTGTAATCTACTTACTTCATACTAGTCTAACCGCAATGTAACGAACATATTTGTGAATAGTGAAGAAATATCGCTCTGTATTATTCACTTCTGTTGTGTGCATCCCGTATCAATGATTCAGTTTTCATCAATAGTTCAACGTTTTGTGGGAGTTTAGTCAGTAGAGTATTCAACAATATTTTATGAAACTACTTCCACTGCCCAACAAAATGGAAAGTATAATAGTGGTCGAACCCCATCAACTGAACCTCCACTATTTAAAAAGTCAAAACATAATAATAAAAAATGTGTCATTTATTGAAAATCACGTCTCGCAATGTTTATTCCATGAGTTGTTGACGTATTCTAGACAACTTCTGAACCTGTAGTTTGAAAACGTCTAGATTAGAAAACATCTAAAACCTAAAGAATACTTAGTTATTTTCAACACACATATTCATACATCAGACTTCAAAATATATGCACTTTCCTAAAAATTTATTTTGAGAAATTTTTAACTGAACATTATACAAATCAACTTCCAAAATTATAATTTTTCCACTTACGTTTGACGTAAGTTACGGAAGATAGTCGAACATTCATTAAATTTCATTGAAATGTTTATTCTTATTAGACCTTATTTTTATGGTCTTCATATCCAATCCTAATTATAAACGCTTGCATGTCAATACATTCCCGTTGTACAGATAAAATGTAAATCTCCATGAAACAAAAATTTATCATTCAATATATAATGAAGATGGTTCAAGTTTTGGTGTGTCGAGTCGCAGAATTACATGATGCAAAATAGTAACAATATCTGTGAATACGTTATGGACGCTATACAACAAACTAGCAGAGCACTCGACATCTGATTAATATCATTTATTTGGTTTGCAGCTTTTTAACTCTGCAGTGGTGACGTGAATTTTTGTTACATTACTGGTGACGTCAATCTAAGAAGCCGTGTATATGTTCTTTTCGTTTTTATTTCGATGTACTACAAACAATTAACGAATAAGATTCTACATAAATACATGTTTATTGAGTACAGTAGCAATAATTGCAATAATATTTAACTCACTTCCACGTTAACAAGTATAATAATAAAAATATAAATTGATAATTAACTTTCTATTTCGCAATGGAAAATATATTTTTTATGTTAAAACATAAGGCAGGAAAGTGTTTTCTCATAAACTTCATGGGTTTTTCTCCTATTTGTATTATATACATACATAACGAAAACGATAATACACTAAACAAATATGAAAATTTAATTAGTATTTAATGATCATAAATTTCTTTGTTTCTCTCTTTTTGCAAACACAATCTTCATGCATTGTTTAAAATAGAAACACAACACTAATAATAATTTTTGACACTTTTATATTTTGTTATATATAAGAACACATTTACTATAACTAAATATAATCAATGCTGTGAACATAATACATCAATGTATACTACAAAAAGATAACATTTAATTCCTTATAATAAATTAATATTCAGTCCGGACCGTGTGTCCTCAGCCTTAGTTGGGAGTGATTAGACTTCCGATCGCGATCCACCAAGATCTTCACTAGCGCATAGTAAGAGGGTCGGTCGCTCGAACGCCACCTGACCCACGACGGTCTCTCTAAAGCTCCATCATTATTCACTGCAAAAGAAGAAAATACAGTTCCATAACAGTGACTTTTCGAGGTACAGAGTCTTTGTAAGCGATATTTCTCACTTAACAAGTAACTGAAGTAAAGGTAGAAATTTTTTATATACTACCTATGCACATATTCCCGATCATCTTATAGTGTACATTAAATTATTCTTAAAGGCTAAAATAAATTAAAGTGTACGAAAGAAAATATTCTAATTATCTGTAAGGCAAAACCATTAATCACACACCTGCGTTTAAAAATATTATGTGTAGGACAAAAAGGAAATGTATAAAAAATATAGTTCTTTTATTTTATAAAAACTTTATTATATCTAGTCTATGAAATTAATACAGTACATTGAATGGAAGAAAGTTTCACATGGCTTTTCAGTGTGTTATAGAAAATAACATGTAATGTTCTTGGGGAGATTATAATTGATCCATAATAGGTTTCAAACTCTCTTTAACAATGAGGTCCCAGATGAAGTTTGAACAGCTTCTTCTCAAATCGGCCAAGTCCGGTATCGTCTATGGGTGGGCGAAGGATGAGAGACAAGTTTTGTTGCTTCATCAAAACACCAACAAAGTGATGGAACAAAACGGATCTCCAAAACTCTGCTTCAATGCATTAGGCATGGAGCAAATCACATTTTAAAATAATGACGTCACCACATTTCACGTTACTGAAAAACAAATTTCGCCATCGATATGTTGTTTCACTCTTTACATTTTTTTCTTTCGTAGATTAGAATAAGTTAATTCTCTAATAATTTAAAACTGATAATCTTTAACTTTAGAATTCTTTAGAGTAACTAATTGTGTCATAAATGAGTTATTGAATACAATTTCTAGAAAATATCGTGAACTAATTATCTGAACGAGAGTAAAATATATCACTTTGAGGCAATATGGGCGTGCCATACGCTGCTCATATGTACATAACCATTTATGAAACTTTCAATAATATTACTCATTTTGTTTGTATTGACATAGTCATTAAAACAGTAATGAATGGATTATTGTATATTCAAAACTGCAAATCATTAATTATACCATTAAATTGAAAAAATATTTGAAAAGATGTCGCTAGATGCTAGCAACAGAGTTCTCAATTTTTGCGACTATTTTCCTTGGATGAGTTTCATAGTTATCCAGAAATATAAGACAAATTTCATTCTGTTCTTTTCTCTTTTAAATCTGTGATACGTGTGATAGTTTTATGAATCCATCAGAAATTAGATGAGAGTTTATTTAAAAGCCTTCTCTTCTGAGACCTTATCCATAAAAGCCAGAACAACTTCAAGATGATTTTATTCAAATATTATTTCCGCAAGGAAGAAGTTTATTTTGAAGAAATAATTAATAACTTACCACCTTTATGGACGAGTATTATTTATATTTTTTGTGAAGAGCTCACAACGTTTCGACTTGGATTAAAGACGTCGTCAGGTGATCAAGTAATAAATTATATCAAAACACAAAACAACAGGACTAATGAACACGAAATAAACAGAAATATAAACATAAAATATGTGTACAAAACAGTAGAATCACAATAATGTTACAATTATGTATATTATAAACCAGATAGTTATTTCAGTATCAGAGCGTAAATTCAAACTCCCGTGTGTATTTTTTGTAAATATCATATATGATATACAGAATTTGTAATAACTAATTAAAAAATATAAATATTACTCGTCCATAAAAGGTCCAAAGTTATTAATTATTTATTTAATACGATTATATAATGGACGTTAATAGTAGTAGGGTTTCATTTGAAGAGTTGGTAGGTAATATTTTTTAATTTTACATAAATAATTCAGAATATTAAAAAAACAATCACCAGGTCACTTATACTACCTTAATTTTACTAATGAGACCTGTATGCACGCCTGAAGAGGCAATTTCACTTGGTTGTGTGGATGAGAGAACAAGGGAGCGATCGAGATGAATCGATACAGTTCGGGGGAAAAGCTGCAACTACAAATAGCAGCTGCTCACATCCCACATCGTGTTTCATCTTGCAAATGCGTTCGATTGCTGAGTCATTTCTGACCCTCACCCCTATCCCCACTCACCCTCTGATCAACACCCTCTCCCAGTATCCTCCCTCGCCAAATGCGGCCCTGCTGCCAGTGCATTACGACTCTCGCAAGTATGGATTGCGTCATGCGTGAAATATCCAACTTGTTGGAAACAAGTCATTGATTTGCATTCCAATTATTTTTTTATATATGCGTGTTTTAGTACATTTAAGGCATTGATGAAAACGTGAGAAAACATCTTTAAACGCATTAATAACCCGCGGAGAAATTGAAACATTTCGAAATAATATACTTCGTCGATAAATTTATTTATAAATATAGGTCTGAAACGAAAGGAAAACAAATTATCCGACGAAAATGAAAAAAATGTAATTATAAATTGTTGACAAAATTTGAAAATTGAATTTTCAGTTTCCTTAAGTTAGTTAATTTCGAGATTTCATTCAAACAAATTTGCAAAATTTATAAATTTACAGTCACCGATATTGTGAAGTTCAAGGTGAATGAGATCTAATGTTAGGTAATAAAGAAGCTAAGAATCGGTAGGTGTTAACGTTTAAATTGACATAAACTGATGTTGGTAATAAAACATCGAAAGGGAATCGCGGAATGTTATGTAAAATATGTCAACCGTGATATCTTAGCTCCCGAGTTGTTTCCGCGTCATTTGTCGAGGTTTCGACAAACTGTCATTTCGACCTCCATACTGACATCTTCATTTTTTCATCGTTAGTTTCTTTCTTGTCGCGTCCCCATCTTGCGTCATTCGCGACTTTTCCTGTTTCTCTCCTAATTGTTTTTGTCCTTATTTATGCTCAATCAAGGATGTGTGGACGTACTTATCATACTAGCCTTTCAGACCTCCTTTATTTCCTTTATTTCGTCAATGTATTTTTTAAATAGCCCATATTGCTTCTCCGTTGCAATCATGTCTGGTCCCATCTCAGTTATTCCTACAGCATTCTAAAGGTATTTTGCTCGTTCTGGTCCATAGATGGTACAAACCCAAAAGACATGATCTCTCGTCTCTTCTCCTTGTCCACAATCACACTGTTCTTCACCCACCAATTTGAATCTGTGCAAATACACCTTATAATCTCCATGTCCTGCCAACATTTCCACGACATCTAAATTCGGGCTGAACCATTTTCTTCTCTTCTCGGCGAAAGTTACGTCAGGCATAAACACATATAGTTGTCTCCCTTTTGGTGATCTATTCCATTGTATTTGCCTCGCTTGTATTAATATCTGTGTTATCTGCCGCTTCCTGACATCCGCAGGAAGAAGGGCTTCAACACTGTGAAGAAGAGTACATAGGTTGAAGCGTCGGTTCCTGAGCAAATGACGCTGTAACAACCCGGAAGTCAAGATACCATTGACACCGGGTTGCGGAAACCTCCGACAGTGCATAGGCCAACAGTACTTGTGTACTCACGGCGTGAGAAAACAACAAGAGAGGGTATGCCTGATGTATGTGAAAAAAAAACATTACACATGGCAATGCAGATTTACCGAGACTTATAATTTTCGAAATGGCTAAAGTTAGTGAAAATAGTCCTCAATAAAGAAAGTTCCCATTTATAGAATGGAAGAGTTTTTCAACGAAGTGTGGTTATCATCATTGGCATCTCCACCGTTTCTTGAGAAACACAAATAAATACTCCTCAATCTTCCATAACGTTGTTTCTCTTGTTTCAATACTATCTTTATGTATAACAATTCAGCCTGCGTATGTTTGTGTTCGCAAAAAACGAAAAGTAGTCAGTCGATTCACTTGAAATTTTGACACAACGTTACACTCAAATACGCCCCTGTTTTTATATACCCATTATATAGATGTCATGCCTGTGACAGGTAAATGCATACTTATCAAGAAACATCAAAAACTACAAAGCATGCAAATTTGAAATTTGGCAGACAGGTTCCTTTTAAGGTGTAACCATCCGCTAAGAAAGGATTTTACGAAAATCCGCCCCTAACGGGGTGAAATGGGGGTCGGAATGTTTTATGTATGTACCCCGCCATAAATGTAGAGTGCATGGACCAATTTCAACCAAATTTGATACATAGATAACAGACTATATGAAAACAAACACTGGGGGGTTATTGCATTCCTTGAACCCTTGGGGGTAATACGTAGGGAGGGGGAGAGAAGGGTATGACTTGTAAAAATAATGAAAAAATCCGATATTATATTCGAAACCGTAGCTTTCGGTGCCGTTGAGATGGATAAGAGCGTCACCGTGTGCTTCGTAAGTTAACAATCAGTCCACATTGCAGATAATATACCCCTAGCTTCCCTGTGGTAGGGGTGGGAATGAAGTACAGGTAAACAATAGGAAAACGACCGATATTAGTGTTGAATAAATAATTTTTGGGAACGCTGAATTGAAGTGAAGTGACACCCTCAATCGCAGTACACGGTCACCCCTATAAGGAATAAACACCCTTTTTGTTGGGAGTGAGAAGGAGTGTAATACAAAAATAAACGAAATTGACCGATATTAGTGTTTTAGGGGCTGCAGAAATTAGTAGTGACATTCTCGAAGACGTCAAAGTTCACAATCAGCCCGTATAAATTCCAGCATCCCTAGCAAATGGGATGTCATGAAAAAATATCAAACATATACCAGTGACGAGTCCATAATATTCGGCGTCGATGAGTTGATAGTAAAATCCCAATATCGGATAAGTATGAACTCACCTTATGAAACAAACACACCACACGCGCTCCTTGGGGGAGGGGGGTATGGGTTAATGGATAAAAAGAATTGGAAACTAATTTAAAAATATAAAAACATGAAAATTGCATCGGATTCATAGTATTAGGGTTGATTAGATTATTAAAGTATAAATGCCATTAAGTTTAAGTTGAGATCAGATAGTGGCAATGTATTTTTAGAACTGGAGGTGGAAAGGGCGAGACGTAAAAATAACGCAAAAAGACCGATATTATGGTCCCGAGTCTTGGTAATTGTGTATACAGAGATGAATAATTGTATTTCTAATGACATTATATTCTTACATTATTGCATGACACCTCTAAATGTGAGAGGTGGGAAGAGCATGACGCGAAAAATTATCGAAAATGTCACTTAAGAAATAATTTTATGAACATTCGCCCCCGAGAGAGTGAAATAGGAAATTTGTGTTTTCTAAAACCTTTTTTGCAATTACATCAGTGAAAATGAAGGATTGATACACATTAATACTGTCAAATGTCCACCATTAATGGATAACATTTTCACTGGATATCAATTTGAGAAAGACATAAGTTACAGACATATTACAAAATTCACGCGAGCAAAGCCGCGCATTCAGCTAGTATACTATTGAAATTCTGAAAACGAAAAAGGTTTCTTCACACTTAGTATAAAATACTATTGATATTTAACTATAGATCATATGTTGCAAGTTGCATTCCGAATCGTACGAATATGAAAGTTGTAGAAGTAATAATAATAATAATAATAATAATAATAAATTTACAATTAAAAAATCTGTTACAACTGCGTCTCACCACATGAAGGAAACTTTTCAATATTCAAGAAATAATGGAGTGTTCCGGAAGCTACCTCGTGAGAAATAATCTGAACGGTCTTTTGCATTACTTTTCATACTTTAACCTCTGTAAACATTCTATATAATTTAATTTTTTGGGAACATTAAATTACGGTCCATTTATGAGTAACATTTCATTCCGACCACTGATCTTCACTAACTTTTACGATTTAGTCCTCTTGAATGATGTTTCGTGAGGTATACGGTTCGTAACTCTATTAACAGTACGAATCTGTCACGGATAGTACACATATCAAAGTGTTTTTGTCGATAACTGACATACAAAGTAAAAAAATGAACAAACTTAATAAAATATTTCTCGTTCGGTCAGATGTCTCCATCCGTTTTAATTGTTGATATTGCATGAAGTATTTCCCCGCAAATTCGTGGAACCAGGAAATAGGTATTCAACACTAAAAACATTTTCGCACATAACCTTAATTTATAATGTACATTTCAAACAACAATAATTTGAGTATACTATATAATATACTAATACAAATAAACATATTTTTTCACACAAATATATTTATTGTTTTAGATAAATTTATTTTTCGTACTTGTATCATTGAAAATTTATCTCTTAAATTTGGGATTCTTAGTGCATTTTAATGTTACATTTAATATTACTTATATTACACATGATGCTGAAAATTCTTTTCATAAACTCCAGTCTTCCAGAAAATAACTTTACTCAATAACTCAATCTATTAAAATTTCAACATTTTCTTGTATATTAATAGAGAGATGTGAACGAGACGATAATAATAATAATAATGAATGTTAGATTTCAATAGAAAATTCTATAGACATGGACTCAATTAGACTCTTTTGAGAAATGGTCTGCATTCTGTGTCCAGAATAAGGATTAAATAGCATTTACCATGAAAACGGATAATTACGTTTACAAACCTGTTCAGTCGGTATACACCGCATGTAAAACAATGTTAATTTTAATTTGTTCTTTTAATATTGTTAAAAACCAATTATTTTTAAAAGAACAGGTATGTTTGGTATATTGATAAACAAAAGAAAATTTAAGGTAAATTTTAATATTTTCGTCCTTACTGATATTTTTAAAAGAACAGGTATATTTGGTATATTGATAAACAAAAGAAAATTTCAGGTAAATTTTAATATTTTCGTCCTTACTGATAATAATTATTGCCTGTATAACCAAATGAATAACAGCACCATATTTCAACTACAATGTAGACCCTTCTGAAACTCAAATTTCCCGACGAGGCGGCAGTTTAATTACATTAGGACACTTTAATCTCCTCTATCTGGAGCACAACTCAGAAATGCAACTCTTATGTTCACACAATTACTAATGTGTATTGTGAAGACAAATTATTACAGCTTTATACGATGCATCACTTTACACACAACATGGTTTTAGATGGAACAGTAATAAAATTGCTATACTTAGAGCAATTGTATACAATGACGGAGACGGAGTTGTGTACAATGATAAATATTCTTTGGAATTAATTCTGACTGAAACTGAAAATGCAAAATAGATTTTTTTAATAAATGAAGAAAAATAACGATCTGACTTACAAAATCATATTATGTCACTCAAAATTATCCATTGATTGTTATCATAAAAATATTGAATTTAGTCAATATGTCCATGCTTACTACATGAATAAATAATATTATCAATCCACATCCCCATGAAATCATTTGCGCCCCTTTCAGTTAAATTGAAATCCAAAACTGTCGCACTGTAAAAAATGATTTTCGTTGAATATTGCGATGACCTTCGATATTAAAATTTATTGTCCTGTATTATTTCACATTGTTTCATAATGGTGGGGATAAAACTGACGATTTCTGGTAGTTATCGTTCATAATGGACATCAAACAGTTTTTTGAACACCATCGAATGACGGTGTTGTTTACAAATTATCTTTGTGTGTTCAACGTTATTCTCATTGAAGCATATTTATCTTCGCAATTATTTCAAACTACTTCGATTTTTTAATTTCTATTATTGACATATGCCTGAGTTCATGAATGAAATACTATAGAAATAGAAATGGAGTTCTACTTCTCTTCTTCAGTCCTTCATTTTTGTTCTGTGCAAACGGAGATAAAGTAAAACTCGATTGTATTCGTTTATGATATTAATTTAAGATGTTATATTAAAAGCATAATCATTTTTAAATTATAGAATTATGACATAATATAAAATTTTAAATATGTAATAAATTAAAATAAAATTACCGCATGATAAATTGAAAGGCGTTTCTATGTTACTCATTGTTTTATTGGTATAAAGCTTTTTCGGCTGCATAGCAGCCATCGTCAGTAACATACNTATAAAATTTTAAATATGTAATAAATTAAAATAAAATTACCGCATGATAAATTGAAAGGCGTTTCTATGTTGCTCATTGTTTTATTGGTATAAAGCTTTTTCGGCTGCATAGCAGCCATCGTCAGTAACATACACTGAGTATTGAGGAATATTTTTGGCGAATGCCAAAATGAGCAACATACAAACGCCTTTCAATTCATCATGCTTTGATAATGTTGCTAAAGCTCTACAATTACCAAGTATAAAATTACCGTAAAAGTTTTTACGTTGTCATTTGGAAATAAGATGACCGGTGAGTTTTTCTTTCAGCAAGAGATGTAATATCAGTGACGCTCACTCCAATACAAACATTCATTGAATTTACAGGAATCACGTCTTACTACTGCTCCTAAATTACATATATATGTCTACGTAGTGTACGTAAAAAAATACATGCACCAAGAAAAGTAATTATACCCTCTCATTTTTCTTGTGATTTTTATACAGCATCCATCATAATAATTATAGGTGTGAAGGTGTTAATGTGATGGAAAATAGTGTGAGACATTCGTATTTGACTCGGAATATTAATTTACTACACTTTTTGTTATGCAAGTATTTATTCATTTAACTTAATAGTTTTAACATAACTGTCTAGTTGGATGGAAATGAATGCATCGCTCTTACAAGAACTCTCATCCCAGAAAATCTTCACAGATGAGATCACGTATACTATCGACCTGAATATCTGATATCACTACAACCAAGTCGCATGTTTTGGACAGCTCGTAACTTGCTCGTAACTTACTCATATACTTGCCACCTTACACTTGGAAAATAATTATTTCCAAGTTTGTCGGAAATATATCACTACATTCAAGTCACGACTAGTGCACAGTTTGCCATGTGTACTTTCACATTTACTCTTGGAAGACTTTTTTAAATTGTATGATTTGTAAACAGTATTCATTTACAGATAACACTAACTTTATTGCTGTAAAATACCACACTGGACTCAAGTCAGGATGACAGTGCTAATGGGTGGACATCATATTTACTGAAAATAAAAAGAGGAAACGTATCAATGAATTGTAAAAATAATTTTCAAACGTTACGGATATATTATTGGGAACAAAATAATGTTGACAAAAATGAAGAAAACTTTTCCACCACGCGACACTTTTTACTTCTATACAATTACGTTATATCTGGACCACACAGAACGGCGTTGCGTGATCAATTGTATTAATGCATACACAATTTCATAAATCTAATCGTCATTGAAATAAATTTCTGTTGATTTGTTCAAAAATCTGAAAATTTGCTTGCAGGACAAGTTTTCAAACGTTTTTCCTTGTATTTATTCTGTATTATTCATGTATTTCAGACACTAGTCCACACACTAAACTAGCTTACAGATAACGATTGATAATCAATTCAAAACAATAATCGATGAAAGATTGGAAAAAAGATAGGATGAAGAGTTCTGCCGGTAAGGAAAGGAAAATCAAACATTTAACCTTAAAACAAGATATAAAAACGATGGTTGTCAGTAATGTAAAGGAAATTGGAAAATAAATGTAAAAGTAAGCATCGATTAATTAAAATATATCTTCTTATAATTACTTAAATGCAAAATCAAATGAGAAAAGGGCAAAATGGTGAACTCGGTCGCCAAATTCACGTATATAAGTGACGTGCGGGCTAGCTTGCTTAGTAGCATTATGCAGTTACTTGCTAGGTCTGCTAGCGCACGCCTGGATAGTCGCGGGGTATCAATTTATCTCAAAAATAAATGCGTAAAGAAACTGCAAACAAAATACAAATGATAATCTGAATTATACAAACGAAACCTAATTTTTTTCCGTATTTACTTGGGGCAAACAACGGCACTGACATTCGTAATTCAGTTTTACTGTGTTTTAAAATAAAATTAATCATAAAATTAACTACTCAAACTTCTAAAACCGAACATGTTGTGCAAGTAACATTTTATAGACAACTTATGTTAATATCGCAGCACACAAATATTTGGAAAGCAATCTCAATTGCACACATTCAAAATATGGTAAACCCTTGTCCAGATCCTTTCTATGACAAACCACAATTGTCCTCAGTTTCACTGATACTAGGTCCAGAGAGAAAACTACTACGTTTCGCTGTAACCGCTTTATCTGTTTCCCTTTCAGAGCGAAAAGCACTGGAAGGCCAAAATGTGTTCTACTCTAACATAAGAAGTATTTTCAGAAAACGTGTCTGAACTCTCCGTCCAATATTATGGTTGGGGATAGATAATAATTTTAAGTTGTGATAACCAACATAATTATTTTTATTAAAACTGGATATTTTTGACCAACTATCAATTTACATACGTTTCTTAAAACAACATAAAATTTTACAGAATTCGTTCAACTATTATTGTCCAATATTTTATTTATTTGCATTTCTTCAAAAATCACCGTATCAGTCCTACATTAGCATAATACTCACACAATATTCACACTACATAATCCTACACTAACTCGAAATGTTTAAGTCTTCTGACCAGAATCTCGTAGTCAAGGATCTCATTGGTATGTCCGTGTAGCTTCAATTCATGTTTGGCTGCTTATCATCTTATTTCACTTGAAACGCCAGGGATTAGATGATCTCGGTGTAGGTAACATTCGGATATATCCCGGAACTTTTACCATATTTAGCAGCACTGTTTTGAAAAGTATGAAAACATTTAATGTTCCTTTACGGCATAAGATATTAAGATTTTTTTCGTGTATCAATATATGAAGTTTTAGTGCGAATCACTCTCCAGAAATTTGATAGAGACCCACCTCATTTTTAACGCAATTTTAAAACGTTCTACTTTTTCTAGTGTACTTTGCGACGCTCGTATCTAATGTTAAATTGTTTTATGCTGTTAAAGTTGTAAGTTAGATGGCGACACTCTGAAAGGAAGTTGGCGAAACGTTTTTCGAAACTAATGTGAAAGAGTGTCAAAAAACAATTTTTCAGTAGCAAGTGGTTAAAATATTGTTATACCACTCTCAGTTCTTTCTATAAAATAAATAAGAAGCCATTCCTTTGAAAAAAGTGTAATTGCCAAATTTGGTAATGGGTGCCATTTTGAGACTGAACAAATAAAACGTTTTTCAAACATAGTTTCACATTTTGGCTTGTTATTTATCAAAAAGAGAAGTAATATACTTATATACATGTATTCATCAACAATACATTGGAAAACAAAACTGTGTAAATGAGAGAGTACTAAATCTCTTAAAGAGTGTTAATTAAGACTAGCTATCCATGTAAACTGATTTTCATCGCAATCTGGTTGAAACTTACCCTTGATACAATTTTATTACCTTTACGCGTGAGGTAATTTTCACTCTTTGTTATATTAACTTCGAATGTATTCAGCACAGAGGAAAGAAAATATACATTTTTTAATTGAAAACATGTTTCTTCGGTATATTATAAAGAGAACAAGAATAATCAAATAGTCAATTACCTGTGCAAATCAGGAATGTCACATTTTTTGCTCGTAAGTTAGATGGACATGCCTCTGTTATCTCAAAAAAATTGCGTCTTTAGAAAACTAAGCAATGCCTTTCAGTGACAATCCGATTTTTTGTTTTTCCAATTAGGCATTTTTTGTAATTTTTTGTGTGTTCAGTGCTGTTTTATGCTCAAAATCTTAAAAAATTGTAGACAATGTAATGATCATTTAAAATAAGATAATTATAATAGTACAAACAAATGTTTTGGAGCATAACTTCTTATGGTGAATCAGCACAGAAAATACAGTAAAACTCGCTTAAGACGCTCTTCAAGAAAACAGCTCAAAAGAACGACTTAAGCGGGAAAGCGTCTTATGGGTGAATTGAAAAAAGCAACTTTAAGTGCTTAAAAATATGTATTGTTCATCATCCAGAAATACATAAAATACCTACAATTTAAAACAATAATAATACATACTGTAATAAATTTTAAATTTTATAAGAAAAATAAACAAATGAAGGAGATATCATGTGTNTGGCCCAATCGGTGTAGTAATAACTGATGCCTAACTTCATTCAGAGCTTACCTTCAAAGATAGGGAAATGGGTTCGTCCATTTCATTGGCGTGAAACACACATTAATCCTTCTCGAAAGAAACACATTGTTCATCAAAAATTAATATAATTACAACAAAACAAAGACACAATTGTTATGACTACGAATGCTCTTACAACATTTCCCCAAAAATAAGAATACAACATACAACATACAACATACCGGTACCAATTGTTCGATAACTTAATAGAACGAGTGTCCCAAGGTTGCACTTCGCGGTGAATTTAAACACTACTGATAATTATCATCAGATGCCGAAATTATAATAGTATCGACTTTATAATAGCAATCGAGTATCGACTTTGAAAAAAAACAAGCTCGCTGAATGTCTCGTGATGTAGTGTTTTCGCAGAAGGTAGTCTGCATATTCTCAAAAATTGAGGTCACCATTTCTACACAAAAGACCCTTCAGTGGGCCAGAAGGACATCCATTCTTCGTCGTCATCACTACTAACTTTCCAAAAGTGAACGTAAACCAAAAGCTGTAGAAAGTTCTTACGCAGGTCCCTGACGCACGCTTGGCAAAGTGTCGCCCCTTCCACATCCTTTTGTTATACTGACAGAACCCAGTTCTTTCTTTCTCTTTTAAACTCGTTGAAACATGTACCGCTGTACAATTGTTCTATTGTGAAGCGTAAAATATTTTCGCGGATCCGTGGTCCCGCAAATATATATTCCTTTCAATTTGTCATAAAACTTCGAAAAAATTTCTAAAATGAATTATTTAATACAATACTGAAATTTGTTACTTTTCAGATGTACTGAGAAAGAAAGTATCTATTTTCGCTTGTTTGAGGTTCTAGATATGTATTGCAACAAGGAAATTATCAATTTTGTTGGCGTAGCTCAACATTTCATCAGCGTGTTCCAAAGAGGATAGCACTTTTCACAGTTCACTTAAGTATTGCAAGCCAGAAGTAACTGTAGGTGTCGGCGCCGGTTTGTCATTCTCCTCTTCTTCGTCGTCCTCCTCTTTTGCATTCTTCACCTTCTTTCTACCATCGCATGTCTCTAAAATAGTTGTTTTTTTAAAACAAAGGTCCTCTGGCATTAGCTTATAAAACAGTCCAAATTCATCAGCGTTGTATACATCTTCAGGGGCGTAGTCGCGTAATAATGAATGCAACACATTATCTTCCCATGAAGCAATATCGTCTTCAATAACAGATCCAGCCTCGCCAGAAATTTTTCGCTACACAATACCTCGTCGACTCCGAAATCGGTCCAACCACCCAGTCGATCCACAAAATTCAGTAATCTTACGATGTGCCGCTATCTCCTTGACTTTTTCTGTGATAACACCATCATTTACTGGATAATTTACGTTATGAACTTGTTGAAACCACTCCAATAAAACTTTTCCCAACTCCTCATACATTCTCTCGCTAGCCGTCGGGGAGAGCACAACGCTCCGGTGCTCTTTGCACGAACAGTGCGCGCGCTTATATATCCTAAGTGTCTCTTATCAGTTAGACCGATTTTATCAGTGCGGCAAAGCCTATTAAAAATAATTTGCGTGTTGTGAACCGACTTCTATACCGCATAAATATTGTTTTTGAAAAAGAAAGTTTTCTACAGACGAAAACTAGCGTCAAGCAGGAAAACGGGACCGACCTCACGGCCATCCCGAGCTCAAGTTCGGCGACCATGGAGACCAACGTGTCACTTCCGGACGCTACTTTAACGACCCTCGGAGTACTACTGCAGCACCACACTTCGCCCCCGGTTCTTCTAGAATCTACACAGCAGCAGTATCAAACCCTATCAGGGTTTTCACCATCGCAATGCGAAAATAGCGTTAGTGCGCCGACGAACGTCAGTAATCTCACTCAAAGTAGATGCAGTGTTAGTAATATTGATCCCTCCTCCAATATCTGCCACCCATTTAAACGTCAACGCACTCGCTCTGAAACTACATCTCATTCCGTGGTATATAACATCCGAACTAGAAACTCAATTGAAAACCTACCCATTGAATTTAATATGCCTCAAGCTGTTAGCATTCAAAATATTGAACCTACTAGAGTCAATATTCCCCCAATCTTTACTCACGAAAATTCAAACCATGCAGAACTTGTAAAAAACTTAAAAGAATGTACATATTTCTTCCGTGTACCTTACACGTGGAGACGATATGAGATAACTTTCGGTCAGGTGAAAATGGCGACGAGTCGGGAATCGAACACGGGCCTCCTACATTGATCGCAGGGGTGTTAACCACTACACTACCCGTTCGCCTTCCTCAACCGTACACCATTTCCGCCCAGACCTAAACCCCAGCAGACCTGAGACACATCCGGTACGGTTGTAGAAGTAAGTACTACCACGGGTAGTGTAGTGGTAAACACCCCTGCAATCAACTAGAACTCCCGGGTTCGATTCCCGGCTCGTTGCCATTTTCACCTGATCGAAAGTTATCACAAACTTAAAAGAAATTTTGCAACACGAATATTTCCAAACAAAAGTGCAAGGTCCCTATACAAAAGTGCAATCGAAAACGATTAATGATTTCTCCAATCTCCGAAATAGTTTTCGGGAGAAAAACATGCTCTATCATACTTACAACGACCCCACAAAATGCACTATTTCTGTTATCATTAGAAATGTACCAACATCTTACTCCACAAACGAAATTCAAGAAGAACTGTCGAAAATGAACTTCGCAGTCAGAACATTCATTCGAATAACAGATGTGAACAAAAAACCTTGACCTCTTTGCGCTATAACGCTCACCAAATCACAAACTACGCAAAAGATTGATGAATTACAGTACTTATTATATGCTGTTGTCGAGGTTGAAGAAAGACGTCAGCGCCCCAGTCCTCTTAGGTGGCGTAGATGTCAAAATTACGGGCATACCAAAAACAACTGTGGCCTACCAAATCATTGTGGTCGCTGTGTCTCCGAAAACCACACTGCATCGGAGTGTACTACGCAAAATCTTGCGTGCGCCAATTGTAAGGAAGCTCATGCGTCATCCAATAGCGACTGTCCGTATTACAAAAATATTATACATAAGAAAGATATACCAAAGAGACCGAGCCAAAATAAGTCATTCTCCTAATTTTCCACTAACTATAATCCTCCCCCAAACCCTTCTCCACCTCCAAACACACGCCCTCAAACACCAAACTCACATCCACAACTTTCATTCTCTCAAACAGTCTACTCCGACAAAGTAAAAGCAAGCTCACAAACTAGCTCCCAAAATTCATTTCAAGCTCACTCACTTGCACAGATAATTACTTAACACATACAAACTTTAATCACCTCCTTATTAAATCACCTCATCCCTTTCATCAACCAGTCAATTCTATAATCATTCTATTAAACTTGGTTACCTCACAATCAACAAATTCATATACCTCATGAAAAATACTCTCATGGAATACCGAAGGTGTAAAGGAAAAGATCGCATTACATGCACATTGTCTACAAACTAACCATATCAGCGTCGCTTGCATTTAAGAAACGCACCTTTCTCCAATAAACCGATTCTTCATCCGTGGCTATAATGTTTACAAATTCGATCGACCACACTCTTTTAATTTTGGAAGATGATGTGGAGTTGCAGTATTGGTCAAAAATAATATAAAACATTACCAATTGCCGTCCATATCAAATATAGGTTACGAAAATATCCACGTCGTCATCAATACAAAAGATCATAAAGAACTTTGCATTGTCTCAATATACAGAAGACTTAGGTTTATCAAAAAACTTAAATAATTTTTTATGTGTCAATGTATGCTCATCATTGTCATTTCACCATCGACCTTGTGTACAAGCGCTCAAATAGATCAATCAATTCCAACATTAAATCATTGAATCCTGGATGCCATAGACCTATTAGCACCCTCACGTATTCATCATGATAATAGACCTCCTATACCTGCAACTCTCCACAAACTCATTATACATAAACGCCAAATACGAAATTACTGGATAAAACGATGTTCCCCTTTCATAAAAAGGTATTGAAATTTATTTGTAAAAATTGTTCACAAACTTCTCTCCATAGTAAACGCAAATTATCTGCATCATCAGACAGCAACAGCGAACCATAGGGATTCATCCTTATTGACCATAACCAAACGGATTCTAAGAAAACAATCTATTATCCCCCCACTAGAAACTAATAACGGAAGCCAAGTCTTCAGTGAATACCTAGTCAAAACGTTTACGTCACATCCGACATTTGATCTAAATAGTGACCAATCAATTCTAAAAGAAACAACTGTAAACCTAGTCACTGTTCCTCATCCCATCAAATTCATATCCCCAATTGAGGTAGCAGAACATTTTGCAAGTTCACGTCCTAAACTACGGGCCCGACCTCATCTCTACATATAAAAGCATCTCCCGTTCGAGCAAATAACACGCATAGCAGCAATTTTTAATGCACCCCTCCGTCTCGGCTACTTTCCTTCCTTATGGGAATGTGCTGATGTTCTACGAATTGTGAAGCCTGGAAAATGTGCAAATGTTCCCTCTAGTTACCGCCCGATCAGTTTGCTATCATATTCCAGCAAAATATTTGAAAAATGTGTACTCGCCCGACTAAATTCTTATTTATCCCCTGTTGTGACAATTCCACATCACCAATTCGTATTTAGAAACCTTCTATCTACAAACAATCAAATATTGCATCTAACTGAAGATATAATTCAAGCCTTCCATAGTTCTCAAAACGTAGCTGCACTTTTCCTAGACATAGAAAAGGCATTTATATGCAGTATGGCATCCTGGACTTATATACAAGCTGCAAAATCTTCGTCTTCCCAAATATCTATGAAATATAATCATCAGCTTCCTATCTAACCTCTCTTTCCAAGTGCGACTGCCAAATTCCTTCTAAATCACACTCTATCTCATTTGGAATCCCACAAGGGGCGGTATTATCACCCACTCTTCTTAACATATTTCTCTTCGATATCCCAACTGCAAATGAAACAGCTATACTCGTAGATCTCTTCGCAGACGATACAGTAATCCACAGTGCCGACAGCGACTTCACAGTGCCGTTGTTAAATACCTAGGAGTTCTCTTAGATACAATACTAAATTGGAAACATAATATTCACCATCGACTCGCAGTAGCCACTAAAGGAGTTCACCAGCTATATCCCTTATTGAAGTACTCATCCAAACTAAGTATCCATTCAGGTATCCATCTCTACCGTTCTATCCTTTCTTACGCAAGCCCAATATGGGGCGCAGCTGCTAAATGTAATATCAACAAAATTCAAATATTTCAGAACAAAATACTCCGAAAAATAGTCAAGGCACCTTGGTTTATTTCAAACTCATAATTGCACAGAGAATTTGGTATTCAACCCATTCAAACTTACTCCCAACAAATAGCTTCAAAATTTTACAAAAATGTTCCATCTATTTCTTCCGTTCAAAATTTCGAACAAGGAAAACATGTATTTTTCATAAATGTATCTTTTAATGTACCTAGCATTTAGTTTTTAATATAGTATTGTAACACATATTGTAAATATCTATAACTTGTACTGTATTCCAAACCTGCTGCCGAAGACCCAAAAGTCTGGCAAGAAAAGTAATAAAAAAACTCCTTATACTTTCCGTGTTTCACTTTTTGTCGTTTTCTCCCTCCCATCAGTTTATTTTGTTCAATTTCAGGTCCGTTTCTCAACACAGTTCTTAAATTTGAAAAAGGTATACCCAGTTCTTTAGCGATTCCATTTTGTTATATCTTGTTTTTTTTAGCTATATGTCGTTCGTCGTACTTTTTCAAAATGTTCAGCTAGTCCGAAATCAATAAAGCTTTACGTTTTATTCCAGTTAAACTACTAGCACTGGCCATAACAAAATCAATGATGCACTCACCTACGAATTAAAAGCATTAAACCATTCGATACATTCACCCGATACAGGAATGAGTCAACAAAACTAGTGCAATCACTCCTTCATCTGCGTGACAACATGCCTCTACAATTTTAGGTCTTTTGGTTGGACGAAACAAAGAATAATGTCTACAGTATTTACAGAAAGTGTTACAATACTCAGAGCGGTTGAAGAGGGGATTATGAAGCGGGAGAAAAAGAGAGAAGAGTGTCTTATAACAGAGCAGAACAAAGTGTTTTAACAGGTGGATTTTACGTAGACTAATATAGGAAATGTTCAGGGACCGAAGGAAAGTGGTGTCTTAAGCGGTAAAACGTCTTAAGCGAGTTTTACTGTAATTTAAAATATCACGGGAACCGATTAAATAAAATAATTTTTGATTTCTTTGTTTTATGTAAAATATCGAGGTAACCGATTAAATAAAATAATTTAAATAACGGGGGAACCTATTAAATAAAATAATTTTTGACATCTTTGCTTTATTTAAAATATGGGGTGATCATTTGAAATAAAATAATTAAAAATATCGGGGGAACCGGCAAAATAAAATAATTTTTGAAATCTTTCTTTTATTTAAAATATCGGGGTGACCGATCTTTGCTCGGATGGCTCACAAAATGGTCATATGATTTTCAATCAATCGTAAAAAAATTAAATACAGAACCGATGAATGACCACGCATATCATGACCTTGAGAAAACGAATTTAAAAAAGAACATTTTTCGAAAAGGGATTCAACCCATGGTTTTCTTACTCAGTTAGTGCTGTGTAACCATTAATACAACTAATGAAAATTCCATGCGTAATTATTTTGCTAATTTGGTAACTGTTCAGTTTACGTTGCCCGTATATGATTGTGTGTGAGTGTCGGGGTTTAAGATGTGATTCCTAGTTTTATGGAAATGACACACTGTGTTTACCCGGTAGAACACATAAAGAGAGTAAATAGAAAATAATAATTTGTTTTCAATCGTCTCAATGTCTCGAATGTACGTGTCATGCCAACGGTTTAATTTTTTCATTTATTTTTGTCAACATGATCTGCCTGATTATAATTTCCTCCTGTGTTTAACATTTTTATTGTATTTATTAAAAAACTTTTTTTCTCAATTAAAGAACAGATTTTAAGTTTATGTCTCGAAAAACATAGAGTTTATGTCTCGAAAAACACCGGTTTAATGAGCTTGGTGTGCTGCTGGTGGTGAATCTGAATTTTCAGATTCTTGAAAAAAAGACATTGATGACTCTTTCCATGATGCAGCAGGTGGTCAGTTAAGCAGCAAACTTAGCAATTTTATTCGCATTTCTGTTATTCCGCAGCTAATTATTAATAGTACAAATGTTAGAAAGATGATGAATTTATAAATAGACTTATCATGTCAACGACAAAAATGAATAAGAATCCCGCACTCCCGGAAATTCAAACCTCAGACCTTCCGATTATGAAGCATGAATGCTAACTGTAGACCACCGAACTCATTTATTGAACTACATTATTTACATTATTAACAAAGCAAGTAGTTCACATGTGTTTCAATTAACGAAGCTACTATAAGTAACATTAGAACGTACAGCTAACTTATAAGTAGGTAATACGTCTGCCAATAAAGCTCTCCCACGTCTAGCATCACGATGTCTCCGTTCTTCTAAACGTTGATCCCTTCGTTCATCACTTTCTTGGCCTCGTATTTCGATTGCACGCAGTCGTAAATACTCCAAACGCTGACTTCTTTGTTGTGTATTTACTTCAGCTACTCGCTGACTTGCTATTCGTTTATTATTTGCCGATAAATTCAATTACGCCAAGAAGAGTCATGCATGGAGTAGAGGCATGTGAAGGTCTGGAATGCGCACGCTGCTGCTTTGTTGTTCGTCGAATTCTACAGTGCTGCTGCTGGCACTCATATATACTTTACATATATACTTTTGGTATGCGGATTTCAGGAAAACGCGAATTTCACCAAATCGACCCATTGAATTCCTGGGGTAAAAAACCAATTTTGGTGAAAATTCTTAAAGCCATTTCCGAGATAAATTTTTGTTCAAATATAAAAAATGTTATATCGTTTTATTTATTTTGGTCTTTTAAGTGGCGCTTACAAATACATGTTCACTTTACACGAATAAGAAATGCTTCGATATCTCTGCCACTAAAAGAGCTACTAGTCGTCCGAATACGCAAATAATTTCATGTATTTTCTGTGTGAAAATTGCTTTTCGATATCTTTATTCTGTCGGATATATTTAAGGTATTCGCTATTACTGACACTCTGTGTATCGTAAAGAAGTAAATGATAGTAGCAAAATTGAATTTAACTAACATTCAGTATGCTAATATGACCGTTTACTTTTACTTACCAAGACTATTTTATTGACCTGAGTAGTATTCTACTTCCTCCCATCTACTAGCTATAGACATGTTTCACTCTGTTTCATATTAACAATTTACCAGCATGGTTGGACGCGTTGGAGTCGTCATTTTTAGAGAAGAAGTAATCAAGTTACATTCCTTCAATGAAATGATTCGAAATGCTTATGTAATTTTTGGATTGAAGTTATCTAGGCAAGGAAAAGGTGAAAGATGAAACAATAGGAAATCGTCAACACACCTATTAATGTTCTAAGGTATTATACTTAATTTTTCGGTTATTTTGACAATATTTTAGAAATTAAAGAGAGAAACTGAAAATAGAGTTATATCTTTAAAAACATTTTTAAATTTTGAATGCGATTGGACACTGAAGTGATGCGGCTGTTCACGGAGGTGATTATTAAATTCCTCTAAGTTTCCTGCAATTTGATATTTATCAATTCAGGTGCAAAATCAATAGAAACCCAAATATCAGATAAATTAAAAATTTAAATTTATTAATATTTTTAGTTACAAGTTAACGTAGTTAGCTGTGAAATCATAGTTTTAATTGATACGGATGTCCGTTCAGTTAATCTTTAAAAAAGATACTGGCTCCGTTTGTTTATCATAAGGTTTGCTCCGTCCGGAGCACCGACGAAGAATAGGACCTACAATTTTCTGGGACATTTGCGTATTAATATATATGATGTAAGTGTGGGAAAGGAAATGATACGGCAGGACAAGTTTTCTAAAATTGTGATTTTCACGGGAAAGAAAGAGCAGAGTAAGTGCGGTGTTTGAAAGAAAGAGGAATCTGAAATATGACACGGAAAAATTAATAAAAAACCTGGAAAATATAAGAAACACAAAGAATGTGTCACACAAATAGGACAAATTAGAGATATTTTGAACAAGGAGGATACATAAAAAAGGACAGTGGATAATAGAACGCGAAACCTTGCAATGACAATGTTGGAGTCAAGGTGGCTAAGTCAAACGGCCAAAGAAACTGAACTGAAAAAAAAAATGTATATGATGTTAATGTGTTTATTTGTTTCATTTTGTCCCCGTCCTTGTGCGCAGAGTTCGTGGGGCAAGCGCGCCTGGGACCAGCTTCGCCCCGGCTGGGGAAAGCGTGAATGGAGCCGCTTCAATGGCAGCTGGGGGAAACGCGGCGCTGGCATCGTAGCTGACCGCATCGAGAGCAACCGATTGGGGGACGAGTTGACAGCAGCAGAGCTCGCAGCGGAGGCGGCGGCCGAAGCGGAGGCTGAACTGGAGCTGGCGCATGCGTTGGGCATGGATGAGGCGTCGGCAGCTGCGATGCTGGCGGAGGGCGGCGTGGGTACTATCGGAGGCGCTGGGCCTTTGAGTGACGTGGCGCCTGAACACGAGATAGAAGGCGCGGAGGAAGACAAGCGCGCCTGGAAGTCTTTGGGTGGTTCATGGGGCAAACGCGGAGACTGGGGCAACTTTAGAGGTGAGTTAGCGACGAATCGGAGGGAAAGTTGATGCTCGTATTTGAGTCATCTAATATCATAACAAGACATCATTAGATTTTAGTCCCAAGTAACCTCCATAAAGGAGAAACCACATCATTCCAAACATATATATATACACAGATATCGGCCGTGAAGATGTTGTATTAAACACCGAAACTTAGGCTGAAATTCTTCCTTTCATTTTCTGACCTTCTTTCTGATTGTTGGTAGTTATTTTTTATATTAATAAGGTCAAGTGAACTACTATTTTTTTTCCGCACCAAAATTGTGCTTGATGCTGCGGTACAACAGTGTTGTTCATGCGCCATTAGAATAACAATTATACACTACACAAAGTATACCCAATTTTTATAAACAAATTGAAAATTTTCTTAACAACTTAACATGTAAGATTGAAATATGAAGTTGAGCAAATTCACTCTAACATAAAATTATTTACTGACAGGAAACATAATGCTGAAACCAGACAAGTAGATGAATGAAAACTACATAAAGACAAGTAGATACATCCAACATTGTTGTCAAAATAAGATACAAAACAAAATCCATTTAACAGTTTTAAATGAAAATAAAAGATTCTGAAAAAAAAGAAACAGTATGAACTTTGATACTTTTGGAAAACATTATCCTATCAATAAAGCTTGCAATGTAAATTTATATATCTTTTTTAATGAACTGAAAAATTCTTTATCCTTCATAAATCAGAAAATTACAAAAACAATACAATTGCATTCCTACAGAGGTAAACAAAGGTGCAATTATTTCTCAAACGTATATACTAGTTACATATACTAAAAACTTTAATATTAAATAACTAACTAGTAACATTTACATATAGATTACGCAGCCCCACAAAAAATTCTCTGCATCAGTGACCCGGGTATATGGATTCGACGTATTTTTTGATGCTGAGAACGATGCCGATGTCCCCACAAAGAGGTTTTAATAAAAATATAGTTATTTAACAAGTAACGTGGAGGTGTCCTGGTTGCAAAAACACGAAGGAAAGCTAATAGAAATTTTTTGTACTAAGATTAATTAAAATTTTAAATAAAATTATCCTGTATTCCCAAATGTTGAAGTTTAATTTTTGAATGAAACTCCGCATGAAGTGTAATAACTGGGATCATTCTGTAACTTCGCCAGATGATAGAACAGAATACGTCAAGTAAAGTATCTTATAAAGGCGGATGAACCTCAACGCGCATTTGATAAATTTAGCATAAATCTCACTTATTCAAAGATACGTATTGTGTCAATAAACTGAACTCTCAATAAGCAGGCTGAATTTAGTTTCCATCAGATTTTGCTTTCTCACTCCTGTAGGATCTGAATATTCATGGTTACTTTCTTGGAAAATTATTTTTTATTGTTCTTTGTCACTTTACCCTCTAGGATGCGTTACATGTAAAATTGCTATTTTTTTTATTAAAACCTGCTAAGGTAATTCGGCGATAACTGATGATTGTTACGATGGATTTTTCTGAGGACATTGGCATCGTTCTCAGCATCAAGAAATACGTCGAATCCATATACCCGAATCTCTGATAGATAATTTTTTTTGTGTGGAGTTGTGTTATTTTCAGAAGATTATATGGTGAACACTATTTGTACTTAAAGCATTTTATGTAACTCTTTTTTATTTATTTTTTGTATACCTTTTGATGATGTCTAATTTAAAAAAATCATTTTTCAATAGATTGAAAAGTTTAATTGTATTGATATAATTATATTTTGTATTTACAGTTTTTGATATTTTGGTATCTGGAAGCTGTTTTCCTTGTTTTACTTTTTGAATTGGCATAGCTATAACTAAGGCTACTATTGCTATAAAGTACGGATTCGTAAGTTAATAGATGTTTTATGGGAATCTCTTTGTAAAGTTTAGTTTTATATATACTTTTCAACAATCTATTTTGTACGTTTCGAAAGAGTGTTAATACATTACTATATGCACCACCCCATGCTATTATTCCATATTTATTCAAAATAATATTTATTTTTAAATGGCGTATTCAGCTATTATCTGTCATTATGTCAAAGTGATGGTTTGTTTTTATACCAGACGACTCATTTAACTTGTCCAATGTGACGGGGAACTGAGTCGTGCGATGTCACCACCTCTCTGGTACTTTCTTCTAAAAGATAAGTTACAATGTTCCGCTGTCTAGGTCTATATTACTTATATAAAGTATTGAAAAACAGAAGCACTTCATAACTATTACAGAAACATGGAAAACGATACGAGACTGTTCCTTAGATAACTTGCAAGCTCTCTTTACATTAGTCATACTTAAACGAGAGCTTTGAAAATTTTCAGAAGTTTAAAACTTAGGTAACAATAGAATATAATCTAATATTCTTGTAAACCCAATATTACGGACACTGTTAAATGTAGATTATTAACTCGCTTTCTCTGTCTACTTACAAAATCTAGCAATCAAAATTACGACTAGAAATCGAGATAAAGCGTTGAAATTCTTCTTCCTTCATCATTTCTGTCATTATTATATCACAAAAACTAGAAAAGACTTTTAAAATATGTCAAAAAAATTAAATATCATTCTTTTAAAAATGTGTGTATTTAATACTATTTTTTTAAATTATACGTGAATATAATTAAGAAGGTTTATTGAAAGCCCTTCAAACATGAAAAAATGCTGTAAAGGTCGGTTTGGTAATGTCTCGGAAAATTTTATTGTATTTTATGTGTAGACAACGTGTATTATTAATTAATAACTGAGAATCTGAAGTGTTTTAAATGTCTTGAATTATATCTAAAAAAAATTCCATGTGCTCATCAATTTCAGTTTTATTAATTAAAATATATATTATTAAGAATACTGATGTTTGGTTCTATTCTTGAGACCTTAAAAATTGATATTTTTTCCATTGAAAAAGAATTAATAAAACTTATATTTATATATTTGTATGCATGATCACAAAAATAGATAAGACGTTTCTACTCTCACCTTCAACCCAGGAAGAAACAAGACGTTCTTGAACTTAAGAGAAAATCAATTGAAAAGGTAGAAATTGTGAGAATATTTTTAAATTTAAATTTATAAATTTATTGTAAAAACAGTACAAACTGCGTATGACCACGTGGAGAACAATAAACTACTTTCAACTCTTTATTAATTGTATTTGGTCCTATATTGGCTGGGACTCCTTTGCACCAGACACAGTTTTCTCAATTGTATTCACGTCTGTGGATAGTCAACGACTGGGTAAAGCTCCTAAAAGTTTAATTCGGAAGAACTATAAGATGTTTAATTGTGAAATTTTGTCTGAGAGATATCAGGCAAAGAAGTAATTCAAAGAAGAAAAGTCATCAGATCTAAAGTTATTCATCCTGATGTTGTGAGATGTAGTAATTTCTGCAAACAAACTTGTACACTGAGTGCATGTTAAAAGATAAATGCAAATTTAATTGTTCATTCAATTGATTTTTGAATTTATGAGTATTGGCGGACTTAAATTTAATAATAAACTTAAGCATCATACAAATATATTTACAGAGAAACATTTACATTATCATATATATGTTTACCTCATACAGAAGATAATGACAAATCATAAATAACTTATCAGAACTTCAGTTACACTCTAATAATAATAGAACTTCAGTCATAATATTTTACATTATAGTAACCCAGAAACTTGCTTTACCACACGTTGAAGAATTAGAAGAACGATAACATCTATATAGTAATTGATGGGTGTATGGGATCTCCCATCTATTATTAGATATTCTTATTAATGAGAGTAAAATTTTTTTGTCATCCATGCAAATTTTCATTCATATAGAATGTAGCAGTATTACTGTTGTCTTAAACGCATCTAAATTCATCCGCATGTTTCATAAAATTCAATTAATTACTTTTTAATTTGTGAAATTAATATCAATATTATTCCGATTAACTATGATACACTTACTTTTTAAATTAGTCAACTATTTCATGATTTGTTTTGATTTTTGCAAATTAGTTGAAACCATTTCAACGTTGTTGATGTCTGGATGCCATCAAATTTTGGATCTTGTAATTAAGATATATTTATCATAATTATATATAGGTTTTACATCGGGGTATTTCAAAGTTTTTTAAAATTTAAAGATAAGGTAGATAAAGTAAAATGATTTATACCAAGCACGAAATTGCTTAGAAATAAATACGTTCGAGACTTGTGATCCCTGGCATAATATATTATTGAATTCCAAGAAGAACATGCATAATTTTAACACAAAGACTACATATAAAAATAAATATTAACATAATATACGCAGTAGACAAATAATATATTATAAAGAAGAATGTATCGTCTGAATTGATTAATAAAAATAATACATACTTCGTCACCTTCATACAAATTGATTGCTAATAAATTACATCACACCCTTAGCATGGAGTTGCGACCATGCACTTTCACGTGTATCTTCAGGTTCATAAACTTCTGAAGTTTCAATTTATTTAGTAAACATATATTTTATAACATATCTCTGAAGTTGACGAAGTGTGTGTTTTATAAAATATTTTAGTAGTTTGCTATCCACTTCCTATGAATAGAACATATAAAAAACTGAATCGGTAGGAGATTTTACCTGTAAATTGGAATTGAAGAAATGAAGAATTATAACTTTTTCGTCGTTTCTTTAAAACTTGTATTTATTTACAGAATCAAAAATTTTGCTACTTTTGGGCTTAATGGAAGTTTTGCATCTCACCATATACGTCAACTGCGATTAAATAATAAGTCAAAAATCGTTCTTACGTACTTACATGGATTAATTTCCTTTTTCTTTTTTTCTTCTTTTTTTATTTTGTTTTAAAATACCAATGATTGTGTAATTAATGAGAAAATACAAAATTATTTTACGTATTATTGACTGAATGTGATGCATATTAATTTCCACATTGCTCTTCAACAACATTTTGAAATTTAATTTCCACATCGCTATTTATCAAAAATAACCAAAATATTGAGAGAAACAAGAAATAACGTAATTCAGAAATGAAAAATAAATTATGGTTCTATGGATTTAAAGAGATAACGTATAAGTGGTTAAATTTATGTTATTATTCAAAGTTAATATTTGTTATTTTTGTTTTATAGATATCGGAGAAGAAAACCATCAAATGTAAACAAAAAATAAAATACCCGACAATTATTGTTAATACACAAAATAAGTGGTATACGTGTCATTTAGTATTCAATATGTTGATAAATAAAAATTCTCAATAAAA
Organism: Laupala kohalensis; assembly: GCA_002313205.1. Taxonomy (NCBI): domain Eukaryota; kingdom Metazoa; phylum Arthropoda; class Insecta; order Orthoptera; family Trigonidiidae; genus Laupala; species Laupala kohalensis. The sequence continues at coordinate 282,090 of NNCF01128950.1, forward strand.
AAAATTGACCTCATATTTCCTAATTAGATTCCACCTTACAAATTTTCTACAATTTTAAAAACAATTCCTTGATAATTGCATACAATTAAATGTAAAACAGTATTTTTACGATTTAAATGTATTTTAACTAAACGTCATTTGAAACTCCTCTGTGAATTTATCATTTGAAACTCCTCTGTGAATGACACGAAATATAGTTTGAGGTATAGTTACAAATGTTTTCACTTTTCAACCCCTCTTTGTTTGTACTAAAACATGAAATATCAAATTATATATCTAGGCAATAAAATCAACAGGAACATAATGCTGAATATATTAATAAACAAGTATCGACAAAAAGTATAGATTTTGTTTCTATACAAGATATGAGTAGGATATTTGGTGAATGAAACATCATTCATAATCTGTATGATTCACGAATTAACTCCTAATTATATTGCGTATTAATAACCATGAACCGATAGCTCCAAAAAGAGGTGACATGAAAATGAACCATTTGAAAACTCGAGTTGGAAGGGAAGGTCAGCAGTGCTGCTGTTGCAGGGTCGTGGGGCAAGCGGGACCCCGGCTGGAACAACCTGAAGGGACTGTGGGGCAAGCGGGTGGAGGCGAACAAGTGGAACAGGCTGAGCGCCGTTTGGGGAAAGCGCTCTGGCGGAGGTAGGTGTTGAGCGGCGCGCTGCACCCGGACTGTGGCTTCAGATATACCACGCCAGTCACCTTCATTGGGATTCATGTTATGCCACGACACGTCACTGTATGGTTTAAAAAAAATCAATTTTCGAAATTTTAGATAGAGCACCCTTCAATTTTGTTTTACGTTTTTGAAACAGACAAAATGAAATAAGCGATGTAATTCAAATGATTATTTTACAAAAAAATTCAATAATTGCTTTTGCAATTACGCTAATATATTTATAAATTATATTGAACAGTAGAAATTATTCAAATATATGCCGAATAGCGACCTTATTCTTCGAAAGCTTTTGAGTCAAAGAGTTAAAGAATAGAAATATAACTTACAATTCAAATTTCTAAACTAAGAGCGATACACAATTTAATAGCATAAAGACGCAACTGCATCTGCGAGTATTTTAAAAATATATTTAAGGGATGTATACGAATTTATAAAATTTCAACATTTAAATATTTTGAAGCTCGGTACTGACCCCTTAAGTAAAATTTTCGAATCTGAATTTTTTATGGAAGTCTTATTTGAAGTTCCAACAAAGTGCCTCGCGGAAATTTGAACGGGGCACCATCCCATTGTATTTATTACCTTAACATAAATATTGAAATTTTAAAATTGTGAAGGAAGGTATCTATCACTAAAATATATTTTTAAAATCACAAATTTTTATGGAAGTTTTCTTGGAGACATTAAACAAAATAATCTTTGACAAATTCCAAAAATTGTTTTTTCAAGATTCACCTTAATATACACTCATAGATATATCATGAACACCTTAATTTTTTTACCCACATATAATACACAAATAATCTGCTTTTCAATAAAACTATATGTTAACGTAACTCTAAAAGAAAGTATTGAGTTATTTTGGGAAAGAATCATTTTATTTACTTCGTTTTATCATTATTTTACAAAACGTTAGGTTGTTTTATTTTTTATATTTTATTTACAACTCTCGCCATAATTTTCTGCGTTGCGGATCTCATTTCCAATCTGTGCGTTTGGTGTTTCATGTGCTTTTCAAGATACTCGTGTTCTGAAGATGAAAACTGTAAAAGACGAGGTTGTGATATTATCATGTTTCTTGCAGCCTCATAAAAATTAAAACCATATGCAGAGTTAACTTACCAATTGTTGTTCGTTTATTTCAATCATTAATTTGAACGTTAAGAATGCATGTACATTCTTTCTTCTACTTGATCGCAAAACAAAGATTAAAGCATTCAAAAATACACAAAGAACCAATATTTATGTTCTCTAGCTAATTACTCACATACCTCTAGCAAATAACATAAAGACGGGGATGTTTCTTCTGCTATTACATAAGATTGAATTGAAGAGGTGAACTGGCATGGGATTTCTGAGTATACTGCCGGGAGTCGATGGCCGCATGCTGGTGTCTGTAGTGATGGGTAAACACATTGTCAGTTTCTCTATCGTTCTTTGCTCAGATTCGTGAGAATGTATCTGGACGTATCATGTAATTTCGTTCTTATAAAGAAATTTACATTTGTGTCAGATGCTATAATCCTCACCTCTGTTCGCAAACGGAGAGAAATTCTAGCACGTTTTTACTTATCGCTGCAATGCACGCATCTGAATGCATGGAATCGTCATTGTGGTGGCATCGTGTTGTCCAGTTGTTTTGTAGAATGGTATCGCACACCCACTGGCTTCTGCAAAGTTTCACGCAGCACCAAGACACTGTAGTTTGAATGTGAATGTGTAGTTTGAGTAGGTGATTTTCAGTAAAGAAACGAAACAATGAGTTGGTATTTATACTTTTTTGGAGAAATAATAGCTTTGTATTTCATCTAGATCAGCAATTATGTAACTTTTCAGTAGTAATTTTATTTGTATAGAAATTAAAAATGAACATGGTATTAATTTTAATTCCATTATTTAGTTAATTGTTTAGGCATAATTTTTGGTATCAGTCTTTTTAATACATTATTTTTAATGTAGTTCCTATATGTTTCATTTTTTCCACTGTTGTTAATTTTAATTCCAGTATTTTCTTGTTTTGTGTAGAGACTAGACGTCATCACTAACAAAGAAAAAGTCACATTTATTTTTAAAATTGTTATATTTTGCATACTTGCTAAACCCGTGTGATATAATTGTACGGAAAAATGAAGGAAACTACCATTGTGTAAAGGATCATAAGCACATTAATTTGGTTTAGGTCGTCTTTCAGCACTTTTTTAACAATATCTCCGGTTCTTTCCGAGCGGGGAACTAATTGAGTTTTCACCAACCGATCGATAGATCTTGCTATGGGCCAAATTGTTGGTAAAGCCAGGTCTTCATTACTACAGCTCCCCCACATTACTTCACTCCTAATCCGCACCATGTAGATAAGCTAACAATAGCAAACTACAATCCTTTCCCTGCTGTACCAGCAGTGATGGGTCATGCGCCTTTTACCACACGTTTCCATCGTGTAGGGTTACACGGTAGCAAACCGTTCGATGTTGCCATTTTCGGGGATATTAATAATGAAATGCTTACGAAAGATGAGAACGTAGGGTGCATTGGCACGGTAGATGTCACAACGCAAACTTGTGTTTTATTGAGGAGCGAACTAAAAATAGAGAAACTCGAAGGAAAAGTAAATGAAAAATTGAAGAGGATGATTCCTAAAATTGCAATATCAAAACATCAAAAACTTACCAATTAATATTATTTTCATCCACATTACACACTTTGTGTGACATTACCATAACAAAAAAACATTTCATAAGCTTTGTATGTTTGGGTTTTTAATTTCTATTTCTCCTTACTGATTTTAGAGTAATTTTTAATACTTATTTTTAAGATAGTTTATAGTAACAGCTTTATTTCAAATAATTAGTTAATTGATGTAGTACAATAAAGAAACTTACTCAAGTTTATCCAGTTTTTTCAAAAATAAGTGTTATTAGAAACCTCCACGGTGTCCATATTTGAAGTACACTAGCCTCCGTAATGCTTACTCGCTCACCAGTTAAATCTACATGTATTTTTGTTTTTGTAAATGGGAAATGTAGCGTGCTACTGAAGCTTATCTACATGGAGCGATAGGAGTTAGGAGTTGGATGGTAGGTTATTATCAGTAGGTGGGCCGCTTAGTTGGGTTTGGCCCACGTGGAGGGGTTAGAAGAAGTGGTTAGTAAGTAGAAGTGGTTAGTTATTGATACTAGGGGGAGCTGGATAGAGGAAGGAAGGTTGGCTTTTCAGTAGTCACAGCTATATGAACTGGGACATTAATGTGAAAAGCTACAAAACTTTCTGGCATCGGGAATCGAACTCGGGATTACTTGATGAGAAGTGACAAAACTACCACCTGCGCCACCGGTGGGGCTCAAAATTTGATAGCGAGTTGTTCAATATATAGAGCGTGGTGAGAAACAATCCCCTCTCCGGACGGATAAGTTATCATAATTGTGCTATCCGGCCGGTAAGTAAAAGACTATTTTTTTACCTAGATATACGGCAGATATTACTTTTCCCATCTGCTAGTTAAAGGCAAGTTTCACTCAGTTTCATGTTAAGTATTAACAATGTAAGCAGTACGTGACAGCAGTGATGAATAGAATATGATAATGCACAATGGAGCATCAGGTAACTCGCGTACAGTTCCCAAAGAATATTGTTTATACCAGTTTGGTCAAACGCAACAGCACTCTCTATTCTTAAATTCAAGTATTGAAGACACATCCTTTTGAAATAAATGATTCAAGAAGAGTCTTTTCGTGATATAATTTTCTAAACGATTATCTCGGAAAGCAAAAGGTGAAATATTAATAAATAGGAAACCTCAAACACTCGCTTGTCCGGCCCCGCCTTCTTAAGACACACAGACAACCGGATCCTCGCATTCCACACACATCCCTCCAGGTCAGAGAAGGGCAGACGCTCGGTTTACAAAACTTTTTCAGATGCAAAATACTCACGAATTACAATTTTTCAAGTAATAATTTTGCAAACAAATATTTATCTTCCAACTATTTATATAATCTTTTAAATATCTAAAGCAAATTAGCATTAATTTTTCTCAGATTATTATTAACTACAACATACTACAATCCTCTATTTTAATGTATATTTTTGTATTTACTACTATCATTATTATTATTATTATTATGGTCGTTTTTACCATATATATATATATTCCTTTATCTTGATTGTAAGTCACTGAAGATGACTGTATAAGCTGACGAAAGCCGCATAGGCGAAAACATATTTTTCGGTTGACTATAACTTTGTTTCTAATTCAAGATGTAAAGATGTCAAATTCTTGTGTCCAATCCACAGTTTTGTGGTACAAATTTGCTCGTCGGTATTAGTTATTTTCCAACAGTTTCTTTAGTTTCACGAAGCTTGAGGATTTACCGATTTCATTCTTCCCATATGTCAAATATTTTGCGGGTCACCACTGATTTCAAATCGTCGAAAGTCATTGTTCCATGTTCAGAATTATTTGCAGCATTCCGTGCTTCAACGTCTGCTTTTCCGTTGTTTGGAATACCAACATGTTCTGGGAACCAAACAAAAACAATGAATCTATATTGAAGATTCTGACATGTGGTCAATATACTTTGCGGTAATGGATCTTGTGTAGATGTATTTTCCATCACGATCAGAAGGCTGAGAAAATCTGTCGTGAATGTCTTGCACGTCAATATATTTTAGAGCATGTTATATAGAAAGTATCTCAGCAATGAATGAACTTGCTTCTCTCGCTAGCATCCAGTCAAGGGAAGAATTTTGGATGACAAGTGCACTCCCAACTCCTGCTCGTACTTTAGATCCATACTAATATACTCTTTTGTGTACGGAACCATAATGATTGAGAACCAATTGGAAGTTGATACTTAGTTTAATGCAATACCTTTTACATTTTTTGTCAAATCTAAACGTCGCTTCTAATAACCATGGAAGAATTTTGCATGGAGTGTATTCCAAGGCGGCCGCAAAAAACTAAGTTGTGACTTTTCAAGATTCCTTTGAAGCGGATGTTGGTGGGACGTGATATAATGATACGACGATCATATACTGGCTCTAACTTGCTTATCATTATGTTGTAATGTATGTGACCAGGCGTACATAATATCTTAATCACATGCCTCATTAAGAGCATATGTCTTCTCAAATTCAGTGGTATAATATGTAACCTGCATCGCAGTGTAAACTTGGAATTGGACTTAACGAAAGGCCCCTGTAACATATCTTAGTCCTAAATTGTGGATAGGATCAAACTTTCTCAACCATTAAATAAACCTTAATTTGGTTGTGTTATTGATACATCAGGCGAAACTTTATCCCCAGTACTAAAACTGTAAGGGTCAAGAACCGGAGATTGTTTTATTGATGAGCAATTACCGAGTCAGTTTAATTACATCAAAATTACCAATTCATGAGATTTCACCCTGCGGAGATTCTCATTGATGTTACAATCTCACAATTCTTTCGATCCGTATATTCATATCCGTCAATTCAACTACTGCGTTGTAATTTCCGAGAATAAAAGTCATTAACACACTAAAAGTGTCGGAAACCGCATAGGTTTAATGAAATTGTTCCAGTAATCACAGCCAATTTTGAGTTCGAACGAAATACCATGGATATGGATTGATTGAAATTATTCATTTTCATTATGTAACTGAAACGCCTAAAAGAAATTTTTTTAAATTTTCCACTAAAATTACTTTAGCGGTCAAAAATTAATTTCACGCTTCGGGTAATTTCAGTTAAGAGATTTTTTTTCAATTTCCTGTTGTATTATGAGAATAATTATACAACTTTGCTATGGACACTGTGTTCAATATAATAAATGTTTTGTTAAAAACAATCAGTTAATAACTGCGTAAGACCACGTGGAGGAATATAAACTAATTTACTATCCAGAAGCAAGCAAAGGACCGTCCCATCAATTCTGATCAAGGGCCATAAGGCAGAGGTGGATTTAACATTTCAGCACACTCGTAGGATAAGAATACAAATAGTTGGCGACGAGTTGTAATATCAACAGTATCCTTACAATTTTTTTATTTAATAAATACAAAAGAATGTTATTTCTATACTACGCATTATTGTCAAACTATAGATTATTCGAAATATATATCTTATAAATCTTAACTATTAAAATAACACTAAATTCGAGATTAATTATTACAATAGACCGCCGTCCCTAGGCAGGAGCTTAAAGAACCTGTATACAAATTCCGCCTCTACCCAAAGGAAGCAGGAGAAAGAACCGGGCCAAGATGGGGTTACCAATTTATGTACATAACCATGTCAAGGTAACACTTAAGTTATATGAATCATGACAAATAATATCGTGCAGGAAAAAAGTTTTGAAATTTAATAATTTATTTTGAAAGTACTAGAGCAATGGTGTGATAAATTTCCAAATGCTGTTCTGTTTAACGAAAGACACCTGGGGAAGATTTTGTGTTACTATTGTGAAATAACATACACTATTTTGTCAGTTTCCTATGAGGCAATTTGCATGAATCGAAGATAAAACGCTTGGAGCGTTGACGTGTTCATATAGTAATTTAATGTCTTCAGTCATCAAAAATTTACAGTCTGATATGAAGGGTGAGGCGTCATTCACGTACAATGAAAAGAGTATAGTTCCAAGAATTGAGACTGGGAAACTCCGCAAGTATGTGGCTTTGTTTCTGAATGCCAAAATATTTTATTTGTAGTATAGGTTTTTTCGACCTGTGGAAACCTATTTTTTAAATAGCAATTCAGCCATTGATATGCAGGATAAATTAAGAAAAGTACCGCGAGAATTTCCTCCATGACCAATAGATGTGGTAACATCGTCTAAGAAAGAAAATATGACACTGGTAGTGGTAAAGGATTTACTAAAATCACGTTGATCGTCAAAGAGATTTTTTTTAAAATATAAAATATGTCGGAGACGCTTATAGAATAATTTTCCTAGGATTTTTGACGAAATGGGTAATAGAGAATTCGGTCGATAATTTCCAACATTGAGTTTGAGGTTGCGTGCTTGGGTAAAGGTCACTCAAGCTCTCTTAGATATGTTAGAAAACATTCCTTCTGATAAACTATTGAAATATTAAAATATTTATGAATACATTTAAAATACCGTGAGACGAACAATTTTACAGTAAATTCGTATATATCATCTATCCCTGTTAAATTAAAAAAAAATAAACTCATTATTCCCATGAGTAGAAGCGTTAGGGATGGAGATAACACAGAATGGAGATGTATTTGGGGGACATTGATTTTAAGGTATTAAATTCACTTTTTACCTATTTTCTAGAAATAAGAATTAAATAAGTTTGCAATATTCTGTGGATTCTTCATCGTTTATTAAAGAAATGTTTTCTTGGTCATTTTTAAAAATGAGCGTGTAATTTTTAACAATATTCCGTTTTGGTCCGGTTGTTTGATTTTCGAATCTGTCTGTCATTTTTCATAAATTAGGCTGCATACTCTTCGAAGAATAGTCTTAAAGTTACGGAAATAATCATGAAATTCATTTGGTTGATTATAGAGTTTTTAAAGATAATATAAGTGACATTATTGGGACGAAATTCTTATCTTTTGAGCGATCTATTTGCTGTACTTTTTTGTGTTAATTAACTTGCTTTTTATGAGAAAGCTAGAGTTGTAATATTTCATGATTATTGAAAAACAGATACATTGAATTTATCGTTGTTGTTTCCCAATTGTAATCAATCCTGGTTCTTCACGCATCTAACTTGAAAACTCGGATACATTTCGGTTGTTAATCTGTCTAGAAAGTTTGTAGAGGGTTTTAAGTGGGTTTAATTTATATTTAATAGTCAATAGCTGAGAAAGACGATCACTGTATGATCACGTTGAAATGATTACGAGATTTCATCGTCGACGATAATCTGAGCTGAACTGAATAGGTTAGTAGGGTCGTTAATCGTAGTTATGATGTTCAACAGGGCGATTAGATTCTTGATTTGATTGATAGGTGAAAGTGCAGAATCAGATGCAGTTAGAAATCAATGTTGAAATCTTCACACATTACGATAGATTTGGTAAATTTGCTTGTAATACGTTTTAAAATAATTTCGTAATTTCCAAAAAATACAAAATAATAAAGCTTACGTCGGTCAAATTATCGGTAGAAATTTCTAATATTATATTAACGTAGAAATTAAAATGGCAATAGAGAAGATAAAATATCATTTCAAACGTAGAGACACACATCTCTGTGGGGATATTTTCCTTTAAAATTTAGTCGACAGTAATAACTTGCTAAATCATAATTACGTATAAAATTATGTTTAATGTTAGTAAAAAATAATGTTCTGCGAGGCAGAGCAAATCGAATAGATTTTAATGTACAAAAATTACATTGTTGTAATTGGAATTTTTGTCAACTTGTTAGAAGCGGGATTGAACATAATGATGAAATATAATTATTTGGGATTCTCGAGAAAAGGAGTTTAAGTTATATTGGAACACAAATATTACACAAGAACTATTCCTGAATCAATCTCGAACGCTGCACAAAAACCTGATTGTCACCAAGTTTCACTTTGAACTCTCGAGTGCAAGTTGTGCCCGTGTGTGGGGGCGGAAGGAGGTGTGGATGTAGTAATAAATGAGTCAGACTTGGGCAAGGTAGATGATGAGTGTGGGAGGAAGGGGAAGAGAAGGGACACAAGAAGAAATCGGTCTGGAACAGGGACAGANTAGAAGGGACACAAGAAGAAATCGGTCTGGAACAGGGACAGAAGAATAATGGTAGAGGAGAAGAAATTGGGGTAGAAGATGGTGATGAGGTATGAGCAGAGAGAGTTGAAAATGGGTGAAGGGGTAGATGGGCGATGTGAGGTTAGATGTGAATCTACGAGAGAACCGAACGGTCTTAAGTATAAATCGTGCGGGGTGAAGTCAGTTAGGTGTGGTTGCAAATCAAAAATTGTGATGTTTATTTCTGCCAGGTGAAGTTTTGAGACGTATGTTTTCAAGGTCAATTTTGTTGTTTATATGTGGACCATTCAAGCGCAAAAGTAAGTTAGAGAGTAATATGTTTGTGTGCCGAAAAGCCGGTTTTAGTTTCTGTGAAAGTTTAGATGACCTCCTAAGTTAATGTCCTTGTGCCAACCGATGATGATTACAGTGTCCAACTTGGTGAATGTTTTCGAGTAGGCTATATGTTCTCTAATAATTTCAATGAAACGAGAACTTCGCTTGAAGAAATCAGAAACTGGAAACTTGCTGCAAAATGGAGGACATGTGGCGATCGTGCAAATCAGCTGAAATGAGCACGTTTGATTTCTGCGTGAAAATTTTGTATTGAATTCTGCGCAGTAATATTATACCTGTTTTGGGTGACTGTGCTAACCAGTCCCAGAGATGTTTGTGAAGAGGGTTAACAGGTTTAGAAACTGGGCTGGAGGAGACGCAATGTGTAAGTGGATTCGGTAAGGGAGGAAACTAGGACATGTCTTCTAATACACTAAATCTTTTCGTTTTAGTAAATTTATTCTTGCGTAAAGAAATCTCCAAAACAACTGATCTCACTCACTAAAGTCATAATTTCTAGAAAAACACTTCCTAGTACAAATGGCAGGGGGCAACTCGGTGTGAAAACAACATTTCATCTTAGCATCTTTATAACTTCTCTAAAGAGTTTTATGAAATTTACAGAGTAGGTGAATTAGGATTGGAAAACTGTCTTAAAGGTCTCTTTTTCCAGTACTATCAATGTAATTTTTTTCTTTGTTGTAAAGAAATGTATTATGCATTACAAAAATAGGTATCTTTCAGTTGTTTGCATTGTCATTACGTGCAAGACAAAGACAATTCCTCCTGAAGCATAATGAAATTGGAATATTTATCATCTTCTGTTTATTATGCCTACAACAATTTTTTAATGGGGTCCTGAGGCCTGGACGTTTGCGATCCCTAAAACCCCAATTTAAAAAAAAATGCCATAGCCAACAAACGTATCCAAGCCGCGCTGTATGTGTTTGGTAACACTACAGAGGTCCTGAGTTACTTAGAATTCATTCGTTTAGTCGACGCTTGTAGTGCCGTTATTGGTCCTCATAAGACCGCATGTTCAATTGTTCCCAGTGTTGCCAAGTTGCACAGTATGCCTTGGAAATAATAGTCGGTTATGTCTACTACACGACGGTTCATGTTATAGTGGGTAGGGTTGGAGTGGATTCAATAGGGTTGTCCCGGTTAAAGTGATGACAACTTCAACGCAATAAACGTCAAACCTCAACTTGAGAACTACTTTGCGTTTTTGTAATCAGCTGATATTTTGTGAGGTTAGTGTCAGGCAACCTTTGAGTCTAAAGTAAATGTAATGGAACTGAAAGAACAACGTATGCACTAAGATGTCTGCGAGCAATGCGAGAAGCAAATTACAAATGAAATTAGGCTAAAATCCCACGTAAAAATTTCTTCGAAATTGCAGGGCTAATTACATAGAAAATAGCGAAACTGTATGATTTGTGCATCGCAAAAACTTCCAATAGGTATGGTGGCAATGCAGTGTAACACTTGAATAGTTGATGGATACCGCTATAAATCCAGCAGGTGTTAAAAATGAACTCTGTACTATTCACTTTTAGTTTGTGTATGTTAAGGTGGCCTGTAACGTCTCACTTTTCCATAAGTTGTTCATCATAAATTTTATACCTTGTATAAAAGCAAGGAGACAAGCCAAACAAATTAATTTTTCTCTTTGTGAAAATGGTGTGGTCAGTACTGGAAATACGAAAATATCAATTTTCCTGAAACAGTTTAGTTAAGCCGAGAGTTGCTCCATCATCCGGATATCAACAATTCATTACAACAATACGTAGGTATGTGCTTTCTTAAAATCACATATGAGTGCACATTCTGAGTGAATCCTTTCCGAATTGTATTATAACACCCCCCCTCGCAACAAATAAGAATGATTCTCAAAAATATTTCCATACTCCAAACCGATAAGTTTCATTTCTGAAGTCTAAAACTCACTAAATGTATGGCCAGTTTTCATATAAGAGTTGTGATACGCGCCACAAAAAATGCATTAATTAAAAAAAATGATTTACGTGATACATCTGTATGAAATGTATTAAGAATTAACACTCATGAAATAGTGGTAAAATTGTGCAACAGGTTTACATACCTGCATATTTCGGAAATGGATAATAAATTAACGAGTTCTTTTCAGAAGAAAATAATTTTAATTCCATTTAATTATAATTTTATTAAACTACACATAAGACTGTCTCATAAATTCTACAAACTATATAAATTTTATATTTCTAGTAGTTTTTACTGATACGAAATGAGTTTTCATTCTCACAACAGAGGAGAGTTCTGTGGTCAGATACTCTCGCGACCGTGACCTCACAAAATGGCTCAGAGAACAAGAGAGAACTAAATCCCTACACAACGTAATAGAGTCACCCTCGTGTCTCTAATATGGGGGATGAAGACGCTTCGAGTTAAGGAGTAGACAGCGCCTCAGACCCAATTTACAGAAGCTCCAGAAACTACGTCAATCGATGTGTCACTAATCCATGCAATCTGTGTCCTACTTAGTGCTCATGAATTCTTAGAATAAATTGTTTCGTAGATGTAAGGAAATTGCAGTGGCAGTACTATAATGCTAATAAATTTTCTCTCTATGTCTTTTACATTCTTATTTTCTCTCAATTTCCTAAGAAATTAGAATTGAATTCATTTTAACACCGAAGACAAAAGTTAATTTTCACATATTCATTATAAAGCAATGTTACGTCTTTTAGCATTATTATTGTTATACATGGGCGGAACTCTCAGAATTATAAGAGGGGAGTTCTTGAGGAGAGAGAATAAGGAGTTTCTTTTTTATCTCTAGTGCTAGATGTTTGTTTTGGGTTCACATCTAGAATTATTGATACGTATAATAATTTTGAGATAACTTTAATACTCCAATTTAATATTTTTATTTTCAATAANATTGATACGTATAATAATTTTGAGATAACTTTAATACTCCAATTTAATATTTTTATTTTCAATAAGTATTTTTAAGTTGTCGAATGAAAATCACGTTTAATAACTTCCCATTATGACGACAACGTAGCCAAAGGAGTGAAGGGACAGATCTAGAAATGTCTCCCCCACCCTCTTCTCCTTTAATGAAATATACTGAAAAGTAAATTAATACTACTGTTAAATTTATTTCGTATAACGTTAAGTCAATGTGAATTTTGATATGAAATAATGAAAACGTTATTCTAGTATAAACGTAACATATTGACTTTTATGGGAGATTATTTTATTCACACTCCAGACGCCCCTTTAGCAAAATGGAAACTGGAAACTGAAATTATCACATTCTTGAAGGGCAAACAGAAAATTTGTATTTAAACATGACTTGCCTCGGATAATATATTTTCTATTTTATATCGGTGAGTAACGGTTCTATAAAATATGTTATTGTTGTAACGTAACTAGTAACTGGTATCTGTTGGTGTCTTTGTTGTAGTCTTTGAAGCTTTTATACATGTATTTGTAGCTGCTGTTATTATGATTGTATTATGATGTATGCTATTTGAAACAATATGGCATGATTGTAAACACATGATTTTTGTGATTTGAAAAATTCATAGAATAAATCGTGATAGCATCAAGTGAGAGAAAAATAATATTGCTTAAGGAAAAATGTGAGTTATAGCGATGATGTATATTTGAACCTAGAAGAGTACGATTTTAATATCAAACATTTTTTACCTTTTTGTAGTTTATATTTTGATAACCCATGTGTGTTATTTGAGACAGGATTTGTGTATTTTTACAATACGTCCACATTCATAAATAAAGTAATGTATTCGAATTTTGCGATGCGTTTGTGTAAAGTTAGCATGAATTTATCAATGTAATAATTTTAATAATATATTTAATATTATAATATATAATTGTCTCAGTTATGTATTAATGCCCTATATGAATTAGTATCATCCACCACAAATAAAATTTAATTAAACATTCCTTTCAGTATTTTTGCGTTTCGCATTTTACATTTATAAAATTTGTGTCATTTTTGTAATATATTTAAATACTATAAAGAAATAATAGGACAATGTGAAAAAAGTAAATAACAAAATAGTGTTCATATTTGTTTAACGTTTCCAGCTTTAACCACTCAAAAATGCTCAAAATTTAATGATACGTTGTTACTGAATGTATTTGATCCGCACACTAAAGAAAATTAATTTCCTCACTTTCATCCTAAAAGTGTTTGAAAATTTTCATTTTCAGCATCAATACGTACTTTTAGTAAAACATCATCTGCTAACTATAAAGTGTGCAATGTACTTAATTATATTGTCCTCGATAGGAATAAAATTCTTTTATTTCACCTATGAATTTCCTGTGTGTTGGGAAAACGAAATGTAGTCTTTTCGAATTCCTATCATAAATTTTGTGAATAAATCAATTATTCCGTTGCATTTTATGTTTTCACCGAAATTTGTATCGAGGTGACACTACGAAATGCAAAATAATAATAATAATAATAATAATAATAATAATAATATATTTATCTTGTCTATGAGAGTAAAGTTATTATTATTATTATTATTATTATTATTATTATTATTATTATTATTATTATTATTATTATGTGAGTGTGCTTGTTGTAGCCCGTACCTCACTACGACCAGCAGAAAAAGCTGAGATCCTAAACGGAATAAAATAATAATAATAGAAATAGTAGTAATAATAAATTTATTAACTTATCCATTCTAAAACGAATAAGAAAGATCTTTTTCGTGGCAAAGGTAAAACTTTTAAAACGATAATCTATCCGGATAAAACAAATATTTAAAAAATAACCTTCCTTTTAACTTTTCGTACCTAATTATGGAGCCAGTTACTAAACACAACTCCTATAAGTGTTCTCGCCGCAACCCGCTGTACACGTCTGTATGGTGTGTTACAGATGCATCAGGAATGAAGGAAGAACCGGCCGCCTCCAGCGTGGAGGAGTAACCCACCTCACGCCACCGCAGCCGCCGTTCAACGCGTCTCCCGTCCCCACCTGCGCGCCCAATACAACCCCTCCAAAACCCAACCCTTTTGCGCAAGCGTCTTCTTACCACCACCTGTTGCATCCGCTATTGATGCCACTTGACGCCTTCCAATACTTTTGTTCTCCAAGCAGCCGTGGTTTCGAGATGAACATCACCATTCACTGAACATGTGCTCTTGATCCATATGTATTCGGTGTTAAAAAGAATTTAACGTGTTGTGAAAAAGTCAAACAAAATTACTTTTCTGGACGATATTACAGATATTTAGTAAAACAATTAAAAAATTAACGTGGATTAGTAATTGTTTCCCTTACAGTATACATTTTATTACATTAGTAAATATTATTTATTTACTTTTATCACTTAATTTTTAAATTTTGAATCGATACATTGTAATATTTTAATTATTTTTTTTACTTTGAAAATATGTTGTGTAACATTTTATAAAGGTAAATCACTATAGTCTTCTGATTTCCATAATGCACAATGATATATTTTGTTATTAGGATATTGACTGTACTAATGGATTGAAATCAAGGTGCACTGATGTGCAAGAGAGATCGATGTGTAATGGATATGGATTCAAGCGCGGCATATGATAAACCGACAAGTATGTTATGTTTAATAATTGGTTATTGACTAATTTAATTTAATATCATCAATAAATTAATGTATATATTGAAATACAGTCATATTTTTGAATTATAGGTTACATAGACAGTTATAATCTGTGTGTCATTTGATGATCCTACGTCAGAAATCTAAGATGCATTTATAACCTCATTCCTTGCTCCTGTAAAGTTGTTGTGCAGTAAAGAAGTATCTGAAACATTTTAAGTTCAAAGTGGGTTTCTACATAACCAATACAATTTCCTACTCCCTTACCTTTTAAAGTATGTGTATATAATATTTATAATGACAGAAAAATCAAGGCTGATTTAATTCCAAACCACAAATAAATACGTTTCATTTTTTTTAGAAAAATCTCATCTATAAATAATGTGTCCCACTAACAATGGTATTTCATGATGTACGGAAAATACCTACAAAGAAATCCCCATATTAAACTACTTTGCATTCGTTTAAATATTTCGCAACTTTCTAAGAGAATCAACAAAAATTAAAGAAACATTTCCTCTAGAAAACGAATTTGTAAAGATAACTCACAGCGAAGAAACCCTACATGACAAAATGTGCGAAGGAATCCCATATCCCTTCATCTCCGTCAAGGATAACCCCTTCGGTAGGGGCCAAGGTATAGATACACAGGTAGTACCACCCTTCCTTATCTGTAGTGGTCACGTTTCCTCTTATTCCCGAATTCAAAACCGTAGTACATATTTCTATAAAGTTAATCAATAATCTTATATTATTAACTTATGTTTTAAAGCTCATTTTCTCGTGTGAGACAGACGAATAAAAGAGAAATTGAATGTTAGTCCTACGACATTGCGTTCTTGACACGTTAAACCTATGCGGCGAAGAAATTACTCGACTGATCTATGAAAACATGGTTCTATTCTGGAACAAACACCCGTCCTCTCACTGCTACAGCGTTTGACACCGAGTGAAAGAACCTCACTGCAACTTAAGCCCTTAATTAGTATGAAACTAATATTTGTTGGAGGAGATTTGCATTATTGTACGAGAAATAAAGAGCAATCAATTATTTTAAAAATTAATACAAAAATGTAGTCATAATTTATGTTGTCATTGTACTTGCAATCAAATCGCTTAGAAGGGATAATGTTTTGATTTTTTTTTTCGTAGGAAAAACCTTTGCTCGTAAAATTATTGAGAGTATTCATAAATTTGAAGTAGTTAAACGAATTAAACTTGTACGAAACGTTTCTCAGGGAAATTATGTTACTCTCGGCAATAACTAAGAGTAGACAGGGATAGTATGTCAATATTTCTTTATAAAGCATACTATCTCTTTCCCTGCGTGTTTTACATCATCATAAGTGAAGTATGTAGAAAAAGTTTAACTGGATTATTTTGAATGCTAAAACAATGGCAGTGATATACAATTTTAGATTCCAGTAGACTAATTATTATGCAGGACTTTTGTCGTCTAACCTTTCAGTATCGAAGCTTTAGGCAGCATTTTTTCCTTCTAATTCTTGCACCATTGTTTAAGGGATTGTCGCGCGTGTGAGGCACATAGCTGCTGTGGTGTAACGACATCAGAAGTACTGTAGTAGAATCATTACTCTTTGTCCAAATTTTAATTTAAAGAGATTTTATCTTTGGTAAATAACAAACACATTTAATTTCATTAGGACTAAGATTTTCCTTCATAAATTAGTTTTTTAATAATAATAATATCCATTTTATGTATTATTATAACCAAATAAAATGTATGAAATGCAAATAAAGAGTTAAGATCGTCGGGAGCACAAACGATAGTCAGTGGATTATCTCAGCAACGAGACATCTCAGAAATGAGATTCTAATTTTATTTTTTATTTTTTTGTGAGGCTTTACTGCTCGTCGATATCTTAGTCATTAGAGCTCTAAAAACTGGTACAGGTAGGGAAAATGCAGTTACGCCCTAGGGAGAGCCAACATGACTCTCCCCGCGTGTGGGACTCGCCGAATGACTCAACAACACCCACTAAAAACCCTCCTGAATTACAACTCAAAACTCAAATATCAACATATCTCAAAACATTACACAAATCATTACAAAAATAAAAATAAAATAAAAAAATAAAGAGAAAAATGAAAGATACTAGCGTCGGGATCGAAAAGAGAAAGGAAGGACCTGTCACAAGTAAGTGGAAGTAATGCCAGACTCAGCTCGGGACCCCGTGTTTGCCAAACACGTACTTACTAGATGTAAGTCTTCTGGGGGGGGGGGGGCTAATTTTATTTAACTAATGTATATTACACAAGAAAAATTATAAGACACTTAGATATATGATATTAATATTTACAAGGTCAAGCCATGTAATTAAATCACACGTGAAATTGAATCTTACCTTTATCTTTATGAAGATATGAATGTTTATTTTTAAGTATAAAGATTATTTTATTTACCTGAATAATATGGCAGGTAATTCTTTACCCCATATCATCTAGTTGTAGGCAAGTCTCACTGGATCTCATACTTAGTATTAACAATGTAAACAGAACATAAGTGCATGAATAGCATACATAAACTCCGGGGGTTTTCGCTGTGGGTTTTCTTAGCTGCGGGTTATCATCGCGACACCCTTTAAAACATTGTGCTGCAAGAGATACAGTCCGACCACTTCAAGATCCATTACCTTTAATTTTCCCGAAAATGTCAATAATATTGGAGAATACTATAAAGTTTAACTTTTATAGTATGTAGTTATAATTTGATATCGTTATTATGAACATAATATATAATCAGCTACCGCAAATATATGTGTAATATTGCTCACAAAGCCGGATGAACAAAATGGCAATGCAGACGAGAATGTCAATACCTACACAATGCGTCCCTTTTAGATTTTTGATTCCGTGCCACTTTCTCAAGATATCTGATTTCAAGCTCCGGAAACATAAATAACACCAATTTGTCATACTCTGTTATATGTTGAAGTGATCATCTAAGGTTTGGGGGCCAAGCTGCGTCAACCAACGTGAGAACACAACAGTTAACATACTCCAGTCTCAGACAGAATAAAAAATTAATTGCTTTTAGAAACAAATCGCCCACATTTCCTCTGATATCAGGAGAAATAAAAGTGAAAAACTCTTAATGATACTGAAGAACGATCTCTATTAAATTACTGAAGAACAGTGGATGATTTCATTTAAATGTAACTTGTATTATACGAATAGAATGTTGTTAAACCAAAAAATATTGGTGTCATTTACGTTTCACTTTCTCCTTTTGTTTGTGATATTACATTATTATCTAAGGAATTTTATGGCGTTGTGGAATATCCAATTTTAAAATGAACTCAATAGAATGTTATAACGAAGAAAATAATAATATCAAAAGAAAGCTCAGACATTATCGTAAAGGAAAGCAATTTCAATAATTTCAAGTAAAATGTTTTATATTTTTTCTGATTATTTTAATTATGTGTCCTATGCGATGTATGAAGATGGAGAAAGTAATATGCTGTGGGTGCCGAGTTTTCTTCCAATTATTTTCATTCAATGTTGACTAAAACTTTTCTATTCAACTTCCTATTTATTGCACAATGCACCCTCTATTACATGACAAGATCATCTGTTTCCACAAAGTGGTACCTTTACAACTCTTTTGAAACCTTATTTAAATATAGAAATGAATTTCTCCATTTCTAATCTCTCCTTTCTGATTCAGTTCATGAATGTTATATAATAGGAGAGGAAGCTCAATTATCTGGTAAATTGATTCCAGAATATGAAAATGTAGCAAAGTAAACAGCAAAGACGTCTTATTCGCACAGCTCTGTCGCATAAAATGTGTTTGAAGATTCGTTGGAACGCCGAAGGCAAACAGAAGACGCTTTCACCGTTATTACTTTCCCTTTTTGTGAATATTACTATTTGCTATGCCTTGAGGCAGAACTCAATACATTGAGACGTGTTCTATCTATCGTAAGTACTTTTTACGCATTTTCCCGATACTCATCAGTTTCTTAAAGAACATAGAAAAATATGAATATTCATGCAAGATTTAAGAACGTAGCTCTATAGATAGTGCCAACATTTTTTGCTAATTGTTTCTGTTCACATTCTTTTATATAACAACTCAATATTTTAAATTAAATTTACTAATTAATAGGAACATTACATTCAATGTATCGTTTCTTTGTTAAAATTATCACAAATGAAAATACTGTATAAATCTTATGCATTAGGGCAGACATTGTGACAACGATATTTTCTCGTGTGGTGGAAGCAAGGACGAAGATTGTGAGTTCGTCCTCCTCACTATATTCACTACTATGAGGAGTAGGGGAGGGATGTGAAAGGGAATTTTCAATCTCTCCGTTACATGCACGGGGTTTTCATCACTGAGCACACGGAGCACAACATTTAATACAATTAAAATGACATCCTCACTGTATTTCACATAGGAATGCTTGGCATGAACGTCTCTGTGGATTTGGACTTGAAAAACATGGATCATATATGGAAGCGAATGCCAAAAGTAATCCGTGTTTTCACTTCTTTCTATTCCTTGCTGCAATTAGGTACCAAATATTGGCTAGTTTTTCTTAAAATAAACAATGTATTAGGATCATTTTGGTGGGGAAATATTGGCAAACTTTCTCCGTCCGTGCCCAAGAATAACACACTAAATAACACAGATTGTGTGTATTTAGTTCGTAGATTTTTCTTCTATAATGGTTGTCAGTGGTATATTAGGAAATCTAACATTTCTTTCTTCATCAAATTATGAAATTAAATATCCGCTTAGCCAATAAAAACAAAAAATCTCAGGTTAAATAGTAACAGAATAATTTGACTAGCAGTGTTACATAATTTTCCATAAAACAAAAGGGAAAAGCGTCAACTTGCTCCACAATACAGTATTCTTTCCCATGACAAGATCTTTGTGATACATTCTCGTCAGTTTCAAGTTTATCTAGTCAGTTGTTCCAAGTTGCTAAGACAATATCGTTTTAGTTCATAATATTATAAAGTTATGCATACTAAATTGTCGTAAAATAAAACTTTATAAAAGAAACAAAATTTTTGGATGGTAATAAACTACTGGAAATTGATCAATATTGAACCACATTCTACTATAATACTATAACTAATTTCAACATTAATAATGAGCTCCCAATATATTGTCATAAGATTTCCAGTCTTTAAATTAAATTGACAGTTCTCAGAGGTTAAGATTGTATATTCGAGGAAAATTTAAAACAGACTATTGTACAAAAGAACCTCCAACTATGCGTTCCTTTGTCAATATAAGACAAAATTTATGCAGGCAACACTTCCCCCTGATATAATATTGAGTCGGCTTTTGAACATTAAACTTGTATTTCTGTTTCCAGTGTTTTCAATGGTTGATAAAAAATTCAAGTTCTTCATGTATTATGTCATCGTTTAATTTTTGTAGAATAACTATATTATTTAGATTATCTGTAAAAAAAAGTCAGTTATATCCAAAGTGTACGAAAATCACAAATCTAATTCTTAAATTCTTGTCATGTATCTTCCGGTGGAAAACACTCATTTAGAAAATACGATAAATATTTCCTGCTCTTATTTTAGTAATAGTAATGTATTTCCAAACTATCGTAAAATATCCTGTAAAATTAATGATTTGGGTGAGGTAAAAGAATCTTCTATATAGTAAAAAACAAACTGAGTTTGTTGCAGACAGTTTAATTATGACTCAAATTACGAAAATAAAATTGACATATCACAATTTTCAAAAACAATTTGAAATATAAATAATATAACTTACTACGTTTCATCTCTAATGCGAGACACCATCAGGTGCGGCAGTTCATTGCTAGCGTGTGTCTGATTTCAATTAGTAGCCACAGATGTTACGAGAGCAAACAGTATTATTTTTTAACATGCAATGAACATAGAGGGATATACAACAATTAACAATATTTTCTATACAAGTTAATATGAAAATAAAAACTATTGGGGTCGAGAAAAATATGAATTACATTGTAAATTTATACATGAGAGAAAAATGTTAATAATTAAAAATGAACATGGACTATTTAAATAATTAAAATACAGTGACATTGAAAGCAGACGTTACTTAAGATTAGGACAATCAAAATTTAAGTTAAAATAAATAAATTAAAATTTACATAAAAACTGCAGTTTTGTAAAATAAATTTAATAATATTCATGTTTTCAGTTTTGTAAAATAAACTGTTGTTGAGTAAATAGAATGATATATATTTTGGTTAGGTTTTATGTCTCTGACAGAATTTATAGTGTGCGAGTGGAGATTCGTTTTTTGTTTGTTTGTTTGTTTTTTTGCACTATTTAAATTCAGAAGAGAGGACGTCAAACTTCATTAGTAAAAGGAGTATATTTGTCGCTAATTTAGACAAAATACTTTAGTATTAATTATTGCTTGCATAATTATCCTTACGTTATTTCATTAACGATTCTTCGATATCTAGTACCATGATATGGGGGAAAATTTACTTAAATATCTCAGAAAATCAATATTGTAATAGTTTTCTTACATAAGTCTGCACACTATTTTTGACACTTTCTGAACTTTTCTAAAAACTTTTAAATATAGGAACAGAATTTTCAAACCCTTAGCGTCTTTCCTGTGTAGTGCTACGATAAATATGTTCATTACCTACTCTTCTCTTAGAAAATCTTTCATCCTCTTGAATCAAAATTTGTAGAAAAAAACTCTGAAAACAAAAACGGTTTTTTTTCTATTTCGTTCCACACTTATTTACCCGAAGTCTCTCACTTCTCTCATTTCTCTTCACAGACCAACCAGGAAGTGGTATAAAGATTTGCTAAATTTTGAGTGATAATGTGTTGTTATTATTTAAAAAACGCTTTGTCATAAATTAATCCATTACAGAATGGTTTGTAAATTCAAAGACAACGCTTCCAAAGTTTTAAGTCAATTTTCGGCAACAGCCTAGTTATGATTTCTAAATATTAAATCAACACTCTCTGAACTTACCAATCACATTTATGGTATTTAGTACAGTTGTCAGCGATCCTTGCTAGCGTCAAGATCGTTCCGCTCTGTTCTTCCTCGAGCAGCGGTGTCAGATTATAATGTGCTTGTAAGTAATGCGGTTCGTACTTTGAAAGAGCGAAGTACGTTTTGCGTACGGTGATTTTGTGTTAGTAAGAGACGAAATACATATAGGTGAGAGAATGCTTTATGGCTATTATTACAAATAATTATTGACAGTGTATGGAGAGCGCAACGCAGGTTCAATATTAACTGCAGATAGATGTTTTGAGTGATCAAGTGAAAGGGAGTATGCTAAATATAAACGCTGTTGTAGATTTAGGTACATGAGAACAAGTGACTTACGTACAAGAATTGTATCTGATGTGGTTTTGGATTCCGTATACGACAGCAAAATTGATGGTTCTAAGTGTCTACAAAGTCTCAAATCTTAACACTCAAGGCTGTGATGACAGGAGTTACGCAAGGACAGCTGGAATGCAGTTTCCGAAGCAATATAAAGGTATGGTGATGAACAGTGGAGATGAGATTGTAAAGAAATGAGTAATTTGGTTGTAGCCGGGTTTATCGTGTCTCCAAAAATATGTTCCACTTTAGAATATCGAATTTTATTTATATTCGATAAAAATCTATGAGATTCCTTAAAAAACATCAATTTGAGTTAGTTATCAAAAAGCACAAACAAATCAGACTGCAAAGCCAATAACTAGCAGGCAGCTTCTTAAAGCACGTCACCAATTACTCCGTTTTCAATAACAGAATATTCAGTTGGAGTTTTAAAACATAACTTTAAACGAACACATTAATAAGTATTTTTGGTTTAGCTAAAATACCGTTAAAATTTAAAAAGGTTGTCAAAGTAAATTTAGTTATTATTGATATTATTAAATTCACCTAGAAAGGTAAATAGTTCACTTTCTCGGACTTCCAATAAATAGTTAAGAATTCGTTACGAAATTCTCAGTGGAATTTTTTTCAAAAATATTCCTCTTGCTGATGGAAATATTACGTGAGGGATACGTCTACACGGATCTGTGTAAATTTAGTACTCAAGGTAGTTTATGTTGTTTTCCTGAATTTAACTTTTCCAACGAACAATGACTTGTAATAATTCTGATGGACATTACTAGCACAACGATTTTCGTCCAAGGAATATATTAATTTTCAAATATTGGTAAGAATACCACTCACAAAACACTACAACAGTATCGCATGGATCTGATATAAATTCCAGGTATAAATATTATTTTTCGTGTTCGTGGAAGTTTATTTTATTTGTTACAAATTCCTATAATCATATTTACGTACGTCTGCATACTTAACTAATTATTGTCAATCAATGATAATAAGAAAAAATAATTTAATATTATTTAAATATGAATAAAGTAACAATTAAAGAGTAGAGCCATGAATAAGAAAATTCCTCATTCCATTCTCACAATTTATTCGTTCAGCACATTCCTATCTGAGTCAATCTCAGGAAATTTGTTAAGTGTTCAGTGCATAACGTCAATCATCCTAGTCAGCTTTCACTGCCAGATCGCTTGTTGAAATAGTTCCCCTACTTTTACTTTTCATAACATTGACACTAATATGAAAATGTATATTTATGAGGAGATAAAATTAGTACATGCATTTCTTTCTACATTAATTATGATGTTGAATGTATTTCATAGAATAAATAATTACTTGTATTTACAGTTATCTACCAGCACACGTTTTGAGTTGTTTTTTTTGATAATTTGTCTGTACGCAACTATTGTATATGCACGTCCTTGGAAAATTTTATAACAGAAGTTATAACTACGATAGACAAATATTATTTGAAAATATAATTTTTTATTAAACCATTTTTATTTGCAAGATTTTGGCATGGGTTTCGAATTTAGCAAAGTTGTGTTAGTGGTCAGATTAGAAGAGTGATAGTCGTTGATGTTCAAAACATTGCTTGGCCCTGGGATCAATTTCGTTAGTTTCGTCGACATGTTCAGGCTAAGATCTGATAGAATCGCTGAAAGCGTTTGTACATGGTTAGAGTTCTTCCGCGATCATAGTATTGAAAATTAAGCCATTTGTAGAAGATTGTCATGGTACCATGTCCTGGAAAATTGCATTTGCTTTACATTATATTTGAAATTCTTCATTTACATAATACCACAATGTCCGCGTAACCATGACGTGAAAATGTTCGGGAACGTGTAATTTCAATGTTGAAGCTAGTGGATTTTTAATCGCTTTTATTACGATTTTGTGCAGATAAAATGAGAAAACAGTTTTTTTGAAACGCTCTTGACAATGTTTTGGCGTTTGTTCCAGAAATTGAATAAAATGTTTCTCGTTCATATTGAGTTTTTCAATTATCGGATTTGGTTGCTCCTTGATGTAGTCGATTGAGTTGATTTGATCTTAATTTAGAAATATTCGATTAACTATACTACAGGCTTTATTAAAAGAAGTAAACAGAATAGAACATATATTTTTCCTAGCTGTAACTTCATAGTTGTTAAAATATCATTCATTTTATTACTATTTTTCATTCCAATTGAAAAGAGACTTTACAACGTACATTAAAAATGTATTCAAACAGTAAGAACATCTCTACATAAAAAATTATATAAAAATTTATACCTGTTGGTCATTTTAGGATGTGATGGATTGAACTTCAAGAATGTACACTTGCTTTTTTACGGTTTTAATTTTAAATTTAATAATAAATTTATTGTCAAAAAACAGTATCTTGAGTTTTATAAAAATTATCAATCCACGAATTAAACTGAAAATATCGATGCAATTAATATAACTTTTTGAATGAATGAAATTAATTTTTGTTTTACAAAATATATCTCTATACATTCTTAAAAATCAAGACAAATTAGCTAATTGAAATATTTTGCAAACTAAAAAATATCATTTTAATGTGGTATTTTGTACATTTAAATATCCATCCAATTTGAATTAATACTATGAATAAACATGTTATAATACATCATATTACACGTTAAACATTACAGTTCATTTAATACCCAGAAAAATAATTGCATTCTAGAAGTGAATGATTGTTCCCTAAAAAACGTTAAAGTAATTATAATCTTACAAGGTTCGTTTTATTGTATGAGTACAGATGTAAATGAAACACGTTTGTCTATCCAGAAATGTATTCAGTTCAATATACAAAAACAGTGAGGCACATCGATAAAACTAAAATGTGCATTTTTATTTTTCTATAAAAAACAGAAAAAAATTTGTTCGGAATGTAAATATTGACTTAATGAAAACGCAGTCATACATTTTGCCATGGAGATAAATCATGCATAATTTTTTTTCTTTTCAATTAAATAATAAATTAATTGTCAAAAAACAGTACAAACTGCGTATGACCACGTGAAGGACAAAACACTAATTTACTCTCCGGAAGCAAGCAAGGGACCATCCCATCAATTCCGATCAAGGGCCCTAAGGCACAGGCGGATTCAAAAAAAATTCAGCAAAAGTTCCTAGATAAGATAAAAAGTTAGCTGTGAGTTATAATACTAATAGAATGTCAATATGTTTGTAATTTTACGCAAAAAATTACATGTACAAGTTATAATCGAACTATAGATATTTCTGAGTATAGTGTTTAAAAATCATAAGAGTTGCAAAAACACTAAATTCACGATTTATTGTTACAATAAACACGCACCTAGACAAAGCCATGAGAACATGTATAGGAAATCCGCCTCTACCCGAATGAAAAACGGATAAAAACCCGGGCCAGAATGGGGCTACAGAATTTA
>NNCF01128950.1:340711-366289 GCA_002313205.1 Laupala kohalensis
TTAGATTTTTACAGAAACGGTTGTTTTTGCATCCATATTGTACATAGGCGTTCAGTAAATTTTAACCAATCTGCCGTCACGGTGCGGATTACTCGTATGTATTTATTTGTTTTATTTCCATTATTCCCATTCGCGTATTACAAATGAATATTGCGGATCATCCACTTAGCTGCTACATACTAATTGTTAATGGTAAATACATCAACCGACCGTTCCGAAGATATGGTTCTTGGACAGGGAATTATATAGAACGATTTCCGAATGATATGGTCCCTTTTGGCAAAAGGGTGGTTGACACTCTACGCAGATGAATACTATTACTATTGCGAGTATTGTGTTCGTGAATGAGACTGTTTCATATGAAGCAAGTGTGGCACTTCAGTAACTCGGTCTTAACAAACACGATTGTTTCAAAAATATAAATGCAGGGAAGTGTTTAGATATTTAAGTCCTTGAATAAAGGTTTACAAGAGTTTCGGGAGTGAGATTTACAAATTATCCGAACAATCCTCTTCTGAATTCTGAAAGTTTGAATACTCTGACCGAAATTACCCCAGAAGGTAATGCCGTAACGTCAGTGGGAGTAAACGTTTGCAAAATATACGCAACGGGAAATACGTGGACTAACTGCGTTAACTAAGTTTCAGAATGCGTAACACAATTTGCTTAATATAATAAACTTTTGGTAGTACCTTCCTTGGTTCTTCCACCTGAAAGACATCATTTTTTTGAACATGTTCCCTATCTTCTCTTCTAATCGTTCTACTAATTTGTCCCCACGTGTCAATTTTCATTTATCATTGTTTACTACTTTGGTCTCGCCAGCATCTCGTGAAAAGTTCTCGTTGCATTCAACGTACTTTCCCCATTCTTCTTCACCACGAGCATTGTTTGTTCCTTCCTCCATGTCGGATATCTCTCTTCATGTCTCGAATCATGTATCGTATTTTGACCAATTCTCTACACTTCCATCTTTTCTACTATTCCCCCATATTTTTATTCTTGTCCATCAAATTGTGTTACATGTTTGCATACCGTTCATGTCCGAAATGCGTGAGTTCCTTTCTATCTTCCCGCATATACTGTTTCAGTGTTTCACATTTTATTTCTATCAATTTCTTTATTCGTACTTTAACTTTTTCCGCCTTTCCCAAAATATTACTTACATCTATGTTTTGAACTGTTTACTTATTGCAATATTGTTTTCTTTGGCCGTGATTAGATTATTTCTTTCCGCTGCCTTTATCCACAACTCTTCAGTTTCATTCTGTAGGTTTCTACCCTGTTCCATAATTCTTTAATTCAATCTTTTATTTGTTGTTGCATTTTTTCAGAGAAACTTTTGAATTTGGCATCTTCGAAAATTCCAAAAAAATGATCGTAAATTTTGTTTGCCTCGTTACATTTTCCCACCCATGTCCTNATTCCAAAAAAATGATCGTAAATTTGTTTGCCTCGTTACATTTTCCCACCCATGTCCTGACCTCTCTTCATCTTTCAAGCCAGTAGTTTGTAGTTTCGATTTCAATTGTAGTTTTCTCTTCTTCATCTCGCGTTGTGTTGTAATAATTCGCACCGCTGTTTGCCTCAATATCTGGTATCTCTAATCCAGCTACCTCTTCTATATTTACATTTCTGTTTTTAACTTTCTCCGCCTCCATGTTTCCTAAATTTTGTAATTAATTTAATTCTTTACGTTTTCTCGCACTGTCTGATAGCAACCGCACTATTAAGTAAACTTATGAGAATCCTTCGTCAAATTTTGTTAATTACCTCTTTATGTTTTTGTTGTCCCAATACCATATTACTTAAATTTTCGATGTATTTACCGTATCATCACAATTTTTTTATCTTCATTTTTGATTGTTTATTTTTCATTGTCCGTTACAATTTTTCAAGTCCTATTTTAACTTTGTATATTCTTCATTCACTGAATTAAATATTTATAAGTCCCAAATTTGTTCTTATTGTATTTTTCTATCTCGAAAATCAATTTTGAAATTAGAGTGTTTATAGAAGAGCTGTGAGTGTTTATAGAAAAGCATACTTCATGACCTGAACCTCGCTAAAAATAAATAATAAAATAAAATAAATAAAAATAATCGAGTTTCAATGGAAAGATAAGTGAAAGCAAAAGCTAATTCAAAGGCGAGCAAGTAGAAATATTGGGACATTGTTTTGACAAGGGTGCTCTCAGGATAAAACCTATTCAACGTGAGGTTCGGGGTCCCGGGAGACAAAGGAATTTAACGGATATTTGAGATGGAGTGGGAGGAAGGAGGAAGGAATTTGGAAACGTGTTTGAAGCTCTGAGAACAAAGATCCGGAACTTGAGTGCATAATAAGGAAATAATGCTGCCAGTGAGTATTTTATAAATAATTATTTTATCTGAAGCGTGTCCAAAGTCTATTTTCAATTTTAAAAATATTCCTCGTCATTGTCAAATTTGTGTTTATTATTAATTCTGTGATTGGTGAAATGTGAAACTGTTCTGTTGTTTTTCTATACGCTCGAAGCATTGCCTCTTATTTTAAAAGTTGCAATAACGACAGGAAAGGGAACATACTACGAAGGGAGACTTGAATATTAATGAATATCTAAACAAATTCCTTTTTTATGTTTTCATTGCTATTTTTAATTTTTCATTGGTTGAATCAGACATGGGTTGTTGTGATTTTGTAAACGTATTTGTTATTCCCTGAAAAGTGCTTTGAGATATTCTCAGAAAATATGCTGTATTTTTCAACTTACTGGGGTCCCGTACTTTATTTATCTGATAAAAATATCGTTCATAATACCACAAATAATTTTGATGAAAATGTTCAAATCCACTACAGACTTCAATACAGCAGAAATGTCACACTGCAAGTCTCGTTCTCAGTGTTGGCATCACGGGAATTGAAATTCACATGGAAATATGGATCTAAAAAGATTTAATCTGTAAAAATATGCATATTGCTGACTCCGAGCGAATAATTCTGCAGAAGGATATTATCTAGAGTATATTTGAGGCGCAGAGCACACCCACGAAACGCTTTACATAAACTCCATTCCTTATGACATATTTTTTCTATTTTATTCTTTACCTAAAAAAAAGTGCAAATTATGGAATGTTTGAGGCATGGAAATCAGTAAAAGGCATCAATTAAATTATTTGAAATTTCAAAAGACACTTATTGCATTTAAAATGCAAAGTTAGGGAAATATCGATGAACTACAAGAGCAGAAAAAAACATTAGGAATGGCTGCTAATCAGTAGATGTGAAAGTTCACTCGCAAAACTGTTGACTGTGAAGATTACTAATGTTTCCGCAAGAGTTCGATTGTGTTACGTGAGGCGGAGGATCCACTGAACGTACAATCTACTTAACCGAATCGTAAAATCAAAATTATATAAAGGTTGTGAGAAACATCCTGTTCAAGTACATAGCGTAAAAGTGAAATATAAACCAAAGAAGGTCTTGACCATGAGTTTTGTTTATTTCTGAGTAAAATGGATTTACCTTCTACCTTGATAATAAAACAATTCGTAATGACGTTGTAATACGAATACAATACCGAAAACAATTTTTGTAGATTTCTTCGTGGTATTTCATTTTTGAAATTAACAAAAGTACAATTTTAATATCATTATAGTAGAATATTATGGAAACTCACATGTGAATTTAGTTTACTTCTTCTATGGTATTATGAGCGACCTGGAAATATTTTATGTTGTATTCTTTAATATAAAAAGATAAACATTATACATCAGCTCATCAAATAAAATTTGGACCTTCGAGGGTTAATTTTTTAATAAAAGTCTCTTAAAGTTGTATGGGCTCTTATGGGTCAAGTCTCTAGTCTCTAATGCAACTATTTTTAATGCATACCCATGTAATTTCTAATGATATCAATATCTTTATCAAAATGTATCATACGTGACACAAAAGAACATGTGAATTTGCCTTGTCTTTCCAGACAATTAAAAAAAAACGTGCACAGAATTAAAACATATGGAATGTCTGATATTAATATGGAACCCAATATCCACCTCTACTGCCATTAGAAGGTCTGCGTTGTAGCTACCTCTCACGAATTGACACAGACATTGCATTTACTCCATTGTCATACTCAGCATTGTCAAGCCAAATGCTGTAAACTTCATCATCATTCCATCTCCATCGTCTTCTCTCTCCATTCCTCTATTCTCAACTTCTCCTAAGTTGTGTCGAGCAGCCGCCATGCGTCGCCTCTATCCATCCACACCAGACAATGAAAACCCTCAGCGCAGCGCGGCAGAGCGTCCTTGCCACCAACTCGCCATCCCGCACGCGCCGACCTCGCTGTCAGCAGACTCACAAGAAGTTCGGCATCCGCTATTCCTTTAATTAAAAACAAATACTATGTCCCGTCCAGAAAAATTACTTCACTTTCGTAGAATTTCACTCACGTTCCGTATTTTTCCTCGAAGCCTTGTATCATCTAATCAAAAAGCTTAAATATTGGTTAACTAGAGCTCGTTGGATGGCTGCGTAGTAAGATTGCGTATGCCGCTTGAGTAACAAATAGAGCTTGGACGTTGTAATCGTGGCAAAAACAAATAATACAGGACGCCAGCTATGACAGAATTTAACATGAGTCTTTGTCTCAGATCCAAGGACTCGACCTTCCTACAAACTAGCAATATAAACTTGTTCTTGATGTCAATGTTGCAAGTACAGGTTCTTCTCGGGTAAACGCGTAACTTCAACGCCGGAGTGATGAATGGCAAGTACGTGCACCGTACAGACACGAGACGCCTCGTCCGGACATCATTCATAGGCATGTAAGGTTTTAGATGCAGTAACACCGGATTATGCTGAATCTGACGAAGAATAATGGCTGAAAGAAACATCCATTAAGATGCCTTTGTGAACTGCTAGAGATCTAGACCTTTCTTCAGTGAATACGTGTTTTCTGATCGTTCATATTCATTATAATTTACGTAGAATTTAAAACGTGGAAATCTTTAAGATTAAATCTTTAAGTTGAATTATTATTATTCAGACATTTTAGAAATTTCATCTCTTTTTCAGACATTATTAGAAATTTTCTGTTACTACTGAAGAAATTTTTGGGTTCATCGAATCCATATGGGTGTTTGCTCGGAAGACAATGATGTATAGTTAGAGCAAAATAGCCACATATATTTTAACAGTAGATGTATTTAGTTAACATTTTAAAACATATGTGTTTCCAGACTCCTGATGTAGTCGACAAAAATGAGTAGTTGGAAAAGAATTTCACAGCGGGATTCGATCCATAAGCAGCGCAATTATTTGGGAAACAGTTACTGAATTTTCAAGTGCACGACTGAAAATATGTAATGAGATACCATTTAGAGCATTGTCTTCCAAATACTTTTTTCCGCAAAGTTTTTCACCGCTGTATGTAAAGGTAACATATGTCACTTAGGCTACAGAACAATCTCATTATTGGTACATACAAATTTATTCTATAATTTTGATGTTTTATAACAAGTAATTGAAAGGAAGTCTCAGATAACTTCTTAATTTTTCTAAATGGTGCCTCGAATTTATGCTTCAAATATCAATCAAAAATTAAGTTTTAAAAATTCTAGTGAATATATTTCAAAATCACGTACAAATCACAAACTGGATTCTGGACACGAAAGAAATGGGTTATAAATTTATGTAGTCTAAAGAACCCCTTTCTAAAAAATGTCATTCTTGAAATTTCACTTGATTATAGCTCGTGATTCCGAAAAAATTAATGTTCAATTTTCAATCGAATTAATGCAAGAGATAATTATGTGAGAAAACATCAGAAAACAGTAATTCGGAAAATCTCATTTTCGAGGTTGATGGACCATTTTAAAGTGATATTCGTTATGGGTAGATAAACTAAAATGTCTATTTTTCGACTAGTTACACGATAGTAACTCTTGAATTATTTCTTCTTCTCCCGCATCATGGTCACCATTTCCTCCAGCTGCTTTCTTGTATTGGTCCACTTAAGAGACTAAAATCTAAAAAACAATAACTAGTTTTTTGGAGAGTACTGTAACAGTTAAATGTAGAATATGAATCGGAGGGGAGTGCTAGTTTGATAGAAATATTTTTACATGTGTTTTATTGTAAGAAAGGAGGAGGGCATTCAGAAAACCATTGTGTACCACAAAAAATATATATTCTATACATAATGATAGAAAAACGTTATGAGGTATCATAATATGCTTTCGTATAGTTGATGTCATAACTTAAGTATAATTGTACACCTCTCAGGAATTTAAGTTACATTACAAATTAAAATATTATTGAAAGCAATTTTCGTAACTTATTATATAAAATATTAAAAGAATGTTTAACTCAAAATATTTTGCATTAACATTTCATGTCATGATTATAGCCAGAGTGATTATACCCTAAACCAACGTAGACTACTTATAATTCACTTGCAGTTCAAATCCGTGATCCAGGGTTCGATTCCCGACGGGGCCAGAAAATTTGTAGCTTTTCATATAAATGTCCTTGTTCATATAGCTGTGACAATTGAAAAACAAATCTTCCTTCCTTTATCCAGCTCCTCCTAATATCAATAACTAACTATTACTAACTACTTCTACTAATCACTCCACGTGGGCCAAGTTGTTGGTAAACCCAGCAAACCGGCCCACCTGGAAACAATCACCTACTATCCAACTCCTGTCGCTCCATGTATATAAGCTTCAATAGTACGCTACATTTCCCATTTACAAATAAAAAAATTAAAAAAATCCGTGAAAGGGACAGCAACTACTCCGCCGAAAGAATAAGGGCCAAATGCTCTGTTCGGAAGGACGGCATTACTGAGTGAAGGGTTATATTAGGACGCAGAGCCATTTCAACGAAGAGACCCGAGGTGGAAGATAGCGAGTATCAGATTTACCGATGTTAAAACTCAGGTTGGTTTTATTTATTCATTTTATATTGGTGACAGGAGTTTATTAAAATACATAAATAATTTAAGACTTACGACCTTATGATGGACGAATACTATATATTTTGTGTTATTAAGTACACAACGTTTCGACTTAAGGTTTAAGTCGTCTTCACATGCAACACATTACAACAAGAAACACTGACGTAGCAACTGGACAATTGAAAATGATATTCATGTTTACAAAAAAGCATAAATTACACGAACATGTTATAAATTGTATTGTGAATATCTGATAGCTTTTCTGTGTCAATGCGTAAATTCAAACTCCCATGTGTATATTTTATAAATATCATTTCTGATATGCTTCATATTTGAATTTGCGCACTGATATAGGAAAGCTACCAGGTATTATAATTCAATATTATAACATTTTTGTGCTCATAGTTTACGTTTTTATTAATATCATGTTAAATTCTTCTTTTGTTAGGTTTTATGTTAAAATTTGTTACACCTGACGATGTCTTAAACCTAAAGTCGAAACGTAGTGAACTTTAAATCACAAAATCTATCATAAGGTCGTAAGTCTTAAATTATTTATTTATTTTGATTATATAATGGACGTAAATAGTTGTAGAATTTATTAAAACTAATAGAAGCAATGGAGGCACGGTTATTTCAAAAGTACAGACTTAAAAGACGAACAACAGAGGATTTGTGGTAAATTTAAAGGAAAGGCAGACCATTTACTTCGAAAAATGAAAATTTCAATGAAAAAATGCAAATGTTTAAATAAAGGTTTGACGTAAGATGTGGTAGGTTCAGGAAATTATTACGAATTTTTTGTTGAGTTTTTGAAAAACTTTGTTGAAGAGCATCATGCTTAACTCGGAATTTTAGTTCCATCTTCATTGCTATTAAAACCCTTACACTCAGCAAAAAATTATACTTTTGATGACAGACGATTTTTTTTTTTAGTTTGTGTGTTACAGATTTTTCTATAGACTATTTTACATGAGACGTTGGCATCGATCGTTTATGCAAGATGTGATGTATTTTCATTAACAATTCATAATTTACATGTGTACTACAACATTACAGAAACATTAATCCTTTAATAATTAATACAAATTATGTATTGTTGTATTCTGGGATGTAATTTGTCTGAATAGCTATTGCCCTGTGCACGCGTATTTTACTGATACTTACGGTAAATACACCAGTGGTCGTCAGTGTATCAGTGCAGCGACATTTGTGTTTTAGCAAAAAAAATATATGCTTCAGAGTTCTTCTTCGGTATGCGAATTAAATTTTGATGCAATTTGAGTGGTCGTAGAATAATGCGACGATAATACATGTTGTCGCTTGAGAGGTTAGGTATTATTATTTAAATGAACCTCTATTTTCACCCGTTAAATAATACATAATGCGGGTACATCACAGGGCTTTAGGTAACACTTAAAATTATTTTATTATTATTATTACTATTAGTCGCAAAATATATGTTTGATCCTGGAACTGCCTTGATACAGAGGCCAACAAAAACCCATTCCATGAAATCGGTGTCATTTCTGGCCCCTAGAACTTTTAAGCAACCGTAAAATATTAAAAATTCCTGTAGCTTAAGTATTTTTGTAAAGAAGTGGGATAATGAAAACTGACTGATATTGAGTATATATTTAGAGTTCTCCAAGAAGACTCCAATACTCAAATTCTTAGATTTGAATTCATTTGACCCAATCATCGTTATTCTTAAAAATGTTTATCATGTGAGTAATGTGAGATTTATTCAGTAATTTTTCTAGTCGTTTGTAGGATTCAGTAGTTTATTATTATAATATCATTTTAGTTCTTGACCCTTGATATAAACTACATAAGGGAAGTTCTTGAGGATAAGTCAAAAATCACATTTTTATACAGCCAGCTTTTCGACAAATTTATTTTCTTCCTCGGAAATTGTACTTCTTACACAATATATCATATTTCAAACATAGTCCTCCTTACTAATCAACTCACCCATATCCATTCTTTTTTACACAGCCATCCAGTTATTTACACTTCCCACCATTATCAACATTTCTTAACTTCTATCTTCTCTTTTCACAACATTTGGTCAGTATTTACAGAGTGATGTATTAAAAAAAGTTTCGAATAATCGTCTGCTTGTTTCACTAGTTTACTATTTAACAGTACTTAGAACTTATCTTAATTGTGCATTGTTATTGAACTCGTCTGCTTATTTTGGTCTTATTAGTAGTCTTAACCGAATCCCTGACCTTCGTTGGAGTTCTGCATGTCCTCCAGATTTAACTGCTTATCCTTGGAATTTCTATCCGGAGACACGTAATGAATTAATATATTTTCAAACATGTATGTTAATTTAATTTTTCGTTGTTTTTTTTAATTTGTGGTAATGTTGACAGCTGTTTTGTTTACTCTTGAATGATCGTTTTATATATATTCAACAATACAATTATCCGCACTTGCTAAATCGGAAAGAAAATTGTCAATAAGTTTTTATTGTTATTGATTCACTTTCTTGCGATTGACCACCTCCTAATATAGGCTCAATATATTTAATTTATTTATGTTTTGCATCTGTTCATCTGTCTACTGATCACTTTATATTACTAATTATCGATCCTCTTCAAATATTATAACGGGTGAATAATCCCCCCCCCCCAGCCTATAGTTCNACTTTCTGATTTATTTGTGACCTCGATTTTAAAAATAAATTTTACGTAGATCCTAAAATAATACTATATTGTTTAGTTTATAAACTGTTATTTTTATCGTAAATAAATAATTCACTAATAACGTGAAAGTATATAACAAATTGTTATATTTATAACGCTATAAAGCCTTGTGTCAGTTACCGAGTCTTCTATCTTCTCCAACTCTGTAAAATTTTGGTGCAAATATACTTCCTTATCTTCATTCATTGTAATACTCGTACATCTACAATACCTTACAATAATATAACGATGTAGCGGGATTGAGGCGTTGAAGGTTGATGCATGAGGTCGAGAATTTCCTCTGAGGACGGCGACGCTGTTGGATGAGGACACGAGCATGCGTGCTCAAGGGACCTTGTTCCTTTACGTAGAGCTTCCGCATACAAATCGGCTTGGCGCCTTTCGACCAACATGCTGCGACCATCTTCCTTCTATTGAATGTAAATATGTTGCCTCGGCGAAAAGCCGCCTCGTTTTTCCTGCAAGAACCTTGGCGACGCAATTTTGCGCTACATTGGTTCGCAAAATGGAATATTGAATTTGTTGGAATCTCCTAAAGAAATGTGGGGAGATACAAGTAATGCAAGATGGATGTCATGGAAAGGTATCGTTAAACTCAACATTCTTTTAGAGTATTTACAATGATTGGTATATCCTATATTTAAGCTTTGATTTAACTTGTTTACCCAGTTAACGAGAACTAGGAATTCGTCACCCTGCTCTTACTAGTATAATATGTTATTGAAAATGATTCGGCCATTTTCTATGTCTCTAAAAAAGCTGTTACGGTATTGAATTATTTATTATAAATATTCTATTAACATTTCGTGATAATTAACTATTTTTAATGATCGGTCACATGAACTGATGAAGTGGAAAATATAAAAAATATATAAAAAATGAAAATCATAAATATTAAATTTAATAATGGTTAAAACGTCTTCATTTATAATATTTATCAATTTCGTAAACATTTAACGTTTACACGTTCTTATCGAACAAGAAGTTGAATTTCTCAGCCAATACAGATATAGTACAAACCTTTGACCTGAGTACAAAATTATTTTTGTATCCTTTATTGACGCTTTTTGTCCATGATAAAACATTAGTTCACTATGACGTACAGTACTCTTTGAAGTCTACGGAGCAAGGTATTGCAACGATTGCGCGTAGATGTTTTCGTTAAAAACATCTGCTTGACTGGTGGCGCTCTTAATACTGATCGGGCGGAAATATCACACGCTATTTAAGTTACTGTTGAAGCCATCAAAGTCGGTTGCACGTAGCTAATAAATGTCAGATTAAAAAATTCTTACCACACATTCGATCTTGTCGGATATGAAAGACTATATTTAAGAAAGTTAAAATACTATGAAGTCGGAATCTGAATTCATTCCAACATCCACCGTCCATCAGATTTTCCGCACGATAATCGCTGGACATGCTCTTTAAATGCTCTTGTAAAGACAACATTGCTTATTGAACTTTTATTCTATATCAGTTGCAAGAGAAGAAGTTACTAAAAGTAATTAAATGGTGTTTATTGTCCAAAAAGCAGTTTTGATAGTGTATGACCACGTGGAAAATAATAGACGTATTTACTCGTCGGAAGCAAACAAGGAAGCATCCATTAATTCCAATCAAGGGCCCAAATATAGTGGCAAATTTAAAATTTTTGCACGTTGAAGCATAATCATGAAATACACTCCCCCTCCTAATAATTAATTACTTATTAAAATTTTAAAATTCTTTCAACTGCAAATGCCAACAAAACGTTGGGTTTTAACAAAATGACGAGACTTAATGCTTCCAAAGAATTTTCAAATTTTGATCAAATAGTCGTGAAAGACGGCATCACTATTTTAATTACTGTTTGTAACATCGAAGTAATATTTAAAAAAAAGTATATTCAGTTACAATGATTTTTAAAAATGTTGTAATTTAACAGTTCATTGAGACTATCTACGCAAATATGGTAAAACATGGATTTCTGGGAATAGTCCGTAAATTAAGAAAATGTGGTTTTAAAAAAAAAGAATTTCCTATGAATCTCGTACCTTGCAAGTCAAAAGTCTCATGGTGTTAGAAAATACAGATATTCTGTTCCTTGAACCAAACATTAACCTCCCAGCCGAAGGCACAACCTGAACATATTACTTCATTTCGAAGAAATTTCATTTTCTGATCTTCCACGAAATTTCATCATATTAACGCACAAGAGCAACACAACCCTCGAATTCATTTATTAACGATCACGAATCTCGAATTCTGCGAACACAAGCTAAGCGTTAATTAAACCAATTCTCTCCAGAAAATATTCCGTAATCTCTTGCACTCCTAAGCTTTCCGAGATTCTGCAAATTCGTGAGAGGTGAAATGACAAGAATTAACGATGAAGCGGGTTTTGGAAAACAAAGTCAATTTGTGAATACTCTAATACGTGTAGAGAGTTACTTACCACTCCATGCGTTTCACAGTTGTTGAAAACCCATTCAGGAATCCTCATAATATCTGAAGATGGTCGGATTTACTGAAAGAAAGTGAGTACCCGATAATTATTATCTCAGTTCGAAGGGCATTGGTTGAAGGAAATTCTTAATGTGCGTTTGTCCCTCCATTTCTTTTATTTAATATCCAAATCAGCGTTTCATATATTGGCGTGTTTTGTTCAAATCTTGAAAAGAAATTTTTTCTTTCTCATTAAAACTGATGATTATTTTAGTGTGTAAAATTCTTTTCCATACCTTTTGAGAAAAGTGTATCAACTCAACATAGTTTCTTGATGACTCGCAGTCTCCGCATTTTCTCTGAACTAATTCCTTGTTTGTGTGCAAGGTACACTATCGTACGGAAGAGCGTCTTAATGCTCCAAAATCTCATCTCCATGAACATATACCATCTTTCCCTCGTTATCGAAGTTTCGCTTCACTTCCTACATGCCTGGCCATGAGTTTCTAATCGTTTTCTTCCGACCGGGGTGGCGCGTATCAACGTTAACTTGGGTACAAAGTTCCGCACTTCGTTCTAACGAGCGTGTCGACAGGAAGCTCTGGAATAGGAAGCCCTTTTATTCGAGTTTACGCATAAACGATTTAATATGGAATATTTTAAGTTACCATCGTGTGTATACACGTTGTCGTGTTCATGGAAATAAAACAAATATTAAAACTAAATGTTCTTGGCATCTCGTTTCCATTTAAAAAATTCATTCATGCATGACGAGCTGTGGATCAAGCGCGATCATATTTCACTGTATCCCATTTTTTAATAAATAAAAAAAGAACCTAATAAAAAAAAGAACAGGCTTGACATTTGGCAGTAGTTTTCTAGTGGTAGTGTCTTCGCTTCCACGATTCCGCTGAGCGGTAGAGCATGGTTTCAAACACTGCTCGGCCGAACTAGGTCAGGTTTTCAGCTGGGGTGTCCCTCACCTATTCCAGATAAATGTCGGTTCGGTACCATAAGTTCCCTGGCAACCCAACATCTCTCCTTCCCAATTCCCTTAATCATATCCAACAGTTGGGTGGAAGAGCAGACCTCATGGCCTGAACTTCGCCAAAAGTTATAAAATAAATACATAAATAAATAAATAAATAGCAGTCAGAGTATTTCGTTGTACATGTAGATATATCACGGCCCTCATATCACTAGTTCTTGCAATAATAGTGGTGAACGTGTGTTGTTAATAATTTTGAGCTCATTTAAAAATAAGTGTGTCGTACAAGTGATTAAATGAAGCATTGAGCAATGAAGAAAGTTCTCAAGTCAAGACATTACGTTGATTTACAAAACTCATTTTAATTTATTTATTTCTTGAATTATTTTGCAGAGATGAGGATCAGTTCACGACAAAACTTGAGGGAAAGAAATTGATTGATTAAGACAATCACCTAGAAAAATAAAATTTTTAATTTCTTCCTTTCTCTAGAATTGTGATTCTGAAATATTAAGGGGATTTGAGATCTCATCAATATTAGTTGCATGTTTTGTATTCTTGAGAACTCATCCATATGTTCCCTAAAATCAACATTTCCGAATCTATGCTGTAATCTAGAGGATCCTAAAGGGTCCTTCGCGGAATCCTAATGTTCCGAGGGGTTTCCAAGAGTTATGACGTCAAACCTAATACTAAGACTTTTATTAATAAATTGATGATAAAACTTTATTCTTCCCATATATATTTTCAAAACAACCATTTTCCAATCAAACCGAGAAAACGTTGATGTGCTAATTGGATAACAACTTTTTTATTTCCCATCACATAGTTTCAAACTCGGCGAATTAAAAAAAAAATTGATGTCTATAGGTCATATTATAGTTTGGTTGTTATCGGACAAATGGTTTTTAAGCTTTCAATTTTCTAAGTCAGCGCTTCGATCGAATGGATGGGAAAACCGGCACTTTTCTCTTTATACCGGTAATAAACTTTAAATAGGATGCNTAAATAGCAGTCAGAGTATTTCGTTGTACATGTAGATATATCACGGCCCTCATATCACTAGTTCTTGCAATAATAGTGGTGAACGTGTGTTGTTAATAATTTTGAGCTCATTTAAAAATAAGTGTGTCGTACAAGTGATTAAATGAAGCATTGAGCAATGAAGAAAGTTCTCAAGTCAAGACATTACGTTGATTTACAAAACTCATTTTAATTTATTTATTTCTTGAATTATTTTGCAGAGATGAGGATCAGTTCACGACAAAACTTGAGGGAAAGAAATTGATTGATTAAGACAATCACCTAGAAAAATAAAATTTTTAATTTCTTCCTTTCTCTAGAATTGTGATTCTGAAATATTAAGGGGATTTGAGATCTCATCAATATTAGTTGCATGTTTTGTATTCTTGAGAACTCATCCATATGTTCCCTAAAATCAACATTTCCGAATCTATGCTGTAATCTAGAGGATCCTAAAGGGTCCTTCGCGGAATCCTAATGTTCCGAGGACATCAAAATACAATGGTCATATAGTTAATATCATTAGGGAGGTCATCCCAAC
The DNA here is from genome assembly GCA_002313205.1 of Laupala kohalensis. Classification (NCBI taxonomy): domain Eukaryota; kingdom Metazoa; phylum Arthropoda; class Insecta; order Orthoptera; family Trigonidiidae; genus Laupala; species Laupala kohalensis. The sequence continues at coordinate 355,348 of NNCF01128950.1, forward strand.
TGGGTTCCTCTAGATAAATTTAAAATCACATGACAAACTGCCAAATTGAGTTAGTTTTGTGCTATTTAATATACATAAGACTCGTTTCATAGAAGACCTTTTCTTCTATAACTTAAAATTAATAATTTATTTATATGACTGACAGTCAGCCTCCATGTATACGCAAAACAAGGATCTCACAATTTCTCTTTAATTCAATCTCTCTGGCGCCATAGAGGTATTATCCGTCCCGAACGAGAATTGAGGCGGGTCCATCTTCCACAACTTATCGGGGACCGCCTTTATGACGGACGAAGTCTTCAAACACGTATCTCGGTCTCAATGAATTGGTGATGGTTTTTCAGATTGATCTTATCCATGCATCTCATCTCCCGCAGGAATATTGCTCTCTCTGAGGCATAACAGGGACAATCCCATAAATTATGGTCCGGAGTTTCTCTACTCTGCATGCGTTCGCAGCCACCTCTGTCTGCTATTTTGAAGAGTACCAAGTACGCTCGAAATGCTCCATGTCCAATCAAGTACTCAAATTACTCTTGGTGGTTTGAACCACTTTCTGTTGTTTTTTTGACAAATCTTACATCCGGGATATATTCATACGTCAGACGGTCTTTATTACTCGCTCCCTACCGGGTCTGCAATGTTGTCATTAGGAAGTTTGTCAATATAGTTAGTTAAATCTTGTCAATTGCATGTATCACTTTCTCATTCAGCATTATTGTCCCACTCTGCTTTAGAATATGTCAGTACCGTACTTTTGGCAATATACGTCTATTGGAAGTAAACCCGTTAATACATTTAATCTCTGTTGATACCGTTTTGTAACACCCTGTTGTATATAACAGGCATTATCTCTCTATCTGTCTTAATCGGCGTTCATAAGTAATACTTACTAACCTTTTTCCCCATACCACAGACTATGGACTATGACTTATCTTATTGCTCCCGTATATAATGTCTGAAAATCCTTTCTAGTGATGTTGTAATGAAGGATTCCCACCCTCATCATGCTGTATAATATTACCCTGACACGTTTTGCTATATAACTCAGATGTGCTCAAAATTCAATCTTTCGTCCGGAACCAGTCCTCGGTAAAGATGTGTCCGAACTATCTGCACTGGTTTGTCACCACGTCGAACAGTGAAGTTCCTTCTATTTGCACTCGGATGCCCAAACCATATAATTCTCGTTACAGCAACTGATAGCGTTAAAGCGTATTTCGCGGAAACTGTTATACAGATATTTAGCAAATTTTGAACCTCTTGTTCCAAAGCACGGCGTGAATTCGCAAATGCTAGTACTGTTAAATCATCAGCAAATAACACTACTTCTATTTTCTCATATTCTAGGGCCCATAATATGCTGTACATTACCACTATCCAGAACAAAGGGCCACTTGCTGTCCCCTGTGGACACCCTATTGTTGTTGGTCGTATCACTTTACTGTCCCCAATGTTCAATACCATCGTCTGATCTGTGAAATATGTCTGCACCATATTGAGCAGATATGTTGACAATTCTTTTGACCGTAGTGTTTCGATGACATATCTCCAGCGCACATGATCAAAAGCGCCTTGTCCTAAAATATTCCAGCACAATACTTCGTTTCTCGTCCTGTTCGTTTCCAATGTAACAATTGTAGTGCATCTCTTGTACCTCGGCCTACCACAAATACAAATTGTCGATCATTCACGTTCCCCGATTTTTTGTATATAATCTTGTACTCTAGTCGTTATAATCTAACTAGTAATTTACCGTATGTTGGTATTAGAGTAGTCGGCCGATATGATGTTGGATTATTGGCTGGCTGTCTTTCCCTTTCAGTAACAACTTTATTACTCCTATTTTCCAACATTTTGGATAATGTATCACATAAATTATGTATTATCTCATCTAGTGTATTTGCATCAATTCATGAGCTATATTGTCATAACCTGGAGTCTTTTTGGGTGCCATTTTTCTCGCTGTTTCTCATATTTCTGCTGGTGTGATAAGCTCTATATCAACGTAATTGAAATCTACATAGTTCCAATCATCTATGCCATCAGTCCGGTATAACTCATCCATCAATCGATTGCCCGTGTCCTCCCATGTTGTCGTGGACCCAGTGTCAGTGAGTAGCGTCGCCCATATTTCTTTTCGTTTTACTTTATCCATGCTGACTAGATAAGTTAGCCCCCAAACTTTCTTTTCAAATGCATGTTGCACGAATTCTGACCACCTGGTTCCTTTCTCCTCCAAAATTACCCATTTTTTTCCTGTTTTTTACTCATATATTGCTCTCTATCCCTTCCTGTCCGCTTTGTTCGTTGCAATGTATGCCGTACTCTATTCAATTCCCGCTTCATCTTATTCAATGCTTCTGACCACCACCGGACCCACCTCCATCTTTGACCTGTGCGCTTAGACACTCGTAATATGCTGAGTTGAAAAGCATCTACAGTTTCATCTGTCTTCCTCTTGTCCCTGCATCTGTTTCTTTTTTTGTTTTTTTATATCTTGCCTGAATCCATGTAACTTTTTCCAATTTTTCCTTCTGAAAGTCTACGCATTCTCCCTTTGGCCCACATGATTATCACTTCCTCGAATACATATGGTTATATCTCTGTGATCACTATGTATTCCCGGCACAATATGCCAACTCTCCACCTCCAAAGCTGTCCAATTATTACAAAACCTGACATCTATTACTGATTCACCACGACTACCATAAATGTTTTTGCGCCATATTCATTTAAGACTAATAATCCTGTATCAAGCAGAAAATTTTTCCAACTCTCGTCCTCGCTTGGTGGTACATTTAAAGCTCAATAAATTAGTTCTAGCAGTAGCAATTAAACAAAATAGAATTTATCGGTTGCCGATCTCTCTTAAAATAGTTCCGATATTACCTAAACCTGTTTTAATGTATCGAGCACATTGACAATAGTAATTTCGTATTATGATGTGCTTTCTTGTCCACGTATACCGTACCACCTGACAATGAGGTGTTAAATATTGATTGTATACTATTATGTCTCCTGTCCTCCGGACAATGACTGCATTCCAGGAATCCACTGATGCATGTACTCTATAAGAAGAAGGTACATGTTGCAAACGACCTTTCAGTTGATACACCTCCTGGTAATTTATATGAATGTCCCCTTTTTTCATAAAGTCGCCCATCTCATGCGAGGTTAACTTACTCCTTTGTATGTTATGTTGCATTATTCTAAGCATAGTCGATGTTTTGCTGGACGACTCTGGGCGCTCTGATATTCAGGGCAATCTCTACCTAGGGCACCGTGCGCATTCTGATTGCGTGTTCTCTTGCAATTGACAGACATTGGATGCTTAGTCTTCGCATTACACACATCAAACCGATGGCCATCTTCCCCACAATGTCCACAGACGTCCTGCCGTTCATTACATGCTGCGGTCACATGCCCAAAGCGATGGCACTTGTAGCATCGAAGTGGTGTTATGTCTTCCATCACTTTTAGGCTAGTCATTTCCACATAGACTCGACTTGTACGCATCAACTTTGTATATTGTTGTCCACGCATTTGTAAAATCCAATTATCGACATTTCCTCGCCGTTTTTTTTCTTTATACACCACCTGGACATCCCTGAGAGGGAGAAAATCACTTACCCCCCTCGAAATTCCTCATCGTTAAATCATCTAGGAAGTCTTTCTCATTTTGTTCCTTTGGTACTCTATGTATTCGCACCCGCGGTTTTCGTTTATCAAGGATGCAATGCTCGATATCTCTCCTTTCTTCAAAACCGCCTGAAGCTTGCTCTTTTCCGTTGCATTCGGAACGACCATTACGAAATTTCCTCCGGTCGTCTCCCGTGTCGCATCGATGCAGACCTTAGTCCCCGAATCGCGAAGCGTCTCCCTCACCCTTGTCTGCAGATCCCCATTTTCTTTCCCTAATTTGCGCACTATAACCACTTCTTTACATGTTACGTTTTCCCCGCCTGATTGAAGTATTCCTGCATGTGTTTTTCCCCCAGGAATTGCATTTGGGAAACTTTCCTGCAATCGTTTTGCTACCTTTTCGATATGTACATCTAGAACCCGTTCAACACACTAAGTTAACCCATTCAGCAATTCTTTTGCAGGTCTTCCATTCTTCCGTCTACCCTGTTCATCCTCCAACAATTTGCACATTTTTGTGCCCTTTCTCAGTTAGCTGCAACCTTTCCTGTATACCATTTACTCGTTCATCAAGGACATTTACCACAGGTTCTATACAGTTCCCACATTCCTGCCTAATTGTGTCAACCACCTACTCACTCTGTTCCGTAATATTTTCCCGCAATCCCTGCGCCATCTCCATTTTCGGTGCTGAATCCTTATCACATCCCGTTACTATCCGTTATATCTGCTGACCTCTCATGATTGAGCGCTGCTTGCTGGAGACGTACCAGGGGGCATTACTTGAGATGCGTAACATTTTATTTTGGAAAACCTGAAGGCACTTCATAATGGAGTTGGTCGCACATCCACCATCGGGACACGCGTAGGTGACTAAGGTTCCTAGAAGAGTATTATATAAATATATGGAAGTATGAGAGTGAAGGGCGGATTGCCTATTAGTTAGAGGATAAAATTTACTGAGTGATGTGTGTGCTAGATTTAGTATGTTGGTAACGAATAGTTCCCATGTCAAACCGGTGTCGATAATAACTTGTACATGTAAATTTACAAACATATTTGCGTTAAATTACAAACATATTAACATTATATATGTATTATAACTCGCAGCTAACTTTTTATCTTATCTAGGAACTTTTGCTGAAATTTTTGAATCCGCCTCTGCCTTAGGGCCCTTGATCGGAATTGATGGGATGGTCCCTTGCTTGCTTCCGGAGAGTAAATTAGTTTATTGTCCTCCACGTGGTCATACGCAGTTTGTACTGTTTTTTGACAATAAATTTATTATTATTTATAAAACACTAAAATATGTTACTGGTCTTCCTTGTGGTGTTGTTATTGCATCTGATAATTTGATATGTACAGTGGAGTTAGATTAGGGATTTGTCAGAGGCTAATTTATGTTTGTTTTAGATGGATTCCGTTTTAGTGTCCATGGTTGAGCCAAATTGCTAAATGAATCTAAGGTTATTTGTCGGTTGTATGCTATGTCATTAAATGAAGTGAATATAACTGTGTCATCAGCATATAAGGCCGTAGCCGCTTCTGTATGGGTAGAGATGCCCCCAGTATACAAATTGAAAATCGTGGTGGAAAGTGGTGAACCTCGTACAACTCCAGCGATTATTCTCATGGGGTTTAATAGTGAAATGAAAAGGAGTTGAAAATAGTAAGTCCTTATTATGTTACTGAAGTGTATTTAAGACACCAAAAGTACACTTCTTAGTATTTCTCTGTACAAATTCTATGCACATTTGACGTTGTGTAGCATAGAATGTTTCAGAAAAAAGAAAAGGAAAAAACCCAGAAGGAAACACATGTTTCTTACTTTTCTTCAATTGCTTTTCATCCCACCAAATACTGAACACAAAGTAAACTATAGTTCAAGCTTACAGTGCTCGCAGCAAAAGAAAAAGAATGACGGAGGAGTCTAAAGACGATGTGAATTTCGAAGAGCCAACGCGGGTATTGCGAGATTTCCTACTCGTCCTCTCACTGTAAACACGTGCGCATTTTACTTTGTGAGCAGAATATTAGTGAGGTAACGTCTGAATGCTAACGTCTACATCAATCATTTTGCAGAACCGACAGTTATTGATACGCCAACTTTGACGGACAAAGGACTTGCTCTCTAATCATTGACTGAAAGGATATTCTTAGTACATGAAGTCAGCTTTTCAACGCTTTAGAGAAGCCTTTGTGTGGGTGGCATGGCATGCCATCTGACTGGAGGTTATACTCAAGTTATCGAGAGTTGGAACACCAAAATAACAAAGATAGCGGATTCGAGTGGTGTTACAGGACAGCCACCACCAATATTTGAGAACAAAAACCCCGACTATCGTTAAACGTGGACTGCCACAGATTGTCGTTTTGTGTTAAAATCTTCGTTTGGTAGCACTTACATATACCTTACGGGTGTACCAACGCTATGGAAACAACACAGAGACTACCGTAAAAAGAATTTCGAGGAAAGTAGATTAAAAATTAAGATTACTTGAATAATTTATACAATGTATTTTATTAATAGGAATATTAATTTTGTGTTACTCTACAAAGGCTGTCTCTTATACACATCTAGATGTGTATAAGAGACAGNTATTTTGTCAAATTCGGTGGAAGTGAATACAACGTATAAGATGAAAATATCACTAAGTAATGTAAGACATAGGAGGAATCAATTGAGTAGATTGGCAGTTCTCCCGAATTTGGTAACTTTTCGTAAGGAGGCTAGACTTTTACACTAGGCCACCCTCTGCAGCAGAAGTACTGGTATGACAACATTGCACTTTCGCACCAATGGTTACATCTCGTTACTTTTCTTCCATTGAAAGGAATACTAATTACATTATTTTTCAAATAATCGCGAAATTTATAAGATTGTTATACAAACAAGAAAAAAGAGAAATCCTATTGACTATCTTTAACCTCCTTGTCTATTTTGCTAAAGCAATAATAATAATAAATTTAATAATAAATTTATTGTCAAAAAATAAATACAAACTGCGTATGACCACGCGGAGGACAATACACTAATTAATTCTCCGGACGCAAGCAAGGGACCATCTCATCAATTCCTATTAAGGGTCCTAAGGCAGAGGCGGATTAATATATTTCAGCAAAAATTCCTAGATAAGATAAAAAGTTAGCTGCGAGTTATAATACTAATAAAATGTCAATATGTTTGTAGTTTAACGCAAAAAATTTACATATACAAGTTATTATCGAACTATAGATAATACTGAATATAGTGCTTAAAAACCATAAGAATTGATATAACACTAAATTCACGATGTATTGTTACAATAAAAACGCCCCTAGACGCCCCTAGAACCTGTATAAGAAATCCGCCTCTACCCGAACAAAAAATGGAGAAAAACCCGGGCCAGGATGAGGCTACAGAATTAATGTACACAACCGTGTCAAAGTTCAGTACACATAAAACTAAATTAATATGAGCCATAAGACTCAACAAACATGCAAGAAAATAGTTTTTGAAATTGTTATAAGTTATTTAAAGAGTACTACAGCAATGGCGTGATAAAGTACAAGACGGATTTAACTTTTATTAAAATCAATAAATTCTTTTACAGTGTAGAAGCACTGGTGCAGGAGGTAGTTTTTAACCGCGGATTTGAAGATATTCAATTTCATAATATTATTTATATTCTTGGACAGGGAATTATATAGAACGATTCCCAAATGATTTGGCAAAAGGGTGGTTGACACTCTACGCCGATGAATACTATTACTATTGCGAGTATTGTGTTCGTGAATGAGACTGTTTAATATGAAGCAAGGGTTGCACTTCAGTAATTTGGTCTTAACAAACACGATTGTTTCAAAAATATAAATGCAGGGAAGTGTTAAGATATTTAATTCCTTGAATAAAGGTTTACAAGAGTTTCGGGGGTGAGATTTACAATTTATCCGAACTATCCTCTTTTGAATTCTGAAAGTTTGATTACTCTGACCGGAATTGCCCCAGAAGGTAATGCCGTAACGTAAATGGGAGTGAACATTTGCAAAATATACGCAACGGGAAATACGTGGACTAACTACGTGAACTAAGTTTCGGAATGCGTAACACAATTTGCTTAATTGGGAATTAAGATTGTCAATGTGACAATTCCATTTGAGGTTGTCTTGAATATGGAGACCTAAGAATTTTGTATTTGTAACAGCTTTTAATTGTGTTCCGTTTTAAGAAAGAGAAACCTGGGGTAAAGATTTTGTGATACTATTGTGAAATGACATAGACACTGTTTTGTCAGTGTTTATGAGACGATTTGCATGGAACCAAGTCGAAAGGTTTTGAGTGTTGGCGTGTTTACATAATAAATTAGTGTCATCATCAAAAAGAATCATTTTACAATCTGATGTGGATGATGACATGTCATTCACATACAATAAAAAGAGTATAGGGCCGAGAATTGATCCTTGGGGTACTCCGCAAGTAAGTGGCTTTGTTTCTGAAAGACAACGCTCAAGTATTTTATTTTTAGTATAGGATATTTCTACTTGTTGATATCTATCTTTTAAATAAGAAGTTAGCCATTGATGTGGAAGTCCACGAATGCCTAAAGAATGCAATTTGGTAAGGAGAATTCCGTGATCGATGACATCGAATGCTTTGGATAAGTCAAGAAAAACACCCTGAGGATTTTCTCCACTGTCTAGAGATNAAATTAAAAATAAACTCGGGTATATCATGTATGCCTGTTGAAAATTTGTTTTTTAATGAGCTGATTTTTCTCATGACGTCACTGGCGTTAGTTTCGGAAGTGAACATAGAATTGGGTACATGGGTGGATATAGTTGGAGGACATTGATTTGGATATATTGAGTTCGATATATTACCTACTTCTGAGAAGTTAGAATTAAACAAATTTGCAATGTCCTGAGGATTTGATACGATTTTTCCATCGTCTAGAAGAGAAACATTTTCTTCGCGATTTTCGGAAGTTGATGTGTAATTTTTAACAATATTCCACATGGCTTTCATCCGGTTGTTCGATTTTAGTACCGGCCTGTCATTTTCCATTACTTTAGCTGCTTTGACTACTTTTCGAAGAATAGACTTATATTTACGAAAATAATCATGGAATTCGGGTGGTTGGTTATAGAGTTTTGAAAGATAATATAATATACTATTATTATATATAATATAATACAAGAATAATATAATATAATACAAGGAACTATTAGCATTTCGTTCTCTGTTTGCACTTGTGGTCTTGACGTTGCAAAACTTGGCCGTAGTAGCCGTTGCCCATCACCTCCAGCGAAGAGGCGTGTATCTACCATCTCTTCGGTAAGACTGACGAATGGTTCCAATTTTGCTCACATATTTCATGAAAACTTCATGAAAACTTTCTGCCTCGGTTAATTTCGCGCTTATTTTGACACTGAGAGGACTCTTTTTTTCATTTATTTCTTTTGAAACACGGTACCATATCGTTATGACATTACCGGAGTTGTAAACTTCTTTTGTAGTATTATCTGCTTATCTAATATTCTCTCTGTTATTTATCTTTATTGTTTACACCTGTTACTGTGCCCCTTTGCAATGATGTTTCATTCCCGTTCCTGTATCACTTTCGTAATATGTAACATTTGTGTTATTATATTTTGGAAGTCTTGGAAATACTCTTCTGTTTTTAATATATTTTTCCAGGTTCCTTTCGGATCGATTCACTCTCTTTAGTGATGTAATTGATTCTCCTCGTTCTTCGGCATTATATTCACAATCAAATAAAACATGCCAAACATCTTCTTTTCCTTTTCTGCATGTACATTCAATGGGATACAAATATCACATTCAATCTGTGTAGATATTTGGTGAAATCTCCATGCCCTGTAATTACTTCAAATAAACTTCTATTTGGTGCAAACCATTTCCAATTTTTAGTTGAATAAATCACATCAGGTATAAATTTATACAACTGTCTCCCTTCTATTGCCACACTGAGAAGACTTATTTCATTAGTTCATTTTTTGTCGCGTCTGCATCTCTCGACATTACATTACACGACTGTAGTTCTCCATTTCCGATAGTTACTCTCACTGGCCAACTTGAGCGAGTCGCGACGAGGAGACGCGGAAGTGGGTGCCGCGCCGCGCAGGCTGACCGATGGGGCTACGCCCTCCACCTCATCCACGCATGACGTCCTCCTTCCCTGGCAGCGTCTGCGCCGGTTGCCGCCCTGCCCTGCCCTCTGCGGCTCCTCCTCAGTGAACCGACTGATGCCATGGCCGGCACGGGCTGACCGGTCGAGGTCAGGGTCAGTCGGCGAGATCTCCTCTCATCTCATGATGGAACACGCCTCACACGAATAATTATTTCCCTTAGAAGAATCAGTGGCATAATCATTTTTTTTATGACATCTCTTATAGAACATACAATCTTAAATACAAATAATTAGTAATTATAAATCATTAAATTATTAATGTACGTTAATTCCCGAATCATTACTCAAGGTTTAACTATTATATACATAATATAGTTCATACGGTCAGTAATGATTAAGAGAGAAGAATGTTAATCTGTGCTATAATCTGTGTATTAGTATGAAAACTACACGGGCATTGGTGACTCTTCAAGATTTCTATTTATTTTTCTACATAGATGTTACAAGTTTTTATTTTTATAAAGTTGAAATATTAAAATCGTCAAATCCTTTTGCTTAAAGTCACATCTCAACATTTTGACGACTGTGTTTCCGTTCTACAAGTTTCTCCCTGTAGCCACCGCGGAGCAGACTGGAATGATCCGTCTTTACTTCTTGGTTCCCTTTCTCTCCGTGATGTCATGTAAGTGAACATCGCTTTCTAGCGTCGGGAGATGTAGAAAGGAATAAGAGTGATGTTGATGGAATGGGGGTCGAACTGAGTCAGCAGGGTCCAATCATAACTGTGTAATTGCTTTGAACACATAGATTTGTACGAGAACAGTAGTAAAACTAGGATTGAACCAATACCTATTTCATGGCAGATTATAAAATAATTAAAATCTCATTAGGGTTTTAATTTTACAAGTTAGGGATTACAAAATCCACGTCACCCCTATTTTCCCCAATTAACTGAAGGTTCTGAGGTGAGACTTAAGAAAGATTGTTACAACCACTGACCAACTTCGTGTTTTCCCATTAGTGTTCAAATTAAAGAAAATATAGAGGGGGAAAAACGTTTGAAGCTTGTCTTTACATATTTCAATACAGGACTTTAATAAATTGTCAATAAAATGTTATTATATTCAGGGAGTGCATCTAAAAGGACCTCATAATTTTCGTAATTG
>NNCF01128950.1:368274-387229 GCA_002313205.1 Laupala kohalensis
GAGAGAGAGACCTTTTTAGTGGACAGTACTTTATGTTACTGCTAAAAAGGTCTTTATTTATTTCTACTAAATATTTGTTATCAGAGGACGTTCTTGCAAAAGAAGTTATAGATGCTATAAAGTGTTACTTAATGTAGTAAATGTAATTCAAGAGTGATGAAAACATTTCAGTGCAATTTTAAGTGCAATTGTTTGACATTCCTTGCGAAGTTTAGATAAAAAGTTTAATATGAAAGAGAAATGATTTCGTAGTATCCGTCGTATATATGTTCAGCAGAAGATGTTCACCGTGTAATCGTTGTAGAAAAATGAAGTAAATTGACTCTGGAGAGAGAAAGAGAGAGAGAGAGAAGACCGCTTGGAGAGAAACCGGTGTCTGCGCAGCTGAGAAACAACAGTTAACGGCTTCACGTGTGTTACGAACATCGCGCCTGCACACGTGTCCGAGACAGCAGAAATGGTGAGTGGGGAGAGCGGGAGAGTAAGGAATTAATGCAATGACACACATCTTTCGGATAGACCCAAGGGACCAACGGGAAGTTAATGGGCAGAATTGGAAAACGTAAACCATGGCCCGTTAGTAATGGATTTTTCATAGGCGGGAAAGTCATTTAAACTTTGTTATTATTAACCTCGATTTTTCACTGCATATTATATCTACGATTCATTTTGGACCAATAAATGGATAACTATGTATTTATTTATTTAAAAAAATATAAGTATTAAACTTGCCACTGTCTTTGGTCCCATGATCGGAATTGATGAGATGGTTCCTTGCTTGTTTCCGGAGAGTAACTTAGTTTATAATCTCCGTGGCCATACGCTGTTTACAACTACTTTTTCAACAATAAACTTTATTATAGTAATTATGGTGTCGATAAATTGGTAACTAAGCAATAAACAAGATTAAAATGAGATGCTGGAAAGGGACAGGAACACGAGACGAAGCTCAACATGGTAACATATTAACATATAGAGTAGTATGAGAATGTTAAGAAAATTTAAAAAAAATTCGTCACTGAAAATGTTATTACGGAGGATTATGAATTTATGAAATACAGAGAAAGTTATACTACGGGTAAAATACATGATAGGATGATACTACGGGTAAATACAAGAGTCCGAAACCATTGCGTTCATCAACATCAGTATGACCAAATGATGATGAACAATATTAGGTATGGTGTAATAATAATATTAATAATAATTATAATAGTAATAATGATAATAATAGGTGATGAGATGTTTTGATGCAATGAAATTCACATCCCACTCTTACTTTTTTTCCCCCTGGTTTGGACTTGCGCTCACATCACGGAGTTGGTCATTTAAGAAAGAGAAATAATATAGAAAAAAATAAAAAATGATACAAAGGGAAAAAAGTTGGCTTATAAGTGAACCCCGGGTCTGTCTCAGTAAAGTCACATCATATAATTGTTTAATTTTCCTACATTTTTATGGGTAATTTTTCCAGAATGACCATTGACATATGTAGAATTTTCTTCATATTCAGCATACAAGAAATCATAAAAGAGATATCATAAAAGAAATCTGAACGCTGAAAGAATGATAATGATGTTTGATTGTCATGTAAAGTATGTTCAATGAATAAGAGGTTCATTTTCCATTCTCAACACTATTTTTCGATCTACTTACCCCTTAATTCTAAAACCGTTTGATTTTTCCTTTTCCATATTTGAAAATATCTCTGAAATATCAAGCATGTATTACTTAAAATGAATTAAGTCTAAGAAAAATATTAACCTAGTAACTTAAATATATATACAAGATGCACACTCATTTGTATAATAAACAATGGATTAATTATGAAACAAGATGAGCATATTATTCTAAACGGATTGAAATTCCAATGTCCCTTAATAGAGAAACGTAGAGTTTTATACTCAAAGACATGTTATAATACCTTACACGAATTGCCAACTTCTAGGAATTTAAGTAATAGTCCAATAAATATTAATAGTAGGCACACAAGCAACTATCTTCTGTAAAAATTCGAGTTAATATCGCAACAAACTAAGACCCGGGTAATATACGGTTAACATGCTCGATGCTGTAAGAACAGAATTGCACCTCAAGAGAGAATTGGTGGCTGATGTTGGTGATAGATTTAATTTTGAAGAAATTCCAATGTTCTGCCAATGTATTGCCTTATTATAACTCATATGAACGATGGTGAAGCAAAAGCGTTGACTAACCTGTGTACAAGCCCTGTACCAACATCTAGCAAGTTAGACCGGGAATGATTAATAAATAAATAATTTATTGTCAAGAGGGCAGTTACAAACTGCCTCTGACCACGTTAAGGACAATAAACTAATATGCTGCTACTACTTTACGATAAACTAATAACAGTGCATTCTCGTTCATGTTTTATTTTCTAGGTTAAATTTTCTGAGAGGAAGGTAATGTGACTGTCATGTATCAAGTTAGATGTAGAGATGAGAAAGTCGAAGATATAGAGGTAGTGTAGCGGAAAAGAAGGTCCTCTTGTGTTCTGTGTGCCTTGTGGCGTATGAGGAGTGGAAAATGAGAGCCAGCAATCTTCCGAGAGCGTGCTGCACGGCCTTTAGGAAAACGCTCGCTCGCCCCCACGGCGACGACGATTCGTTGTAATCAACTGGCCCGCCCTCCGCACGAGAACTTCCCTCATACTCTTTTGTCTGCCTTCGTCCTTCCACTTTGTCATCTCCCTTCTCTCTCCCCCTTTCCTCTCAAACTGAGATTTACTCCTCCACAACACTTGGGCATAATGTCCAGAACAAACTCGTCTATTGTTGCGTTTCACCGGGTATTCCAACACATTACTTATGCTCCTCATATCACGCCTTAATATATAGAATGTTTTTGAAAATAAGTGTATCATAATTATTAATAATATTATCTATTGTACGCTGCTTCGATGACTATTTGTCAAAGAGATACCTCAAATTATTACGCATTAAATCTGTACATTTTGTAATAAAATGTTTATGGCACTCCTTTGATTAATTTCGATTTGAAATTTCAATGATTGGTGACATTAATTGTGAGAAGAATCAACTCAATGAAAGACAGTGAAAAACATCACAACATTCTGGCACTACGCTTAGAAGCAACTCGCCATTTACTGAAGTTCTTCCGGTATCCTACACATTTTTACGTTCGTTATCTCACTAGTCAATTTCTAGAGTACTCTTCTGCGATTACTATTTGTCAAAGAGATGAGTTTTCGAACCTATGGCGGGATATTATTGGAGCACATGTGTAAGTTTAGTGTCTGTAAAGTGTTGGTTGTGCTTATGAACATAGTGAATTTAGTATAGCCCTTTACATTTAGTTTCTTTTAAAGTCCCATATTACCTAAAAGTAAANTGTAAGTTTAGTGTCTGTAAAGTGTTGGTTGTGCTTATGAACATAGTGAATTTAGTATAGCCCTTTACATTTAGTTTCTTTTAAAGTCCCATATTACCTAAAAGTAAAATAATCTCTCTTGATATGTGTATTGAAAGTCATTTTTGATGGAATTATACTGAACGAGAATGATGATTAACTTAATAGAAGGTATTGTAGGTTTATTACATTTCATTCAAGTGCGTGAATTCTCTTAGAATCAGGCTACTGATCCAGAAATTTGATATGTCCGTATGTATTTCTCGTTTCGGTCAACTAAGGACCACGATAACGAGTGCTAGTAATGCTCAACTCGACGAGAGTTTACTCACTAGACACATCGTGAAACATTTTGGTGGGAACAGCGTCTAGACAGAATCTAGATTGTTGTACCCGAGTATTGCAACTGCGGTGATAAGCCGCATAGTGTAAGCTTTCAATCAACACAGCTATATGAACTGACATAGAAACGAAAGATACAAATGTTTCTGGCCCCGCCGGGAATCGCACCCGGGATATCTCCGTGGCAAGTGATCGAGCACGTTAGCCCTGGGCCGTGGAAGGGGCTCTTGATTATGTATTATTTATGCAAAATAAGTTATTTCATTCGTGCATTCTAAATTATTGGTGTTTTTACATCTCTTTTTGTGTACACCTGGAAAATTTCTTTGGTGGACAAATGAGTGGAAGAACACATTTGTCTACGATGTTATCACACGTACTGTAATACGAATGTGCATTATGGAACAGCATTAAACCTTTTATTATTCCACTCTACACGGTTATGCTCTCAGAAGTATGTGTATCTTCTTGCACGAAGGTTTAATATAATCCAAGAGTTTTCAAAACCCTTTAGTTTGCCAAGGAAGCTTGTTGTATTTAAAGCAGTTTGTGTTAGCTTGAGCTGATATTCTCTGATAACGGTTCCAGGTAATAAGCATTGTTCCATCTCGGTGATTCCAAATGTTAAGTAAGAGAACTTCTGAAGTTTTCTGAAACTTATTTAACTTCGGAACTATTATTGTTTCTCTGTGGATGGAATAATATTGTACAAAATTAACATGGAATACTGTTGGGTTATTACTCAAAACGTTAAGTTGATATCCTACATTTAATGCGAATATTGAATAATACAATTACTAAACGAAAATTATGGGAAAAATTCAAACTAAAACGTTTCGCATAATATTTATGCCAATGTCAGTCAATTAAAAACATCATACTCACATATTATAGTAAAAATGGTATACTGGTTCAGAATGTAATTTATGCTCTTTTTACCATAAGTTTTTTTCTTGTATTACATTAGAGTGTATATAAACTAAGAGGCAAAATTAGCGACGCACATCCTTCAACTGACCGTAAAGTCTTTACTTTGTAATGTATCATCGTGAACTTTTAGATGAGCGTGCTCCCATGTTTTTTATAGTCACTCCTTTATAAGGAGGTTTTTTAATGGGTAAGTGTTGGCCATCGCGACTCCACACGCTGCAAAAAGTGCACAACCGTCCTGAATTTATAATGCAATTTACAAATCTCTCCTGCCAACAAGACAGAGTCCATATACATTTGACGACAAAGATACGTCATTTACCCATGTCTAAGATTAGGTCACAGTTTTTTTCGAGAGATGCAACCCGACTCATGCCGATTTCGGGATTCATATCCGAATTCGAACAAACTTATCACTCTGCAGAATGTGTTTGGTTGCGTCTCATAGGAGAATTGCGACATCAGGGTTGACGTGAGTGAATGAAGCACTTAGTCATACGCAATGCACACCCCGTTTTGATGGCAGGCAAATCAGCAATCGTACGACAAATACGACGTAGATTGTGCACTTTTTGCAAAATAAGTCGCGATGTCACGTCTACCCATTCACATTCCATAATTGCAAAGAGTTGAATTTTAGGATAAATTATGTCAATTTTCTCATTGTTTGTTGAAATAAGGTTTTCTGTTCGTAATCATGTTCTCGCGATCACATGAATTAAGAGGAAGTAAGCGCGAATGACTGCAATACGAGTTGTTAAATGGTGGGATCAAATATTTATATTCGAATGTACAGCCATATGAAATTGTTTTTATCACAAACCAATCATTGATCGCCGAGTAGAACAGAAATGTTTACAAACGGGTGAATTATTAAATGGGTTGCTTGTTCGGGGATAGACCACCGGTGATGGAACCCAATACTTTGAAACTGTGCCCACCATCCAGAACAATTTTGGAACATTAGGAACTGAAACACTTTATCTTCAATGGGAGTAGGGGGAAACGATTTGCGAGATGGTCTTCGGATGTGGGTGATTTTTTAATCTCAGCATTTAGAGGAAACATTGATTTCGTACACACTTGAATTTCTCCCTCTCTCTGTCATCTAAATTTCGTGATATTTATGCTTGACTTTATCGAAGTTTACATCCCTACACTCTATAGATTGTCTCAGCGGGAAAGAGGTCACAAACCTGCTGATAAGGGTGTATATAGAAAACATGGGAGCACCTTCACCCAAAATTTAAGGATGGTAAATTTTAAAGCACAGATGTTATGGTAAGTTTAAATAGATCCACCGCTAATTTGACCATGCAGAGTATTAATCTTTGAATTCCAAAACCAAACTGACATCTGCAGCTACATTATTTTCCTCTTTGGGTTATTTTAAACTCTCATTTCCAAAGAGATTCGGTCAAAAGAGTTCTCATTAGCACAGAAATGTTTTGGAATTTAATTTTCGTGCGCATGCTTCGCATTCCCGCATAGCATTAAAAGAGCATCGCTTGGATGTAAGGGTCAATGCGTGACATGGTTTGTGTAATTGGCGGACAAACGAAGAGTATATTTACTTCTCAAGTCTTGTATATCGGTTCATGAGCAGGCAGATGGAAAAATAAATTACCAAAATCCGTAATTCTACACAGTGTATCGTCGAACAAAAATGATTTCCATAGACTCTTTTTGAATATTCTTGATTCGGGGCACCGTAGTGAATTAACATCATGCATATTATCTGATTCATGTTGGACGAAAGGCACGATATGAATGGAACAGGAATGTTGACAAAAAATGAAAAATTTTCTTATATAACGCGTGATCCTCATTTATATATAATATATTTCTCTAAAATGACATACTAGCACCTAGACAATAACTCATGCAGCAACAAGACAATAAATAGATAATTCCTATATTCAATATAATTTATTTTCACAATTTGTTTCGTAATCAGTTTGATGTAGCCTAAACATTATCAAGTTCCCATGTTGATGAAACTTTCATATCTACACTTTTTTTCGAACTACGCAACTCGTGTACCATGTGCATACCATAAGTAGTTTTATAAAGTTAAAGGTTATATGGAACATAGATGGAACAATCTCATTTATTAGTGCAATGTACTGCTAGTACTATTATACCAGAATGTCACCAGAGAAGGATCTTTAATGTTACAGATATGATTTTGACCTGTCAATGAAATTCATTGCAAATTTGAGACTGAAAATAACGGTACCAAATTCAAACATTGATAATCAGTTAAATCATAAATTGAGTGTAATTAGTGAACAAGTAATTTGTTGTAAATTTTCTTGGTATTATTTATTTTTAATAAATCTCGATCCGCTGTTGACTGTGAACTATATATCCACCAAATAAGATTTTAACATGGTCCTCTTTCCTTATGACACTAATGTAATATGTAAGCTTTGCAAACCTACCCGTATCCCATCCGCTTGGCGAGGGAATGTTCTGTGTTGCGTAACCAACTAGAAGAGCTCAGGTAGCCCGCAAATTGGGGAACAAATATGCACCCATGCACTATAACCCCTACAAGTTGTTCTGTTAAAAGTAGCAGAATGTCCGTTTTGATCGGAACAAAATAAAGCTGTCTCATTTATTGGATATGGTAACGCGAAATCACTCGTACCCGTTCCATAGTTATGAAGGATTGAACTTAGGGTGTGTATAAGAGATTTTTCGGTTTTGGGTCAATGAAAGAACTCGGTTAGAGGAAGTGACTTTGGAATTAGAAGGTACTACAAGCATTTCAGAAATACTCATTTAAGGTATGTTATTTTTCCCGGCAATTACTCCGAGAAGAGAGGGTGTCTGTGCGAGTTGACACTTTTCTATAGGAAAGGTTAGGTGACAGGACCAACATTTCTAAATAAATTGTGTTGTTTAAGCCAATTGACATCAAATGGAAAGTTTTATGTCATTATTCAAAGGAATAGTCTTACAAAATCCCACATTTTTGGATTGCGGTGATTTTCTTGATGAGTTGACGAGCATGTGGTTAAATGTTCCAGCATTATAAATTAGTCAATACGACATCCTTCTTTGAAGTTTCATCCGCAACCACAATCCTCTCAATAGAGATTGAATAACTGGGGTAGCTTTTAATCTTTGAAAATGGGTGATTATTTCATATCGACATCTCTAGTGAACTGAATTGAGTGTTCACACGCGAAACACACCCTCCCTGATTTTTGAAAATGTTTGTTGTACTCTGTTTCCGAGTAATGATTATCTTTCGACACATTAAGGACGCTTAGTGCAAAAGGGGGTTGCGCTGGAACCGCCAATTGGGAAAATCTGCAGTGAATATCTTGACGCAACATTCTATAATCTCAAAACATGAAGTCATGGTGAGATGAAGTGCGCCAGCAGTGTATGCGTCCTTCACTTGGAACACGAAGTGGTGAGAACAAGGAATGAGAGATAAAATACAAGGAAGAGAAGAGAGGACGATATAAATATTTACACCATTCATCTAATTCATTTGAACGATGAAGCTAATGATTATCTTCGTTACATACTAAATGTTTATGCTGTTCTTGTCAAGAAACTTCATGATATCGATAACAGCAGACGCGTTATGTAAAGAAACCCAGGCTAGGTGTTCAGTAGACTTGTTCGATTGTGCGCATGCAGCCTAACACACATGCGACACGATTCGTACAGAAACGGCGTGGAGAGGAGGAAGTGTGACCTATTCCCCCGTCAAAAATCTGCGCGAAGAGTTTCATCCCTAATCTCGCCTCCTGTATATGAGAATCCGGTAAATACTTGCTTCTGGAAGAGGAAGGGGGCAATAAAGAAATGTGTTGTAATGCTTGAACATAGTTGTTGGGTTAATTTTTTAATATAAGGCCATGTAAACTAACACTACTTCACAATAGTTTTGAAAGTTTTAAATCGCAGAAAATATTCCGTAATCCAATGTGTATACCTATCAATATAGTCATCAATATGATACCAACTCATTGTCTTACACATTGCACTCCCAGTTACACCCACCTCAAGTGAAAGAGGGAGAGGTGGGCTGAATCCCACTCGACTTCGCAGTGTGATTATATTGGCATTATACGTGAGATTTTCACAGTCGTACTTGTAGAAGAATTGACAACCGTTAGACATGGCTTTCCAAAACCGTACCAATGTTGAGTAGATACAATATAATTGGTATTGTAGTAAATAAGAAACAATAAAAACAGCCGAGAGGTGCTAGTTTTACACAATATTTTGAAACAATTTTAACGAATGCAATGTATGGTCTTCTCATCAAGTGAGCACTTAATTAACTGATCGTGGGGCTACAATCCTTATCACATGACATCCGGCAGTTGTCAGAGGAGCGATACGAAAATTATCACAGCAGAGCTGGGTATTCGACCCACCTCCCTCTTCTTCCACCATGTCCCTTCTCCTAACAAGACTACCATCCAGCATCAAGATTTTCACCAATCTCTATCAACATCGCCTCAGTTGACATCACCAGGTCAGAGCAATAAACCAGTGGTCCCAGGTACGGACGGCGTGCCCGACTGCGGCGCCCCAAGTTCGCCACTTCAGAGGCCAGGGTCGACGAGAGATATTTATGAAGCGCAAGGGGAAGGGCCTGGAGGCGAGTGTCGGTCGGCAACCAACCGGTCAGCATGAGGCGATGCAGGAGAAGAAAGAGGAGGCGGTGTCCGCCCCCACGGCACGCGCGCCCACCCACGCCCTGCGCGTTGCCACAGCTGCATTCCACGCCATCGTCGCCTCCGACGTAGTACTGGTCATTACGGTTCCTTGTGGAACCTCAGACGAGCACTTCCTAAAGAATGTCTGGGTCACATAGACATATGAACGATGTATGTAACGGAGGAAATGAGGCGACGGGTTGTTTTGAGAGCTTTACTTCCAAACTAAACAAATCTATTCTCTCAAACGTCATGCTCTCTGTAATCGTCGAAGCGGTAAACATATTACCAATGACTTGAGAGGAGGAAGGGAAAGTATTATGATTTTCTTCTTTGTAAGCATTAAACATATATAAGTAATGTATGTATCATATTTAATATAGTTGGTATTATCCACAATATTGTTTCATGTTTTGACTAATCAAATGGTACATGAATATAACATCACTTAAGAATAAAAGAAACACTAGAACTACGTGGTTTCAAGTTCTCTATTGAAGGAAGGGTTGGCTAATTGAGATAATTGGTAACTGGTTTGCATTCAACTTCGATAATATGTCAAGCAATGGACTTACTATGATGATATGCTGACTCATCTGATGTAAATGATATGAGTATCGAATATTAAGAATGATACATAATGATTGACGCATATACTATTTTTTTATTCAGCAGAAAAGTACTTTTTCTCGAGTAAGTGTAGTTACTCGAATAACATGTTGTTAAAGTAAAGACATCGTAGTATACAGCAAAGTTCCTCCAAATTTTCCACAGTATTGTAATGTTTCGTCTAGAAGGATAGCAATTTCAATACTACGCCAGACAGCCAGTTGGTTTTCAGGGTTATCTCAATCTCATTTTTTGTAGTTGTTTCCTCTTTGGTTAAAACACTGTAAATGTTTCAAGCATATCATGATTACTCGGCGTGTTTGTCAAGTATATAGTCAAGACCTTATTGTCGACATCAAGGAATTACGGATTCCGCGAAGGTTAAAGTTCACTGGTTTATGGATCGTGTTGCCTAATGAGGCTGTAGACATAACTTTTCTTACATATTTCAACCAATTGCCTCCGATAAAAGGAATGACCTTCAAATTCTCTAACATCAATGACACCTAAAGATTTTGACGAAACATGAAATTATTATGAAAAGAAAAAAAAATGGATACTTTATGATCATAATTTTAGTTTATATAATACCAGGTTTACAAATACTTTTCTTTTAATGTCAGCAAGGCATGCAATATTGAACGAGTAATACATCATCGAACTAAGCTCCAATAAATATATTGATGGCGCACTATGTAAGAGAACAGGGGTTTAAATGAAGATTAGTTTTCGATTAATTAAATTACAGGAGAACGTCTCAAGTTAATCCGATTTCAAGACAGAGTCATGATGACAGAGAATAAGAATTGTTTTTAGTGAAACTAACTCTTCATTCTACAGCAGAAACAACACTCATGATCAATCTTCAAACACTTCAACCAAAAGGACAGATGAACTACTACGTAGTGTAACATAATTTATAAAAATACGCATCTAGTTTATGATGTTATAATGATTTTTCACAATATTTTTTAATATATTGATTGTACAATTTGTCAGAATTATCCACATCCTCTTAAAAAATAAACAATGTATAATTAGGAAAATTGAATTTTATTTCAAAAACATTGACTTAACTTCAAGCACTCTGTAAACTTAATTTTTGCTCTACGCATACTTGTGATTTACACTTTATTCTTCTTACTCAAATTTATAACACAATGATCATGACTGACACTGGATTAAGAATGTATTTATTTCTTTATTAAACCAGAAAATTTTACAAAGTGAATTCCTACAGAGGTAAATTAATTACCTTAACGCAGGTGTGGTACAAAAATCTTATGTACTAGAACTTACTTACTAAAAAGAAAAAAAGCACACTAATAGTAATCCAATATTGTTACTCATGTAATAATTAACTATTGTATCGCTGAAGACTTGTAGCTAGTTTAAACAGACAAAAGTGGTGTTTTAACAATTATACAAATTTAAATTAGAAGCAAAAACACACATATAATATATACAAATATCTGAACATTGTTCCTAATTCATTTCTTTAATTTCTTCTTTATTGTTAATCTCCTATAAGTTAAAATTTTTAGATTATTTGGCAATGAATTAAATAATCTAGAAGCTATTAAGTAACTGTTATTAATACTTATAGCTGAGCAAACTTAGGAATTAGTATACTTTTATTTCTTGTTTTACTTGTCCTATTGAGAAACTCTTCTTTTGGTTTGAATTGATATATAAATTCATGTATATATTTTTGGAGGGTTATAACTAGAGAATAAAAGTATTTAGAGTAAAAATAATAGTATAGATATTTATAACAAAAATTACATTAACTTGTTAACTACTCAGCTACGGTAAGAAGCCTTAAAAACGCGAATGGAAGATGAGTCGCAAAGAATTTCGCAGACTGACTTCATATACGAGACGGTTGCTGTGCAAGCGACAATGCACTACTGCAATAGCAATATGATAATTTTATGAGCACACGCGCCGGGAGGGGATACGGAATAAAAGCAAAGCAACAAACCTGAACCAGCTATCACTTTATGAGATCATAAAAAGCATTGAACTTGAACGGAGTCCTAGCGTGGGTGGGAGAAATGGAGGGGATGTGAGAGACCGCGAAAGCACAGGGTCAATCAGCAGAAACAACGAATATGTAACTACCCAACGAATACAATATTGTATTCGACTGAACTACCTCGACTTGAACGAATAAAATAGAATGAATGATATTAAGAGAGGTCAAATGAATCGTATTGCTTTCTCGGGTAAAAATGATACCTCTATCCAAACCTTTGATTGTATAGGTAAATGAGATATATGAAAATAATAGGATAAACGAAAAAAAAACATAACTTGTCTAACAACAAATCTATAGTAAAATGTGGATTATAGAGCATTTTTTAGAAGGAATACTTTATTTTACATTTAGAATATTTTCTAGAAAAATATTTAGTTAATATCACACACAAAATTACAGATTTGAAATACACTTAACAGTCCTCTTCAATATTTCAACTCTGTAACACACACAAAAACAAGGTTTGTTTAGTGTTTTTCACAATTAAAACCTTATAGAGTCTGTGTCATAAATTAAAGACAATCAATTTCATTCTTCAAGTTTACATGTTACTCATACTGTCTGCATGTTACCCATACTGTGCAATTTTAGAAAGTATTCTACCATACATTGACTAAGAAAGTTATGTCTGATGAACCTTCCGTATTTTTAGTAATCTATTTTATATGAGAAAGACTGTATAACCTTCAATGAAACATGTTTAAAATTATTTATCTGCACCTCAGGTATGTTTTGTAAATAAATTTTTAATATTTTAGTATAATTACAGACTTGATTTGTAATGTAAATCTTATATGTATAAGACAGACTACCATTTCTATGTTACTGTATTCTAGTCTAACCCTGATGAAGAGATATATATGAACCTCGGAACGTTGGCAAAATAAAATAATAATAATAATAATAATCAGGAAATATGACCCATCTATTTGATATTGAATGAAGGCTAATGAGATAATGTAAACTTGAAGAATGAAATTGATTGTCTGTAATTTATGGCATAGAGACTCTACAAGGTTTTAATTGCGAATCTTAGTAATAAGACAGTAAGAAAATATCTCAACTATATAGTTGAGTGTTTTTGTTCTTTTATGTCTAGTGTAAGTTTACCTTAAGGCATCGAGACTGTTGTCGTGGAGTTTGAGAGCGAGATGATTTGGATATTTAAAACTCTTTTCTGGAATTTTCTGATGTAAGACGAACCATGATGGCTATAATGTATAATTGCAACAAAATGGTTGAAAATTCTTATTATGGGAACGTAAAGAAATGTAAAAAATTGTCAATGTATTACCACATAAACCATGGTGTCAACGATAATTGAAAATACCTTTGAAATTAAATTTCGAAAACTCAAATGATATAGTCGTGATAAACTTAATAGAAGAA
The DNA here is from genome assembly GCA_002313205.1 of Laupala kohalensis. Classification (NCBI taxonomy): domain Eukaryota; kingdom Metazoa; phylum Arthropoda; class Insecta; order Orthoptera; family Trigonidiidae; genus Laupala; species Laupala kohalensis. The sequence goes on from NNCF01128950.1 coordinate 381,667, forward strand.
ACAAAAATTAATACCAAATACTCTTTTACGTCTGACTGTGGATTACGATTAAATTTCGAATAAATTTCGTATATTGAATTGGATATAAAAATATTTTTGGGAATATATGAGCAGTGGTGTTGCACCACTAGTTTCTTTTTCTGTTAAGGCTTAAGGCACAGCTGAAAATATACTTAATGCTCAGAATGTATCAGTTAAATTCTTGACTGGAGCATTACCATCTCAAATATGAGACTATGTAGTGTGAGTTATTCTGTACAAGATCAGCTTTCGTGATTACTGTCTAAGAAAGCGAAAACAATTATTTTAATCGAACATTTTACTTTTAAACACACTGGTTCTTATTCTTGGCAACCTATCTAAACTATTAAAAGGTTAATTGATTGGAATATACGTGGTATGGGAAATGGGAAAAGTAATCAATAAAATTATTTGAAATTTCAAAAGACTCTTCTTAAGGTTCATAGCGACCATAAATCAAAGTATGGTTAATATTGATGAATAAAAAGAGAAAAAGAAAAACTCAAATTGGTTGTAATCATTTGATATGAATCTTCACTCGCATAACTGTGGACTATGAAGCTTACTAATGTGTCCACCATAGTTCAATTGCGTGATGTGAGGCGGGAAATCCAATGAGCGTATAACCTACGTGACTGAATCGTAGAAGCCATTATATGAAGCCTGCAGAGAACATTGTTTTCAAATTCATAATCTAGAAGTGAAATTGAAACCAAAGAATACAGAGGTGCTTTGCTTTGTTTTTTGTGCTCTCCGTGTAGCGTGTATTTTCCTTTTCCCTGGATTTTAAAATAATTAGCATAAAATTAAGAGAGCTGTTTCTTAAGATATTCTTCGTAGTATTTAATAACACTAAAATAGAGAATAGAAACTAAATAATTAATTTAGAATATCATATAAGAAAACAGGAAAACGCGGAGGAAAATGAGATTAACAAATCCAGAACTGTTGTCAAAAGTTTTAATAACCTTGTTAGGGTAAACTGTACCAATTTACTATTCCAATATTTCGTCCATTGTCGATGTAATTTTTTGTATGTTTGCTTTACAATAAAAATATATATTTTCTATCACTTTTATGTTTTATTTGTGCATTGTTTAAAATTTTTAGATGTCCAGTAATGATTGATCAAAGTCTCTTTTCTAATCCCCGGCAACGCCAAGTAGTTCTACCAGTTAATTTATAAATAGAGAATATAAAGTTTTTTAAATAGATATTTTAAGATATTTTGTTTAACAGCTAGTCAAATCTTTCTTTGTGTGTTTATTCTTGATCCAAAATACTGATGTATTATTCGCGTTTTACTCTGAAAGAACTTTCAAATGACACTGTAAGAAACACCTATTTGATTTTTAAACCTGCTTAACCATACTTGAATATTGACATGTTAAAAACGTACCAACAAATGTTACCACATAATTCACAACAATTTTTTTTTTTAAGGGACAATTACAAGTAATGTAAAACAAAGGATAGTAAGAAAATACTTGTTACAGTTGATGCAGTGGGCGAGTTGCAAGGTAATCACAATCAAGAATTCTCATCAAGTATTCTAGGCAGTTATGAACTGCCATACGAGGTGCGTTGGAAAAAATGGAAGTGAGGGTTATTTCGATAGATTACTTCTCTGGAGTTGACTCGGAGGAAGTCACAGAATGGAAAGAAGTATATTACAGTGAGTAAATACGCTATGAATACAGTATATTTAAGAAAAATAAAATAGTTGGAACAGTGTTTGAATATTTCTCAAAAGTATACTTTAACCTTCAAATGAAGTAGCCTTTGCGTTCAAGTAAAGCGAAAGTTTAAATCACCTGCGCAAATTCCCTCTCTTTCTAGGTATTCCTGGTTGAAATTATTTCTTTCATCTACGACTATGAGAAGAAAGGTTTGAAATACCTTATCTGATCAGACAGCCTCGTGTTACTCTATAGAAGGGGAATTTGAGTTATGGAGCTTCGTAAAATTGGACGATGCGATTGCTATTTTATTGCTACGAAAACTGTTAGATTAAATTAGTAGAGCATATACCTTTTTCTTTAGTAAACATTGTGCTCCAAATGTATAATGTTGTAAATCTAGATGCTATATGAATAAATATTTATTGAAAATGTAGTTTGGATATGTATTAGACCCGTTTCCTACTCAATATTTTTATTAAAATAAAGTTTTAATACTTGGGGTATAATTACGAACTCGTGAATTTCCTTTAGTAAATTTTGTTGTCAAAAAACAGTACAAACTGCATATGATCACGTGGAGGACAATAAACTAATTAGTATCATTGTTTTCTTTAAATATAAATTATTTGCTTTTAAATTCAATATAAAATATTTTTGTACATGTTTATTGAAATTTTGAAGAATTTTTCTAAATTCCTCGTAAAATATATCACTGAACACTTTCATTTACACATGAAGAAACTAAAATATCGAAACTTAAAGAGAATATGAGTAGAAATTATTTTTTAGAAACTTTGTCGTCTCGTCGGCAGATGAACTTTGCCCTGCCACGTTGCCATGTATGTTGCAATGCTACGTTGCCGAATTGACAATTGCTCAGCGTATGTTTTAAGATTTTCCTAAGCAATGTGAGAGCATGAATTAAGGTTTCGTTCATTACAGCTCCCAAACAGATATTACGAGCTGAATTGTGGTATAAACCATTTTCAAAAATCGGTTCTCAAGTGTCACTGGGATTCGAACCTACCTTGTGCTGACAGAACAATCATAGCAGTGCTTTAGTGTTCTCGGCCAATTACACTTTTGCTGGAGGAGGTAAAATGTCTGTTGAAAAATTCGAACAAATAAATAGCCACTCATGTCTGCGTGGTTTAGTCGGTTTGACAATGAATGACATTCTTTTTTTCTTGAATTGCCTGTTGCCTGTTTTTTAAGATTTAATAGATTTGTAAGTTACATAAGTAAATGGAGATATGAAATATTTTTTGATGTAGTTGTGGAGTAAATATTTAACGCTGATGAAGTTAGGGATTTCTTTGTTTTTATTTTCTGAGCCCTTAAAGGGCTGTATTGGTCACTCAATAACGAGTCCAATACCCCTCACAATCTATCACGCCTTGCAACAGTCTAGGGATTGAGTTGATTAAGGTGGCTGCATAAGTCGGGTTGTGAGCAACTTCCTCCCACGCATGAGACACAACATCCCAGAGCGCATCGGTGGTTGTAGGAGCTGGAACTGGTCAATTTTCGTGCATGACACGTTTCGTCTCCGCCCACGAGTTTTCGATTGGGTTTAGGTCATGGGCATGCGGGGGCCAGTGATTTCCACTTCCTCCTGCTCTGCCATCCATTTCTGCACCAATCGAGACGTGTGGACAGACGAATTATCATGTTGAAAATATATTTTTTCGACAGGATACAATTGCCGCACCGAAGGGTTCATATTATCACGCAAAATATGGACGTATTGATGCCCATCAACACGACCTTGTATTCTATGAAGAACGCCTACACTGAGAGAACTTATCCAGCCCCAACACGCCACAGACACGCGTCCAGATCTAGCACTCTCTCTCACATACCAAGGACAATATCGGGTTCCACGAGGTCGATAAACGCGCACAGGTCCATCATTTACAGAAGAAAAAACACTCTCGTCTGAGAAAATCACGTTTTCCCAATTACGATCAATGTTTTCCTCGCCAAGTGCTANTAACCTATACACACTATGTTCCTCGAAAAGCGCCTCCTTTGTCGCTGCCCTCCTAGATCGGAGTCCAATATCTTTCAGACGGATTCTCACAGTTGTCACAAAACCGGGAAAATTAGACAAGCGTCTTAGCTCCTCTGAAGAGCAGAAAGGATTCTCCTTAGCCTGGTTCACCAAAATGGTGTCCTGGGCTTCGGTAGAAACTCGCCGCAATCCAGTACCTGCACGCCTTCCAACCTCCCCAGTTTCACGATACTGCCGAAACTACTTGCATGCAGTTCTCCTAGATACACCGTATTCCCTCCCAGCAGCAGCCGCACTGAGATGGGCACTTTCCACCAACGCAATCACTCTCTCCCTAACGTAGCGCTCGTGATGAGACATGGCAGTAGAATAGTTCACAAGGATTCCTACCCTCAGTCCGTGAGAGAAAGGTTCCCCCTCCACAGAGAAACACGAGGTTATCTGATCAGATAAGATAAGATATTGGAAACATTTACAGACGCAGTTAAAATAATTTATTTCAACAAAATATACTACATAATGATATTATGCAGAATTATTAAAATAATTCTGAGAATTACGTCAATTTAATTTCAAAGTATAATTTCAGTTTGTTATTACAAATATTACAAAGTTGTGGTATCAAATAAAATAATTTTAATTGTAATTAACAAAATTAATTACATTATTTTATTAATCTATTAAATCTTGAATCCCGTGGTGTTGCAAGAAGCAATACGTCAAAAACAGTCATATTGTAACCAAGACATGAAGATTTCATCCTCCATACATCAAAACTTAGCATGTCATACAAATACGAATTATTACGTAAATTATTAAACTAACAGTAGTGATTAATCGCGACGAATACTGTTAGTTTAAAATCAATGAATGCATACAACTTTTTCTAAACTAAATACTGCGCTCCAAATGAATAAGATAAAAAGAGAAGTCACAAAAAAAAATTTACACCACAACTACATCAAAAAATATCGTCCAATTTTACTAAGCTCCATAAACTCAAATTCCCCCTCTACAGAGTAACACGAGGCTGTCTGATCAGATAAGGTATTTGATACCTTTCTTCTTATAGTCGTAGATGAAAGAAATAATTTCAACCAGGAATACCTAGAAAGAGAGGGAATTTGCGCAGGTGATTTAAACTTTCGCTTTACTTGAACGCAAAGGCTACTTCATTTGAAGGTTAAAGTACACTTTTGAAAAATATTCAAACACTGTTCCAACTATTTTATTTTTCTTAAATATACTGTATTCATAGTGTAATTAGTATATGTTTAATCCGCATTATCGGTAAAGTTTGGTATAAATGCAGTGAAATAATTTCCACTCACATCGCGTACTTTTTCGTTTACTGATGGTGAGAATCCAAAGAGTGTGTTTGTAGATATGTCATTTTAATGTTATTTTTAAAGGAGAATAGAAGATAGTGTGCATGTTTCTCATTGTATTTGGAATCTTCCACCCACACGAACGTCCTTAGTCGTGAATTCACATCCAATGACGGTGTATCTAGTGACGGTGAAGAGAAAGAGAGAGAGGGAGAGGGAGAAAGAGAAAAGTAGGAACAAAGAAAGAAAACAAGAATCTGTTGTTGTATTTCACAATTTCATTTGAATAAATTAATGAAAGAGATTTCAGTTTTAGTTATATTTGTTGTAATCTAAAACACGTTTTTTGTAATATTAATCTCGGATCACGATTTTATATGCTGCACGATTACAACCAGTGTTATATTGTAGATCATTGTATTATTAGAACATGTAATTTATTAGTTCCTTGAGTGGTTTAATGTGATTTATAACACGAGAAATAAAATTTTGTGTTATTAATTCATATTTTATACAAA
>NNCF01128950.1:387260-425978 GCA_002313205.1 Laupala kohalensis
CACATCATTTGTAGGCAATGAGATTTGATTTCTTTACTTCACAGTATAAATATAAGAAATTATAGGAATATTTATAAGTAATTTGTGATTCTAATTATATCAATTCCACACGATATCTTGCAATTATATTCAAATTCTGTTAAAAACTATATTTTATCACAGTATTATGCAAACGTTTTTTATAGAGTCTAATATCTTTTACATTGCCTATGAAGACCTTGCGAGACAACGTATCTCGAGATGTCGTTTAAATGTAGAGCATGGTAAAGTTTATTGAAGTCAAGAATATACAGAATATTTTTGTTATAGAAGTCCAAAATGTGTATAATAAAAAATACAAAATATTTCTTTAATAGCGGTGTAATGAAACATTTTATCTCGTTACGATTTTCCCGCCGCACGATGTCTTCCAGATATGGGCGCTGTTTCAAATAGACCTACGATTGGTCGAACGAAACTTTCCCTGTCGAAGGGGAAGCAAGAGGAGAGAGGCGTTGCAAATCTAACATCCAAAACTGGTCAGAGCGTGGGACTTTTAAAAAAATGGACCCTTTTATATTATCAGTAGTGTACGTACATGTGCTATTATTGGTAAGCCTTTTATTTAAGGCACGTTTTTAACATCATTGAATAATGTTAATGAGGATCGTGTAGTCGCTACGTTTTGATACTTTTATTGTCTTTTTAAACGTACTCTTTCTAATTTCTTTGAAAGGAATGCTAATCAATTGGATGAACCTTTTATCAATGCAAATCAGCCTTTTATATCAATTTACCCGAAGAACGAGTAAAGTGTCATTTTAGTCGTATAAAAATGGGATGAAACTCTGTTTCAGAAAAATCGATCGAACAGTGTCTCTCAGATATTTCTAGTTAATGTTACAAGGCGTAAGTGCCTGAGAGATTCATGACTGCTTCTTTCGTTCATTGATGAGTTTCTGACTCGCTGCGTCCGAACGAAGACAATCGGGTATTGTCTACAAGTGGACTTTTCAAGGAAGAAGACATTAATTTAACGGAAAATCTTCTGTTGAGGTTTTTTTTTGTCATATACAAGGAAATATATATAGTTCTTGGCCACTTGGTAATACAGCTGCAAATGGGATGCATCAAGAAGGCCTAAGCAAGAACCCTTTTAATGTATGAAGTAAGTAGGATGTACTTACTTGGTGTGCAGGTGTATAGGTTAGAGACGTGGAAGTTGATATGGATGAGTGATGTTTATGATGTAGGAATTGTGTAAAAGCATTGAGAATGGATAGGATATATCCGAAACGTTGACGTATTATGCAGTGTTTTTTTTCTTTTCTTCTGTTGATCAATTCCTCCAGATAATACTATCTTATAGATGAAAATTTTTATTTTCTTTTAAATTAGTTGTGACTTCCCTTATTAAGGGGAATTTTTTGATTAATTTAATGCTTCATGATTTAATAATTTAATAATTTTTTCCGATCAAATATTGAATGTTAGGCGAAATCTGACGAAATTCAAATTCAACTTTTTTCTAGTGGAGTACTTCTGAACTGCCATATAACAAGTGGTTGTTTTTCCAGCATCTTCTGAAGGCGATAGATTTAATTGTAACTTTCGAACTTAGTACCATTTTCGATTGTTCGGGCGTAAATCCGTGGTGTGGACCTAGCACGACTTGTTGAGGTTTCAGCACCATCTAGTGGTGATCAGTAAAACCTCCGGCATGGTCAGTATCGATTTTGCTTCAAGAACCGAGAAACATGATAATAGAAAATGTATTACTTAAGATCTTAATATTTTTCGTTCTTTCCTTTTATCTATACCAATAAAATGTTGCAGCAATTGGAATAAGAACGCGCTTTGTTTAATTTTATTTTTTTATGAATATAAACATTACAGTTGGTAGTCATATTCTGGGTATGTACTTGCAATTTCATTAGTTTTAAATGTCTGCATTTACGATATGTTTAATTTATAGTTCACAGCCATATCTCTTAATTAACAATTCTGATTATTTATCCGTGTTCATTTATGAAGCTTTGATTCAACCCAAAAAACATAGAAGCCACTTCGTTCAACAAAGATGCTAGCGGAATCTATGATTTGTAACGTTTAATCTAGTTAAGAAAAAAGTATATGTTTTTGAATATTGAACAATTAAACACTACCATCTATAATTCTCAGTAAACTAATATTCTTGATATATGAATATCGAACTCTGACCTTGTATCACTATAACATTCAATATTATAATTCTCTTTCATTGGCTATACAGAAGCTTCTCCCTTTATTCCTGAACGATAGGGGAAGCTTCAAGCTGAAGAAAATTTAGAAACTAGTGACAGAAGGGTTACATTTAATAGACAATTTTGAAATTTTCTTCGCTGGCACATTTTTCTTCTTTTCCGCTCCTTTGTAGCATATTAAAATAAAAAGCGACCTATTTCCTAAATTTGTATATTAATAATTATTATGTTACTAATCTAAATATGATAAAATACAGATTTTATTAACTACCGACACTTGAGCTATTTATTACGGGCAGAATTTTTTACAAGCAAACTTATTTTAAAACCTATGATATTGAGCCGTGTCCTTAAGGACCTACGCTCGCCATCTACAATACACTCTTATTAGTTTCTTAAATCATCTCCATCCATTTTAAAAAACACCATCGAGTGGAACATTTTTGAGACATGAAAGTAATATAATATTGTCTCTCAAGAAAAAAAATTCGTTGTTTTTATACTATTAAAAGACCACACTTGCTTGAAATGAACACTTGAACGCAACCTGCTTCGGGGGTTTCTAGTTTTTACGTGACGCCCCCTAGAAGAGATTCATTACACAGTGTTAGATTGGGATAGGAGATGTCTATGATTTACGTAATGTGGTTTTGTTTTATTGTTGTATTGTAGATAATGTTTTATTAGGGTTCTTTTAACGTTTCAAGTTTGTCGTAGTAATTAATCTAAGTACTCAACCACTCAGAGAGAAAACAGAGCAGTGAGGAATAAACAATTTATTTATTTTATTTCTTTATTTATTCCAGTCTTATGGTGAGCTTCGTGCCATGAGGCCCGCTCTCCCACGGAATTGGGAAGAAGAGATGTTGGGTTGCCGGGGAACTTATGGAGACGAAGTCGCCACCACTAGACCACCGCTGTCGATCAGTGTATTAAAATTAATTCCGACATTTCGAAATAAATAAAAATATGTTTTAACTGAGGGGATGTAGTGATAGCGTTGCGTTTTTTCGGGAGGGGGGTATGATGTATCGTAACTTGTACCTCTACAAATGGCGTGACTTAGTTTTGCAAGGTGGCGCCATTGTAGGTTTAATTAGCACCGACTTTAATTTATTAAACTACTATTTTACAGCGCAATTTCTTTCTGTGCAAATGATTAATTACTTTTGTCTTAAAAACTTTTTCGTGTTATGCGTAATTTAATACTTTATGATGTTTCTAATTACACTGACAGTGGCGTCACCTACAGAAAGCCGGTAGCCGCTATCTTGAAGTCTCTTTCAAAGTCAACAAATTTAGTTTTAATCATTTACCTCGTAAGCAAAATTTTAACTAATAATGTTCGTAACTTTCATTTGAGAAAAGCTGTGATAATCCATGTCTCACCATTTATATGTACTTACAATTCTACCTCGTTATATGGAGCTCATACTTTAAAATATTGTATGGATTAAAGCATAAAATTAAAATAAAGGAAAATATATATCGTAAATGTAGCAAATATATTTTTAGTTTTTTAAATCTGATTCTATATGTAAGGTCATAATATTCCAATACCATGCCAATGTTTTATTAAGGTCATAATATACTCTATGTGAGTTTGGTTTCGAAGACAGAAATTAATTTAGAAATTTAACACACGATAAAGATGTAAAAAAATGAAATATTAAATAACATGTGTGCGAGTTTTATCCCAGTGTAAAGCATTCAGTTCGTTCATTCACTACTCCCCGAAAAACTACATAGATTTCCACTCAAGCGATAGATCACTTCCAAAAGTGTGAGAAATTTAGAAAAGAAAACGAGGGCACATCTTACACTTCATCCTTCCTTCGTTCTTTCCGAAGCGTTTTACATTTAACTGCGAGTTTCCTTTCATTATTCCTGCCCTCTGTGCTAATCACATTTTAATTTTTGTTCGTTCCACTCCTTTTTCTTGTCTGACTGAGACCTTGTATTTTTTTCTTACTTTGAAGAGAAGGGGACGGTAGCACTGACACCGGTGGCAACAGTCTTGACAACTGACGTGCTTGGCGCCAGAGTCAGGCGCGGAAGTAGACGGATCGGAGGTAATTAGGGGAGGAGGAGGAGGAGGAGAAAAAAGTAGAATGAAAGGATGGGAGAACGGGGAGGAGTATTACGGAGGTTTGTGCTGCATCCTCTCTGTTGGGAAAGAAGCGAGGAGAACCTGTGTTCTCTGTTTTTTCTACAACGATTACACGAAGAACATATGAATACGAAATTATAATCTTTTACGTCCTTTTCAGAATGTAAATATATTTCTTTTACACTCTTTCTGCCACGATATTAGCCTTTGTCAGGTGATACATAAACAGTGCACTACTGTAGAAAAATTGCTGGAACGAAATAACACAAGAAAAAATATAAAAAAATAAAATAATATTAGTGAAAATGTATAATAACAATAAAATATAGTGATAATGATAAATTATGAGAGACGTAAACAGCACCAATATGGAATACCAAAGTTCACTGCTCATAGACAGCGAATGACGAAAGAAGATTTTCTTTTCTTTAGCAGTTCCACATAAATATCTATAGTTCCAATAAGATCATCTTGTTTCATATATAATACAATTCACAATTCAATTGACATTCATTTACAATTTCGTTATATTAGTTGGTTAGTGTCTTTGCATCGAAAAAGCAACTGGTATTTTCACGATTTTTGTTATAAAAGATTTAAAACGTTATTTGAATAAATGTTTTCGATAAAGGATATTACTATTCATATTTTCAGGATTGGTCAACGGATATGAAATAGAAAACAACTATGAACTCATTAATTAAATTACAATTCATCGCGGCTTGTCATAAAATCCTACAGGCTTCTCTTACCTCCACCATATCCTGCAATATGCAGGGTTTCTGCTCTACACAATAAGACTATCTTCATATAATGCACTCTATCGTGTAAGGGACGTAATTTTTTAATTCAGGACCGACTTTTAAAATGGTATTTGTTTCGAAACACGCATGGAATGTCGTTTTACTGTTTAAAACATAAACATAATATTACTGAACACTAATCACAAACAAAAGAAGTTTAGCATGACCTATTTAAAAGAGATTGCTAGTCAATTTTATGAAAAATTTAATTTAATTGCTAACTAAAGCTAAGCAGTCAAATTCCCTGTAGCTACACAATGACATAAAGTATAAATCAAGAAATTATTTCATGCCTTGTTATATATTTGTTAGATTTTCTCATGCATTTGGTGACTCCTCTTTTTTTACATCTGACGATTGTAATCTATCACAGCTATTCCCTTTTCTACGACAAGAAAATAAGAGTAATGAGGGAACGGATGTTTTTGAACGCATCGTGTATCAATACAAAAGGATGTAGATGGATAAAATAGCATATGTGATACAGGGCTCAATTTTTAGAATACACGGCTGAGAAGGTTTATAGCATTGAATGTATATTCGAACAATATAATTTTTGGGGGGAAGGTATGTGAAACATTTGTTACATGGACGCGGTCCACTGAAAACACCTCCCTGTACTTGAGTATCACACCGCGGAATCGTAGTTAAACATAAATTCATGAGAGGAAGGAGGCATGCTCTTCTCCAGTGCGACGTCAGAGACTGTCGTCTAGTTGGTTTCTCTTTGACACTGAGCTTATTGACAACTGTGGCAACGTACGTTGACGCAGTGTACCATTTAGTTTCAGAAATATAAATGACGAACATTATATCATCGGATTGAGAGGATGGTCACGTATCTGCTCCAACTTCCGCCATTCAGCATAAGAACGTGAACAGTTACAGAATGTATGTTCCATGTCTTCAGACATACCGTCGTCTTCTGGCATATGACGAGACTCGTCGTCTTCAAATCTAAAACATGCTGAGACTCTCGAAAGCTTCCGTGTCCTCACCAAAGTTGGAAGAGGTTGTGACCAACGTTTTCATACTTCAGTGTATATGTATCGTTTTGCCTCCAATTCTCACTTCCTCTTTCACATTAGAAGAAAAATAAATTGGTTTTAGTATCAATATTGATATAGCGGGTTCCGAATCAACGAGAGGTAATATTCATTTCAAATATTCATGCCAAAAATTAAAATTCTCAATTCTGACCTTACATATTTAACTGTTTTGGAGAAAAAACATATATTTTCGTACTATACAAAACGTCCGAATTTATAATTCAAGTCCGTACTTATTCACGAAAAACTTGAAAAAAAACTACTATTTTCTTAAAACTGATGAATTCACTCTGTTTCTAACTGATATAAAAATTTTTTAGAGTCTCAGAGTGTTTGGTTTCATTTTCAGTACACTTCATAGAACGATTGTTTAATCTGTTTATTTCTCTTATTGTTTGTAATATAACACGAAGTCTATGTAATAATGTAGAATGTATTGAAGCCCAATATCCTCATTCACACTCTGGGTGGATAAATAGCAAAATACAATGTAATATATGCATACACTATATTTTTTATTAAGTCTAATTATAACAGTATCTGAAACCACACAACTAAAAATAACATTACGTTTTATTTATTCAATCCTAAAAATCAATGAACATGAAAATATTGTTTAAATATTAATTATGTGAAATAAAAACGTACAATACCTAATCAAATAACTTAATAGGAGCTAAATAAATTTGAATTATTGGATAATGGAAATCACACATTTCACCATTCCTCCGTAGGGAAGACTATAAATCACCCCATTACAATCATCTCCATTACCAAATTCTCCATGGAGACCTATCGACCCGTTCCCTGAACTGTCAGTGCCCATCGTCTGCACATTAGTGACCCTAGTTTAGACAGATGAAGGATGATTACTGTCGCAGATGCGTCGTTCACTTGGATGAAGTGCGGAGGAGCTAGCTGCTCGACGCCTACTCCCCCATCCTCATTACTAAAGACCGACTGCTGTCTCTCACGTATTCCCTCTTCCCCCAACGCATCCTCCCACCGAAATCGTTCTGTCCTCTGTCCTCTGCCCATCTGTTCGTCCGGACATCCGCAGCCACATCCTCGCCCGCCCGCCCGCCCGCTATTCGCACGATCACAGAGGAGGCTCGCCGGGGAGCCGTCCTGTGCAAGACGCGTCCCTCACAATGGCGACTAGGCGGGGGTGGGCCGGTCTCTCGCTGGCCAAAGAGAGCAGGGCGACAGGATTAATATTAATCTGGCATCTGCAGGCAGCCGCAAGTCCAAAGAGAGTCCCTACGCCACACAGGGAATCGTGGAAGCTATAGAGAGGTTATAATTGGTATACAGACTTATGGATGGTTCTGGCTAGGATAGACGGAAGGACATAGGGAAAGAAATTGAAAGGCGGAGATCACAAATTGTCAGGAAGGATACAATCGAAGTAAATCAAATATTATAAGATTATATAATTCAATAGTTGATTCAAAATAGATGCGTTAATTATGAGTAAATAAGAAAGAAATTAATGGGAAACTAATTATTTTTAAGTAACCCAGTGAAAATTTTGTAACGACAAACATGAGCAGAAATCATCAAATTTATATTGCGAGGGGCAATATCTATGTGATTTGATACCTCTACACATTATTACACATTACACATTATTCAAAGTTATGAATGATTAACGTGCATATATGGTATTAATTTAGATGAGTTACTGTTAGTTCATAGTTCGAAGAAGATAAATAAAAGATAAACCTTAAAATTCAAATTATCGCGCGTCTTTGTTCAAATAATGAGGGACGAAGAGGATGCATTTTCGCTTAAAATTCAGGCTTCGATATACGAAGATTTCAAGGAACCTAATAGATACGGTGTAATGAGAGATATAAGATCGTCCAGGGTATTAGGAGATTAGGAGGAATTTAGAATGTATTTTGAGGATAGTCTCAAAGGAATGGAATCGTGTATGAAGGCCGGGATCACTAAGGACGCAGAAGAGAGTCCTGTGCACCACAGGTAGTCACCCCCTCCCTCTCCAACCGCCCTTTGAGGAATTAGCGCAGTTCAAACGCGCTTGGCAGCGTTTGCTCGACCTCAGTGGCTGTCATAAAGACGTCGAGGGAATGTCAGGTCCACAGTGGAAAGTGAGTCAGAGAACTAGTAAACGGTACAGGACTCAGTGAGTGGCACACATGATGCAATGGTGGTAGAGAAGCCTCCTTCTCCAGTGGTGTAACTAGCACCCTGTACATCCGGATATTGCCCGGGAGCCCCATGATGTATTCATAAACGATATAAATAAATCAATTAATAATTGAGACAAGTTTAAGGAATTAAAAAGTATAAAGATTTCAAAACACTTTGTTGAATTTGAATATAAGTATATTTCTTTTATATGCTGGAAGATATTCAATTTTAGAGTGAAAATTGAAAATATTTCGTCCACGAAACTTTTCGGTGCTCATTTCAAGCTCACTAAAAGAACGAAGAATTTACGCACTGGGTTAAACCTCCTATGCCACCCTTTAGTACAATATATTCCACCTCAGATCAAGTCGCAAATAAAACATAACACTTCAATTCCGGTATTTTAGTACCGCGATATCTTCAATAATTAACTTCATCTCTGAAAGATCAACTGCGACCATCAAACACTATTAACACAAAATAAACATTTCGATTAATATTCTAGAATTCTTCTGGTGGCAGAAGAGGGCAAGGACTGACACTAACCGTTCTTTTTTTATTTATTTATTTTTTGTTGTTGTGAAGTATTGTAAAAAATCTTCAAACATATATCCTGAAAAGTCCGCACTTCAAAATTACCTGAGATTGGAATAAGTGCATCTCAATAAGAAACTCCTGACTATACTCGAGTGTCACACCGCGATGCTGTCGTCAAACATTTCTTCACAAGGGAAAAATTAACCTCTTAATGAGAAAAATTAACCTATTTTTCACATACTTTTCGTACTAGAACCAAAACTGAGATTTCCTAAGTTTTTCTTTGAAGCGTAGCTTCTCCTCGGTCTGATCAGAAAAAATCTCCGTTTCATTCTGGACGTTTGGCATGAGGAATAATTTTCTATGAACTCTTGTAAACCTTTATTCAAGGAATTAAATATCTTAACACTTCCCTGCATTTATATTTATGAAACGGTCGTGTTTGTTAAGACCGAATTACTGAAGCACCACCCTTGCTTTATACGAAACAGTCTCGTTCACGAACACAATACTCGCAATAGTAATAATATTCATCGCCCTAGAGTGTCAACCACTCTTTGCCAAAAAGGACCTTATCATTCGGGAATCGTTCTATATAATTCCCTGCCCAAGAATATAAAAGACATTATGAAATTGAATATCTTCAAATCCGCGGTTAAAAACTACCTCCTGCACCAGTGCTTCTACACTGTAAAAGAATTTATTGATTTTAATACAAGTTAAATCCGTCTTGTCCTTTATCACGCCATTGCTGTAGCACTTTTTAAATAACTTATAACTATTTCAAAACTATTTTCTTGCATGGTTGTGTTGCCGTATGGCTCATATTAATTTAGTTTTATGTGTACTCAACTTTGGCACGGTTGTGTACATTAATTCTGTAGCCCCATCCTGGCCCGGGTTTTTCTCCGTTTTTCCTTCGGGTAGAGGCGGATTTCTTATACAGGTTCTCTAGGCTTTGTCTAGGGGCGTGTTTATTGTAACAATAAATCGTGAATTTAGTGTTTTTTCAACTCTTATGATTTTTAAACACTATACTCAGAATAATCTATAGTTCGATAATAACTTGTACATGTAAATTTACAAACATATTTGCGTTAAATTACAAACATATTGACAATATATATGTATTATAACTCGCAGCTAACTTTTTATCTTATCTAGGAACTTTTGCTGAAATATTTTGAATCCGCCTCTGCCTTAGGGCTCTTGATCGGAATTGATGGGATGGTCCCTTGCTTGCTTCCGGAGAGTAAATTAGTTTATTGTCCTCCACGTGGTCATACGCAGTCTGTACTGTTTTTTGTCAATAAATTTATTAAAATTTATTATCACCGCAGTATAAACCCCGACCGTCCATGCAGCAGGGCTCGTACCCTCTGGGTAATGTTAAATCCCCTTACGTGAATATTTCAACAATACTCTAACATGTAGGCGGAAATTGGCCGCTAAGTCTGGAAAGAATGAAGAGGAAATCAAAATAAACATCCCACTCTGCAAACACGTCTAATATTTCACAGAATTCTGAGAATGGAGTATACAATTCGTACATCATTAGAGAATATTTCTTTATACGAGAAATAGGGATATATATGTCCCGAAGCGTCAAGTCGATTGACAAAGACGATTTCGTGAAAACGTGCGAGTCTTTGCGAGTCCCATAACGTACTGCAAGCGCTAGATCTCCACCGTATTACTTCTGCATGACTCGGACAACACGAGATCGTGTCTACAGTTTCACGAACTGTTACTTTCTCTCTAACTTTCATGCGTTAACTTTCTGCTTTTTCACGAGCATTTTCATGCATCATCAAGCTTTCAACCATCTTTTGATGTGATGAAATCACTTGACGTTTCTTTTGCTTTCCAAGTTTTTTTACGGGGAAGGAAACGAGAACGAGGAAGTGCCCAGGCATCCAATTATACTTTTTTGTGAATTGTTTACTTAAATTGTTTATACACAAATGTTGAGGATTTTTTGTCACCAAAATTTACTCTGAAAATGGCTATCAACTGTTGGTTCGATAAAAATTAATCTTTATAAACTCTCATTGTCAAGTTTATCCTTGTCAGTGTTTCTGTTGTTAATTGTTATCTTATTCATAGCTTTTTATAACATACTTATTATGATATATGATGACTTAGATATTTACCGTAGTATTTGTGTGGGATATGTAGCGTGCTATTGAAATTTATCCACATGGACCGAAAGGAGGTGGGAGGTGAGTGGTAGGGCTATTGTTAGTAGGTGGACCGGTAAGCTGAGTTTACCAACATCTTGACCCACGTAGAGGTGTTAGTAGGAGTAGTTAGTAAGAGTTAGAGTTATTGATACTAGGAGTAGTAGGAGGTGGATAAAAGAAGGAGAGTTCGCTTTTCAGTAGTCACAGCAACTGGGACAATAATGTAAAAAGCTACAAATTTTTTTCTGACCCCGTCGGGAATTGAACCCGGTATGACTTAATGGTGAGCAAGCACGCTAACCCGTTAACCACGAACCGGAGAGGTATGACTAAGTTGAAAATATAGTAAACAAATAAATGAGTGAATAATAAAGTATATCCTTTATACAACTCTCTTCCACCTGGCAAACTGGCGAACATTTACAGGCAAAGCATCCATTTGTACTTTCATAATAGCTGACAATAACATAATTGTGTGGCTTATACTCTCATTTTGTTACTTTATAATTATATGGATATGAAATAATAAGATCTGAAGAAGACAATACCCTTGCAATAAACAACAGATACGTTGTAAAGTTTATAAGACTTTGTGTGTGTGTGTGTGTGTTATCTACTAAGGCTATGAAGACCTGTAACCGAATTCTATATTACCCTTCTCTCATTTATCTGAAATATTTTCCTCCTTTACAGGATAATGACGAGACAAAAATAATAGTGAAAGCATCACGAAGTACAAAATTAAATATTTTCTTGGCGATTTATCGTAACTTGTAAACACACGTGAACGAAATACTAAATTACAACATTTCCCGAATTGTCTCACCAATTTTTATGGAGATGTTTATTAATTATATACTTGAGTAAATTTCTATAAAACAAAGGAAATCATGCACTGATTTACTCAGAATTCAGATTCATAAGAAAAACCTCGCTGCCCTCTGTGGCAGGGCAACTACAGCAGCCGCCCACACGGATATTATTTATGACCCTATATTCTACGTAGTACATGTACTACAAGGCTGAATTACTAACTAGTAGTTTTAATAAAAACATCATGAAAGATTTATGGATACAATCTTGGTGATGCCCGATGTACACGTGTTTCTTCAGGGAACTCATTCATCATGTTAGCTTTAGAGCGAGGAAATGTCCAATGCATGTTATATGATGCTTGAATTATTTTAGTATCATGTAGAATAGAAATGTAGTGTGGCATTTACAGGACATTGCGGAGCTTCCTGAATTTCTAGGGAGATATATGCCAGTACTGAATTGTGATGTGGTATAAATCATTTACTGAAGTCTATGGTGTAATATTCAGACGATGCCTCGTTTCATTAAGGATAAAAGATGCGTTAACATTTTGAAATGAAGAGTACGTACTAATCACTGCTTCGTCGGAAGTATTGTTCACAAAGTATATATTAATCCATTTAATATGAATGGGCTTACAGAAAATAATAGTGTTACTTTGTCTGTAACGCAACTACAAACAATCTATTTTAGTTGAAAAAGAGATATAACGGGATTTTGAATAAAGTGAACTTTCAGACCTTACAAACTTTTATGGATGAACAGTATATATTTTGCGATTAAAAGGTCACAACGTCACGACTTGTTTGAAGTCATTTCAGGTGGTACAAAATATAATTTATTTGTACCACTTTAATTATTAACAAATTTTAATTAATTATAGTTATCACAAAATATGTAGTTTGATAGTTAAAGTTAATAAGCCTTGAATTATTTATTTAATTTGATTATATAATGGACGTTAATTGTAGTAGAGTGAACATTCTGTTCAATGATGTAATTTATCAGATAAATACAAAAACGTTGAATAATGGACATAATTTATAACCTTGTGTCAGTGTACCAATGCGAAAGAATTTGGTAGAAACTGTAAAGGTAATTTAAAATATTTTTCTTATGCAGGGAAGGTTACTCTAATTGTCCATGCTAAGGCAAATTTTTAATTTCCCTTTTTTTGTAATGACTTCAAATGTTGATGTTCATATTAATACTAATGCGTATTTTCTAACACAATTTTCTCGTATATGATGCCCTCAGTTGGCATTTTCTAACGAGCCTTGGATAAAAATGTTATATCCGATATTCATGGAACACTTATTTGTCACCTTTTTTGCAATATATAAGCTATTGTCATTAGCTATTGAAGTATTCTACTGTTAATCCGTTAATCTTATATCCAGAGGAAATGTTGCAGTGTCTTACCCATTTTCACTTACCGAAGGTACTTAAATATTAGTTATTGCTCCCAGGTATGGTAACAGAGAACAGCGTATCGTAAAACAAGCATTGAATTATGAAGATTCCTCTGTTTCCGATGCACCTCTCCAAATTACTTCTGGGTCAAGAAAAGGTAATTCAAACGGATGAAAATTACAAATTTGGTGACTTGGCAGTGCCAATACCATTCAGTATCGTCGCATGAAAACATTTCTTCATTTCAGAAAGAAATCATCCAGAATTTTATTAGTTTGCCACATGTTTCAGGCAGAGTACGTCGAGAGTATAGACACGACATTTGACGTGCAGAATATTGCATTACTGGGAACAGCTCACATCCTGTGCAAGTCACTTTAAAAGTACGAAATTGAAAGGCCTGATCCCGAGGAAGCTTGTTGCAACCTGGACTGACTGACAAATGATACCGGCACTAATATCGACAGTCATGAAGAAATGATCAGATAGTGATGATGATAAAAATAATAAATCTACTTCAGAGAAACTTAGACCAAATCTCAGTTGAAAAACCAACCGTAATTGTCATGCACAAATCCATTATTCTTAATACATTCAACATAGTTAGAAATTTCTTACAATAACCTGCTTGGACAACATTCCCACAGCTGATCAACATTCCAGGTACACACCTGTGAGAAAATAACAATCATCATAATAATAAGATACATCTCTACCGTTACCTTAGAAACTGTTTTCGTAATACAAAATTACATTAATGTTTCAGTAACAAATACTGTTAAGGTTACACCATTCGCGAACTCCTTTGAGAGTGAAAACAATGCAGTACCTGAAAAACCGTCAGACTCACAGTCAACGTCTGTGGACCCTAATTAAGTCACGTTGATGAATGATACGCGAGAAGTAGACGTGCCATTCCGACACACGACAGTGATGTATGAGGGTGCTACCGGAATAACCACACGTCCCATAAGCAAAGTCCTAATTGGCGAATTCTCGGTGTTTGTCACTGCCATTCCTTTCTCCATATATACCCAAGCATTAAAATTTTAGGTTAATGGGATAATTTGAGACAAAAGGGAAAAATGTTGTCTTTATACTTTAAATATGGGTTAGAATTTATAATAAAAATTCCCGCTTTCAAAATATAAGAAATATTAATTAGTAATGTATCTGAACACCTCGTGTACCTCGATATATTGTTCCTGGACCAACATAAAGGTAAAAAGAACTTGATGAGTGTGGAAATCTAACTAAATGAAAAACTCGCCTAATTGGTGTGAAATGAAATGTGAAATGCTTTGATGACAACTGTTTATAGTATAATGGTTCTAGCCATTATTCTACCTTCCCAGATGCAGAAAGAACGATGAACGATACCCGAGAAGGGACGTGCAGACATATATTTGTAAGGGAAGTGAAGTTTCCTCACAGTAGACTTGCTCCGGGCATGGGTAGAAACCTTATCCGTTTAGTTGGCGCCAGTAACATGAAACAATTGTCACAAATTCCCTTTGACTCAAAACATCCCCATTGTCCTGAATCAAGTTTTCTAGCTCATTACAAGATATATTTTCGAATCCAAAAGGGGACGTTTCTGGCTTTCAGTTCAACAACACTCCTTTCCGAAGTTCTTTGTCACAATCGTATAATATTTGTACATTTTTCGGATGACAGACATTGAAATTTTAAATGTATAAAATGACTCATCAATGAGGACTGAGGAAATAATTCGTGTATGCATCTACATTTTATTGTCATAAAACATTTAATTTGTAAAAATTAAATTATGAGTTCACAAATAAGTCTCTTTCGATACTGAGTATATGGAATGTGGAATAAAGAGGGTAACCTAGGTTACTTGTCCAAGAGTTTATTTAGCCTAGAGGTAACTTTTGTTTAAATAAGCGTCAATTACAAGTACATGAAGCATCTTCCTAATGAGTCAGCTACTTTCTCGGAAGTAAGAACAAAAAAAGATAATAAAAGAATTTTTTGAGATGTGAAGAGGGGAGGGCAGGTAGAAGAGAGATAAGAACAAAATATATCCTAATCATCGTAATAAATGGTCGTAAGTTGAAATTTATTTATTTATCTTCAATAAATAATGGACATTAATAGTTAAATTAGAAGGGAAACAAAATTGCAATTAAGAGACTTTCAGGAATATTAGCATCAAAACAAATCAGTTATTTTCCATCGATTCACTTTTGATTAACATAAATTAGTATACACTTATGATATTAAAAACTGAATTTTATAGCAATGTTTTCGATTTTTTCTTTTATTGAAAAGAAATATAACTGAATAATATTGAAATTTGATCCCAGCTTCAAACCCAATCTCTCGTGTTTTCCTTCTTTATTTGTGAGGTGATAACTTTGTGTATTTATTATTATTATTATTATTTTCAATTTCGCGCAGGGCTAGACAATAGCCTTAATTTTTTTGAGTCCACCTCTTTCTCTTTGATCCAACTTAAAAATATTGATAATATTTCCCCTAATTTGGAATAACTGCCGACTTTAAAGAATCTTGAAAATAATCATATATAATAACTTTTTTATTTCATATATAGTTATTATAATTCGGATCTATTTAAAATAAGCTCCTAATAAAATAAACACACATTAAATAAAAATGAGCTAATTAGGAAGAATTAAAATCAATCAACTTTTGCAATTATTTTAATACAATTTTGTGGTGAAAAATATTGTACATTAATTATTTATATCAATAATTTGATGCACTAAATACCATGCGAATATTTCTAATAGAACAAAATATGTACATAAGAAGTAATAATAACTCAAATATTCATCAGTCATTCCAGTGTGTCAAACCTGGCATTTTCAGTACCATATGTCTTACCGCTTTACCTTGAATTTTAATTTTTTTAATATTCGAGTGATATAACTGAAACTTCAATAAGTTAATCTTCGTTAAATTTATTAAATTAAGAAAAGTATTATTTTAGTTTATGAGACTAAGACGATCAAAAACTGTGGATGCTGAAGTTAAGAACCAAATTACATGTTCATCCTGAAAGAAATATTATTGTACGCAATTAAGACACAGTGGTTTCTTAAAAGTCTGTTATTTTTCATCTGGAGGTGTTGTTAATTTGATGTGGTAGAGAATAAGGTAGCTTAAATGTTCGGAAATAGTTAGAATGATAATCTGTAAATGATATTTTGGTATATCTTAAGCTACACTCATAACACATAGAAATAGTTAATCGGAAAATATTAAATTTTAAGTTCTTATCTCGTAGTATATATTGTCATTTTCTAACAACAGCAGTTAATGATAACATTGCAATAAAAAATTGCTGTCTTGGGATTTATTAAGTTTTAATTAGTGTACCACACATTATTGCACAAAATTAGTGATAGTTGAAAAAATTGATGTTGAAAATTGTCAAATGTGACAGTGATGTCATTTCTGATAAATAAAACAACTAAAGAGAAAGAAATATATTTCTCTACTAGTGAATTGTATTACCATTCCCAGTAAAACTAGCCTTCAATCCGTTCTAGGTTCTCAATCGTTTGAATAGATCTACAATTATGAGCAGGAGTTAACAAGAACTCGGAGTGAATTTTACTCGTAAATCACACTATCACTATCACTGTGTTATTCGGCGCTTCAGTATAACGTGTCATACTTCTATGAAGTTGTAAATATCCCATTACCCTGATGTGAATCCCATTATTGACTTCATAGTTTTCAATACACACTTTTCAAATTATTCATCAATGTTATCTAAAGGAAATTTTAATTCAGAAAATGATAAAAAGAAACAAGAGTTAATCCAAATTTGTTGGATCGAAGGAAAAAAATCTAGATATCTTTTCGTCTTTTAACTTACCCTACAATAAATAGGTGTGAAATGAACCACATAATTTCGAATACACTTGATATCGGAAATAACCCGATTTTACCTCAGGAGAATTGAGTGCAATTAAAGTAGAGAATAAAATAAATCATTGATTAAAAATATAATTTCCGTTGTATCTCTTTTGCCAATAGCATAGAAATTCGTTTGAAGACGGAAGGAAGAGTGAAAGCCAGAGAGGTTATAAATGGTTCCAAGCGAAGACAGAACCATTTGCTGCGCTCGTTGACCAGGTGGTCGTGACTTCGATTCCAACCTTCGCACAGAATGACCCGTTCTGCAATTCGAACGAAACGATTCGACCTCTGGAAGTGATGAGATCTACACTAATCCTTCATCTCCGATTAGGTTGTTATCTGTTCATCTTAAAGCACATATACTCTTACCAAAAATCACGTATACTTACATGATGTTGTTTGATCAATAACGATAACTTAATACTCGATTTCTTTAATATACTTCAGAAAATAAAATAAACTATCCCTGGATTGGGCAGAAGTTGATATGACAGGGATACATACTGATTTAATTCAATCTGTTTAGTATCCGCAGTTAATAAAAACTTTATTTCGGCTTCCATTTTGTCTTTTCCCTTGCGGAAAGTTACAAAAGAAATATATTATTTTGTGGTTCATTCATACACGCTTAGAGTCTTAATAAGATATACATTACATGATATATTTATAGAATGAAGTTTTTTTAACCAAAGGAAGAAAATTGACAGTCTTTGTGTTCGAATGAAGTTGCCTCAATTTTATTAGAATAAAATCTTAACTAATTGGTTAATGTTCCCATTACTTTTATAGTTTCCTACGTGTAAAAATGAACTTTGTAGAGTAGTACTAGAACTATGAGGCAACACTTCGTATATCTGGGAATAGTATTTTAGATGGTCTCTACAGTTCTATTTAAAATATTTTTATTTTAATGTATGTAAGTTACAACATTATTTGTCCCTTCGTCCTTTTTTATAATGAATAGAATTTTATGTTAACTTCAGAGCACGATAGTATAAAAGTTTTCAAACATTTAAAAGTTTTGTGAAAGTTCGGAATTCAGTAATTTCGTCGAACTTGTGGAACAGTGAATGATGAATGATTATTTCACAAATTTTATTGTTCCAAACTCTCAATACGTGTTACAGTGTTGGTAAGAGTCAGGATTAAAATTGAGACTGAAATATGTGTTGATAATTCATATTATTAACATGTATATAATTCGAATTTCCATAATTTCAGAAGAAACTTGTCAATACGTTGGAACTAATAATTTTATGGAATATTGTGGTACAGCGCTAATGAAGTTTGAATGAAGGAAATTTACTCTACATGGAAAAAGGGAAATATCTATTTTTTGAAGAAATTTTAATGTAAATTTTGGAACCATTATGTATTCCAATACATAAAGTAGTTTGATAAATAAACGATTAATGACTTAGGACGAACAGTTGTGATTTTTTTTGTTTGTTTGATTTTTGTGATTCAAAGCTCACAACGTTTCGGCTTTATGTTGAAGTCGTCGTCAGGTAGTAGATTGATGGATATTTATCAAACTTAGAGAAATTGTGTACAAGGGTCTGGATAAGTTAGAAGGTCAATTGAAATATTTACCAGCCACTCACAAACTAAATTTCATGCGTTTTCTTATAAAGTCCAATGCGCGTTTGGCAGTTCATTCGATACGAACTTCATCCAGAGTCATTGGTTGTTGCTAGGGAAATTTCTATTTATCAAACTTTGTGAAATTGCATGATACATCTGGAAAATGACGAATTCAAACTTCCACGTACTGTTCTACTGGTACCGTTGTGATAATAGTAATTTATATTCAATGTTTTTAACACTGGCACTATCAATTAATATACTATCCGTCCCCACCCGGGTTTGCACGGGAATTTTGTTGTGTGATTCGTTGTAAGTGTCGATTCAAATTTCACGCTTTCATTCCAAACTTGTAGCGCTGTGCTCGATTTATCAAACTGTGTGACACGGGCAGCAGCTCTGCTTGAAGGATAGCAGCAACAGCGTTTTCAATGTTCAGCAGTACGTTCGTTGCTCTTCCTGTCTGGGGATTATACTTGAACCTTCAATTTGCCCCAAAGGGAAAGAGGTCAGGTGTTCGAGGTGGCAAGGAGATGTTACTGCCTCTGCTGTCTTCTTCTCACGTTCTCAAGGCGGTGAGTGTTATTGCATCGACATCACCAGTGGCCATTTCCTGCATTTTCTGTAAAGAGCAATTCTCCTGTTAATTATTAAGGGTCAGCTCAATGTCAGGATTACAATTCTTTTCCGGGCCAGTTGTATTTTCTCCACACTGTATTTAGAGATATAATGGACATACGTGCTTCTGTACTGTATTGCTCTTTTTAATATATTAAACTTTCACTTCATTTCTGTAGTAATTGTGCTGCAATATGTGGATCGCCGATAACGTTCGCTAGTCGACATACATATATGTCCGTTAAAGAGTTGGGGTAATGAAATACTCTGCAAGAGTTGGAGCAAAGGCAATGAAAAAATATAACGATTGCATAATTCATATCTTACGGTGCCCTAGGACTCCTACGACGGGAAAGTTTGTGGAAGAAACAGAGGGGAAAGAAAACTCATTTATATTTTCGTGCTCGGCGAGGGAAAAATGTAACAGAGATTGAATGAACGAAATATACTTCGCAAAAATGTTAGGAAAAGTGAATATAAAGTTGTGAAAGAGTAACTGACAATTGTCTGAATTAAGAATGAAAGAGACG
Source organism: Laupala kohalensis (assembly GCA_002313205.1). Lineage (NCBI taxonomy): Eukaryota > Metazoa > Arthropoda > Insecta > Orthoptera > Trigonidiidae > Laupala > Laupala kohalensis. The sequence goes on from NNCF01128950.1 coordinate 407,198, forward strand.
AAAACAAAAAAAAACAGTATTTCCAATACTTTTCTAATGATTTCTCGCACGCCAAGCCTCTAGCAACGATTTATTTTTTAAAATCTTATTTCAACAACTTTACATAGTATGTGGTTTACTATTGATTACGAGTTGTACTATTTGTTATAGCAAGGGAGGCTTTGGATTGGGAGCAAAGGGGTCATGGCCCCTCCAAAGAATTTAAAGTACCTAATCATTCACTGGGCGAGGTATCACGGTTTCAAAAACTTGTAATAACAGAACATTCGGATATTTGCATTTCCAGTTTTAGTTTCAAAATATTGTTTGATAACTTCAATAATGTATTATTGTAATTTTACTTATAGTCCTAATTTATTCGTTTCATTTTTATTCAACTTTCAGTCAATAACTCCGGTACGAAAAGATGCATGATTATTCGCTTGTAGTGTAACGTGTGTCCGCATATAAAAATGTGTTTCGTAAGAACTATATAATGTAAGATCTACTATGCTACTTAATAAGAATATTGTATGTAATACAAACAAAATTGTAATTCACCAAAAGATTCTAGATCGAACTTAATTCCCGGTCAATAACCGCGTTTGCACTAACAAGTATTAATATTGAGTATTATATCGTATATATTTACCGTAGAAGAATTTTTTGTTTTGTTTTTGATAAGAGCTTATTATTATCTTGAACAAAATTGATACATAAACACTTACTTCCGGGGTAACAGCTAACACGGAGTAACAGCTAAAAAAGTGAAACACAGCTTTTGGTACGTATTGATTTACAATGAATTGTTTAAGTTTTTGTGAAATATCGTAACTTAACTTCCTCATTTTTCTAGAGTTTCCTGACTCTTGTTGTTCTTATAATGAATACTCTTTACCCACAATTTACAAAATTTTCCACATCCTTCCTAAGCTTAAGTTGGTATTACCGCTTTAAGTTCGTCAAATCAATGAGAAGAATAATTGTTTAATAAGACGACTTTATGAATTATAATGATGAAAAGACATTAAATTTCTATCTATCAGTTAATGTACACTATAAAAGTATTTAGGAACTCGCTTGACTCGTATAAAATGCTGAAGATTATGTATAAACATTGCAACCGAGCGACATGGTTTCGTGACTTATGCTGGGACCAAGTGAAATATCTTTTTATATCCGGTGATGTACTTATAAAAGTGATGTAAAAATACTACGGAAAATTTACTAAAACTCAAAGTAAACTTCCCTCACTTTTGTGGTTTGCAAGTTGATCTTTCCTTGAAACTAAGTGTTTCCTGGTTCACAAACATAGAAATCTCTTAGATTGCGGTGAACCTCACCGCCAGGTAACAGATTAATCATGTTACGTCGAATGAAAATGGTAGACGGGACCGGGATTCGAACCCGGGACCTTGAGCTCTACGCGCTCATGCGCTTACCGACTGCGCCATCCCGTTCGCTTCTCGGGTCCGTCTATCATTCTCATTCAACTTGTGAAACCCAAAGACCTCTGAGGTGGTCTCGTAGAGACTAGATTCCTCATCTGAGGCGACTCCCTTAGGAAGTACTTTATTTGGGTAGTATTTTCCATTTCTGGTTCACAAACATAGAAATCTCTTAGATTGCGGTGAACCTCACCGCCAGGTAACAGATTAATCATGTTACGTCGAATGAAAATGGGAGACGGGACCGGGGTTCGAACCCGGGACCTTGAGCTCTGCGCGCTCATGCGCCTACCGACTGCGCCATCCCGTTCGCCACCCGGGCCCGTCTACCATTCTCATTCAACTTGTGAAACCCAAAGACCTCTGAGGTGGTCTCGTAGAGACTAAACTCCTCATCTGAGGCGACTCCCTTAGGAAGTACTTTATTTGGGTAGTTATTTTCCATTTCTGGTTCACAAACATAGAAATCTCTTAGATTGCGGTGAACCTCACCGCCAGGTAACAGATTAATCATGTTACGTCGAATGAAAATGGGAGACGGGACCGGGGTTCGAACCCCGGTCAAGGTCCCGGGTTCGAACCCCGGTCCCGTCTCCCATTTTCATTCGACGTAACATGATTAATAAGTGTTCCTCCATAAAATGCTACGTATTACACCACCAATTACAATTGCAATAATTTTCTTTAAATTGCTGGTGAGATGTTTTTCTAGTTGTAATCACAATAAGTACATGTTATTTATACCGATTTGAGAAATTTTATTTATACTAAAATTGTATTACTACCTACGCTAGGACCGACCTCCGGTATGGCACCCTCCGAAAAAGTACTCCAGATCCACCCTTACGTAGTAGCGTGGATGTGGAATGAATTGAGTTTCATGAATTCTGAAATGAACCCAGTACATCCGTGCATAATACTTAGAAGTTAATTTCTTTGATTGCCATCTTTGTATTTTGCATGTGCAAGAATTTCTCGTTCTCTTAAATCAAAATGTTCCCGTTATGCCATCCACCTGTTACGCTGCAGAGGTTGCTCAGCGAAGCGAATTTCTTCATTACATTTCGTTTCCTGCACGTTGCACTTTCCTTTCATAAAGCGAGCAATTTCGTTGTGTGACCCGGCAGACGTATCAGCGGCCACATCATAAATCTCCTTATCTCGCAGCCTCAAACTACAGAAATCGTTCATGGATATGTTATGTTTGGAATAGGCTCGTGTTATTTATGTCACTATAACTATACTCTTAATATGTTAGTGCATTAATGTATTCCTTAACAATAACTGAATTATGAATTTATTTTCTTCTTCCGGTTATTCATACTCACAGGATTTTTAACGCTAACATTTTGGAATGTAAAAAAATGAAGTTACCTCTGAACTAGGTTACTTAGTAATACCCACCGGAGAATAGTAAATTGTTGAATATTTAATTTTTTATCAGTAATAATTAAGTAAAGAATCATTATATAATTAGATGAATACGGGGTTAACTTGTTTCGTGTGTATTAAATTGGGTAAATACGTTGTCCAGTATGTAAATTTTCCACTGATCACACAATAATATTATAAATGTGACGGCCGCAAAAGGTGTACTGAAGATAATGGTACATGGAGTTTTTAAGATAAACTTTTATCTACAATCATTAATCCCCAAAGATAAAGAGCAATTAAAGAGGAGATAGAAGGATGGTTCAACTGAAGCATTAGGGATGAATAGACGGAAGTTAAAGAGTGAGTAGAGCACAAGCGATGAGAGTGACATCGTTGATGAGGAATGGACAGAGGGCTAGAGGTGGAAGTGTGAGGCGTGGGAAGAGCAGTTAATTGAGGGTTATACATAGCTTCCGGTACGTATCCGACTGCTTCGCAAGGCGCAGGAGCGGAAGTACACGAACCTGATAAAAAAAGAAAGTGTTTTCAGAGGAAACGATGTGGTAAACGGATGAAATAGATGGATGAGAGACATGAAGACTTTGTGTGTTAATGTACGAATACGTTAGGACCTAGAAGAACGGGATACAGAAGATAATGAAAAAGAGCAAGAAAAAGAAAAACGCGGATCAAAACAAAAGAGAAAAGGAAAGCATAAGAAAAGAAAAATGGAAGAGTAAGAAACGACACAAAGCAATGTTAAAGAAATAAAAAAGGAAAGGAATTCAAAATATTAGAAAGATAGGAGTATGAATTAAAAGAAGGGAAGTGAAAGAAACGATAAAGAAAAAAATCATATATTGCTTTGTACACAATCATCTTGGAAAAACTGTTTCGCGGATTAATCCCACGCATGTTTCCACATGCAATAAATATATTTGAAATACTTGCACACCGTAAATGTAGATATATATATAGTACATTTCATGTAGTAATGTCTTCTGAGTAAATAAGTTCATTCCTCAATAATTTTAAGACATAAAGTAAATAAATAGATGTTGAAATTGTGTTTATAATTAAATATACATATGTAAAACTGTCCCAAAACCGTGACAAGGCATAGTTTGTATCTGAGTCGTACATGATGCGTGAAAATAATTGTTGAAACCATAAAAAATATTTGGTAATTGTGTTATTTAATTATCGTTTTTTAATACAATAATAGTACAGAACAAAACAGTAAATTTGGTTATGAGGTAAGCGCATATTACAATTGTATAGTATAACGACCTAGATTCTGTTTCTAAATGTTCTGAATTTTTAAATAATGTAATGAAATATTATCAATTCTAATAAAATTTGGATCTTGCGGGGATAATATTTGAATATAACCCTCTTGAAGTTGTATGGGGTCTTACGTATGAGGCCTTTGCAGGTTTTTAAATTTATTTCAATGTTATGTCTAATGGAATAGACAAAAAATCTATCAAACATGTTACAAATTTAATATACAAAGATCAGTACGAAAATGCATTTTTTCGTACAATTGAGAAAGTTATTCAACGAAAACAGTCGCGAAAATAGAGAATGCACGTGGAACTGAAGACTATTTTTCAAATACATTGTTTCAATAAAAACGATATAATTAATGACTCGCAATTTTTAAATCACCAATATTCATTAATTACTTTGATAATGTCTATTGTTAGGAGTCAGTGTGGCTCAATGGATAGAGCGCTGAGTTGCTGGCTGGATGACGGGGTTCGATCCCCGGGGGTTTATCACCTTAACATCCAGACTGACTCCCCGGTCTACTCAGCCTGCTTTAAAATGAGTACCAGCGTTTATCCTGGGGTCAAACCGCTCGGAGCGATATGCTGACTACATCTTCTAGTACCGAGGTCAAGTGATGGCGAAGTTCTACCCTCCGCGAACTCCTTGGACACGTTCGGGACCTATTCAGGGATAGTTTTGGCAATGTCTATTGTTAATTTAGATTCGGTGATATTGGAAGTTTCTGAAATGGTTATGTGCGTGACTAGCATCAGACATCTTCATACTAATGTTATCAGAGTTTTGTCTACGTTAGATGCTCTATCTAGTACTTTTCTCGACGTACAAGCGTCGTTTGACAAGTGCGGCATTAGGTCAGTGAGATTCATCTTCTTCTGACAATATCATGTACCCCCACATTTCTCACTATCTCCATTTCATCTGTTGCATTCCAACTACATCGATTCATAACATCGACCACAGTACTCACCATTGACCTGCGTCTCGCACAGTTTTCGTGTGCCAAAGAGGACGCTAACGTACTTAATGCATTCTCTTGGTACAGTATTTTCTATTTGGTTTATTGGTTTCCTTTGGATGTATGCTTTTCTGTAGCTGACATTTTCTATTATTATTAGCATGTTTTTCAATAGTATATGACAATACATTCTATTATTTGTACTTAAAACACATTTGCTTTAACTCCGGCGATTGCATTTACGATCCATTATTACATATATTGTATCGCGAAAAGGGGCAGATTCAGTATTTGATTTCGGGAGAGAGAACCATAAAGAAAAATACCAGTGTGTGCTTGTCCTTCCGGAAGTTAAACAAAATAACTAATTGAAACTGCAATTTAAGAGATTCCAATACATAAATAACTCATTAAATTAAATTGGAGTTTTCATAAGTAACCCTAAAAAATATTTTTGAAATGGAAAAACATTTGTATTTTTGAACAGAGAAATAAAATTCTGTGTAAAGACCCGAAAATTTTAGTTTTCAAACTTGGTAATCAATATTTTTCTTCCGATCATTTGTGAATTGTATAATGTTATTATTGCGCGTTTTATAAGAACACCAATATAATATTACAATAATTAATTTATTGTAAAAATAAAGTTCAATTATTTCACTTACAAGCTATCTATTTTCTTTTATTTATGATTCACACTTTATCGATTATCTTTCCGTGGTATATTTTAACTAAGTAATTTTCTACTAGATAAGTGGCTGGAGTGCAAGTACGCTAGAGACAGCGAAATACCACAGTCGTATGCTCATGTTACTATGTGGGAGTGGTAATCTACAAAAGCGAAATAAGTCCTATGTTTGTCCTATGAAGTGTCATCTTTTTACGTGCCCCCTGCGCCCCTTATTGGATCCGCAACTGATCGTGATATACTGACAAAATTGTGACTATCACGTGGAAACTGCCCGCGCGCACCCACACTAGCACGGGCTAACACGCAAGGTAAACAAACATGTATGCGTGAGCTATTCGTGAATGGCTCAACAGTTGCTCGTTTATTATTAGCCCTGAATTTATAACGAATTTTTAATCTGAAATATTATTATGAAATATTATCATTGTGATATTATTTATTTTTCTGTGAAATATTATTACTGCGACGAGTTGAAAGATGTTTTCGAATTAAAAGATAAAGATATATTTCATAATTTTTGACGCTATTGTCTATGAGGGAATATGCAATACAAGCGCGATTGCGTACAAAGAAAACAAAAACTACCATTTCTACTACTCCTTTCTCGCTCTCGGTTATTTCGTTGTGCTCGAGAGTCTGGTTTCATGGAAGTTGATGTTGGCGATCCCTCTCAAGTGGTCACGGCCGTAGTCTTGGCAGCGTTCGCGGTTGCACTCCCTTGCCACGCGCTAGATGCACGAGCGATAGCCTCAACTCACAGGAGGCAGTTTCCACAATGGAAGGACAGCGTTTCCGGAGAAAGTGAAGGCAGACGATCAAGGTGGTCCAGACACGCTGCACGAGATACAAATAAAATATAATTTTATAATGATAATAATTTATCCACCAACACAAATGAACTAGTATCAATGAGAACTAGAGAACAAAACATAATGAAATACTATTTAATGACAATGCACTTGAAGAACCGTAAGCTTTAATTCAAATATGTGACAGTTCAAAGAAAAACAAAGGCGAAACAAAAACCAAGCGTGAAACAAATACATGGATGTGAGCTTGGAGAAAGCATGTAGTTTTTTATCACGTGCTAAACTTTTTGGTGTTACCTATCAATTATTCCAGTGCTTCATAGCGTTGCCACAATACCTATGGGAAATTATTGCGAATCATCAATTACGCAGCCCCGCTGTTCCTATGACATCATAACATACATGTAGGTCTTCAATAACAATCATATTCACCTTAGACGTACCTGAGAAGTTTCTCTCACACTAACTTTACAAAAGATCAGTTGATTAGAAAATCGCAGAGCAGTTCCCGACGTGGCAATTAGGAGCTTATTTCATTGAGTTTTTTTACTTCCCTGGGCAGCCATATTGAATTTATTTTCTCCGTCAACTTTTACATGGATCGTAGTACAACTGTATATAGTGAATAAAGTAACATACAAATACAGTTAATGAGTATAATACAGCGAGTTGTATGCTCATGTGTGGCAGTTTTTTAGATCTTACTGGATAAGTATTTTTTATTCCCCTCCTGTGCGATTTCAGTAAGAATCTAGCGTATCGTTTTTAAGAAAGAAATTACATACGATTATTATCTATGTAATTATTATCTATATAAGCAATGCGATATGAATACTTATACACTTCAACATCCCCTTCCTAGCTTTCACTTTGTCTCAGATCATAATGCGACAATATTTTCTTCTCTACTTTCAAGAAAGCAGTGTTAGGACTACCTCATTGACAAATCAACGATTCCTTGAGGATACGAAAAAAATGGTGAGTAAAATTTTATGTGTAAGAGAAATACTTATCTATTGCTTTAAGAACATGAACTTTGAAATGACATCGAAATTATAAAAATCTGTAATTTTGAAAAGCCCTTTTAGTACAGAATGTTCTGGTGCTATTATTCATCTTTCTTTATACGCTAAGAATAAAACCAAAATTGCAGGTACCAAAAAATTCAGTCAGTGAACCTCAGACACAAAAGCAAAAAATTTAAATATTCAGTACTTCATTATTTATTCAAGTCGTTCTATTGTTAAGAAAATGGTTAATTCAAATTGAAGTCAAAATCGTAAAACTGAATTGTCAAATTCTGTGGTACTGCTCAATCTTTGTCTGTATAGACCGAGATAATGATATTGTTTTTACTTATTAATTCTCTACAAAAATACCCGACTATATCCTTAAAAACATTGAGTAGGATAGACTACGGGTAGAGTCTCTATGAAGTTGTTGGTGTATTATTGGTCAAAAGGATCTAGGCTGCGTCTTTGTACATTACTTTTTTTCATTGCATACATCACTGAGTAACGTTATGGTCGTTCTGTTACATTAAACATATGAGGGGACATTACATTGAATATTTTATACCGTACACTAAACCAAAGAGGTCATGTTTCGCCGAACAAATTACGTCATGAAACGTGCTTGCAGTTTAAATACAATTGAAGGTGAAGAGGCGTTTTCATTCTGCATTTCTTTCAATGTCCAATGACCAATAAATTTGTCAAGGAAGAAGAAACATGTCATCTCTTTGTTAAAAGGTCACTACAGCTTATACACGTTCCAATGCATTTCTCTTCCATGTCGAGGTAACGCATGTCGTGTTTAATGAAGTGGAAAAATAGCATGATAATGGTAGATGCGATATTTCGTTATATAAGCATATAAATATTAAAGTGTGTAATAGTTTCAATGGAAATGTTTTGTTCGCTTTTCCTTAAATCTCGATAGATACATTCCTTGACATGTATCAATGACATTATTTATCGTAAAGTAATTAAAATTCCAACCTCGTTTAACGTTTGTATTTCATTGTGCGCGTTCTGGTTCTTTACAACTTTGGTAAAACTAGGTCACAATTTTTTTTTCTGACGAGGACACTTGTAATGTTGAAATATTTTCATGCTAGAATATAATTTCTTTGAACTCCTTTTTGGTGACAAATTAAGACAACTATTCCAAATTAAAAATCTCTTGTAAATTGAAAAAGACGAGATACATTTTCATTTTTTTTCGAATGCGAAGGTGAAATATGGTTTAACTAATTCATTAATTTCAACATAACAGCATATACATTTGAAAGCGTCGTAACTCAGAAATATAAAGTTGTTCAAACAGAAATAAAAACTTGGCAGACCTTTTAACTTGTTTGAGTTAATAGTTACAAAGGCAATTAAATAATTAATTATTCACAAGTATAACTGCTCTTAGGCATTAATTTATTTTACATTAAAATGGAATGTTATAGTTCTCATCAGCTATGATAGTGGATGGTCTATCCTGAAGTCTTATTTCTAAATCTGAAACAAACAACAATTTCTCTCATGTTTCAGTCAGGATTTTAGCCTTCGTCCGTGGTTACATAAATAGTGCAGTATCCTAATATATTTTCTCTATCGTGTATATTAATTGAGGGGTGTAGCAAGAGAGGGAGCTATGCCACTTTAACAAGAAACGGAAATAAATTGAGTTTTCTAATCATTGTTTGAGTAATTATTTGTACAATTATGGTTAGCGTTTACATCTTAACTTGTTGTTGGGTAAATTATCCAAAAGGAAAAATATAAGTTTTAATATGAATGGCATTTATTATGAACACGTATGGTATAACTTTTGTAGTATACCCGTACGGAAAACCAAAATCTTTATACTGGCATATGAAAGTTTTATTTTGGCTTAAATACTGTTGCCTGAATTAAGATCACGCTAACGGGCTAACTACATAAAAACAAATTCATATCTCTTCTGGAGTATCTTCACTGTCCAATATTTCTATGGATTTTAGATTTTGGTAAACACTATGAAAAACTGGAGGTATATAAGCTATTATTGCCATGAGGTCTTTTATCTTTAGAGCTGATATGAGTCGTCCGTATGGATACTTCAAGAAGCTTACTCATGTGTATTTCTTCAAGAAGCTTACTCATGTAAGGATGATCAACCATCTGGAATGACGACCTGGCACCAATCCGTGCCAATCTTCTAAGCCAGAATAGGTGTATTTGAAGATGAGCATGCCTGGATGTCTATCAAATTTCGCTGCAGATATTTTCCTGATATTTAAGCAAGCACCACTTACTGCAACACTACTCTTCACTTTTTTACTGTAGAACTGTTAAAAAATCCTTGAAATCTTATGTTTTAATTCGAATGACCTTAAACGAGTCTTTGACATTTTTCACAACTTCATATCAGGTGTGTAAATCTGATCTGCTTTTCGAACTTTTTTCTATCAAGCCAAAATCTCGATCATTGGGTAAATAGGTACGTCCGGGAACAGTACATAATGATTAATGGAGTCCAAACAAATAATGCAAATTAAACATTGTATTGTTTTTTCCAGTGTCTTAGAAAAGAAACAAATTCTTCTTAAAATGAACATTTGAGGGATCACTCAACACTTTCATGATGCATGATGCAATTTGTGACGAACCCCTTGAGGAAATATCTTCTGTTCACATACATATAATACCTGAAATGGAATTACATATATGGAAGCAAACTGTCTTTGGTAGAACAATGTCTCTGTTGGAATTTTCGGTGTTGGCAGTGCCTGTTGTAAATCAACATTCCTATGTTCGTACATCTGCCACTACCATAAAAGACAACATCATTAAGTGGCGTAGCTCCTCAAAACAGATAAAGGCGTATTCCAGAACATACAAAATCTGCTGCACAAAATGTGGGAGCTATGCCACGTTGTTCTAGTTTTATAATAAATAGCAGATGGCAGGACAAAACTGGAAATGTCAAAAACTCAATTTTTCAACGTTTGTGGCATAGCTCCCTCACTCACTAGACCAATCAATCCTATATTAATTTGGCTTGTTATCTCATTATCTCACTATCTCATACCTCAATGAAATTAGCATTCCAACTTTATCGCAACAAAAATTAGCCAATAATAAAGTACTAATAACGCACACTTTGCATTTTTAAAATATTGTTTTGCACACGCATCATACACCCATAATTTCAAATTTAAGTGTGGGGGTGCTAGCTTGACCTTGAGCTAGCACCCCCCCCCCGCCCCACATTGACCNACCGAATAAAATCGTTTTCATATTTTTCAAATGATTAAATTAGGCACAATTTAGCACTGATAAAACAATTTTTTATTATTATCAAATTTATTTTATTATAAAAAATTACATAAAAGTTAACTCTTACATATTTATTTATTTATTTGTTACGCGATATTTCGATTCTTATTAACAAATTTACATTATTTCCAGCAGAAAAAATTTAATTATTTTTATAAAGTATTTTTAATATTGACTATTATAATAAAACGTTTTCATATTTTAATGTAAGACGAGATAGTTCCGAACACAAGTTTCTGTTTTCTCTCATCGGACATGCCATGTCAAATATAAATTCCGACAGTGTAGATTTATAGCTCAAAGTTGCGCCCCCTCCCCCAACATTTAATGTAAATTTGAAGTGACTTGTGCAATAACGCACGGGACGTAAAAAACGTTTCGCGGGTCGCCTGTTGGACAGCGCAGAGTTAGATATTGAAGTACAGTGGGACTAATTTTGTACAATTTTTTATAATTTATGACTTGTGATAAACATTTGTGTTTCGAAAAAAAAAGCAAATAAAAGCTTGAAACGATCGTGCAGGTAACGGATTAATGAACACCTGGGACGAGCAGTCAACTCTTGCTTACAGGTGTGTCTTGCGCGAGCGCAGTTCTGCAAAATTGAGATTACCGCTTAAAAGATCTATAATATAATTCAGTGTGCGGTGAGGAACCACGCGGTATTGACACGCCCAGGACACGCCTTGTCGCTCGTCGCAATGAGCTAATTCAAAATTACACCACCAGGTTAAACTAGCGATCGGACCTAAGCTCGCTCTCCCACGCAATAGCGAGCGAGCGAGAGAAATAATTCAATATTCTATCAATGCGCTGCGCCGAATATCACCGAATTATTTCTACAGACAAAAGACGAACTTTCACGACGTATTAATTTGTCAAGTCAATTTCGGCTGTCCACCAGAGAACCATCAATCGACTGAAATACGTATTGTATCTTATCAAATTCCTTTTTTCTTTTTTGTTATTTTTCCATATTGAAACAATTTCTAAAAATTCGCATTATTGAATGGTGTGAATTTGCTTATTAAATTCAACTCATTATTGAAATAGCTCTAAAAAACTTCACGACAATGAAATTGTATTTTTTAGAAGCTCCAATCAGATTAATTCTCCTTCAATCAATAGTTAATGTTCTTTATTGATTCTTCTTCTTCTCACTATTGTGAAAAAAATGTTACCAGGGCGCTGGCTGCGGCGGGTCGAGTTCGTGTCTTCTTCCAGTTTTTTGTGTTTTGTGTTGACAATTTGTGATAAATTTATTAGTACTTCCAGTTTCAGAATTATTTCACCGCTAGTGCCATGCACCAAACAATTTTTTCATCACTATATTCTTCTATTTCATGCCTGCTTTTCTATCTCTGCTTGTCGCCATTTGTGAACATTGACCCCCACGCCGCCTCGTACTTGTCGGTAGCATTGTCGTGTCACCAGAAGGGACGAGACCACCATGTGAAGGGTGCTTTCAGGATAGATAATACCTATGGTAAGACTTTTTAAAAATAAATTCCCACGTAATTTCTAATGGAATCGATATATAAGAAACTGACATACAAATTTAATATATAAACGAAAACCTACCTTAATATAGAAACGATCATTTTCATCAAGGAAATTCTGGAGAAAATAATGATATATACATTAATATATACATACATACAAAGAAAAAAGAAACGTTGACTAAAATGATACTTCCAGTTGTATTAAACTGGGGTGCCACTCGGATAGAGCAATAAATTGATAGATCTATGAAATTGAAAATATTGTGGTATAGTACCACCAATCTTTATTATTATTATAAATTAAAGCGAAAGCTTTTTCGCTGGCGTAGTCAGCATCATCAGGTTAAGAATACAAAACAAAATTGGTAGTAATAATAATAAAAATATGAAAAAATTATATCAATAATAGAGGTAAAAATAATACACATAAAAATTTAAACGCAAGAATGTAAAAGAAGAAGGAAATCAGTAAACTGAACGACATACCTCTTTATTCAGAAGAATATTTTGGTAAATGCGCTCGTTTGTGACTGAGTGCAGTACATTCTCACGTTTAAATACTTAGGAGCATTTATATTTTTATCCTAATAACTATTGATATTTTTTTTTCAAATTTTTATTATTATTACTACCAATTTTGTTTTGTATTCTTAGCCTGAAGATGCTGACTATGTCAGCGAAAAAGCTTTCACTTTAATTAATAATAATAATAAAGATTGGTAATACTATACATCAATACTTTCAATTTATTGATCATATATCAAACAATATGCTGTCAACTATCCATTATCTATGAAATTAATTTATATTTTAGATTGCGTATCGGTTGTGATGAAAAAAAATGATAATCGATTAATGAGATCTAAATATTAAGATGACAATCTCCATCATTGAGATCTAATTGACAATTTTCATAATTGAGATAGACACATCATTCATCTTCCGTTGTAGAGATACCCATTTGGTTAATGGAGGTTACGTAATGCATGCGCTTTGAGGAAATACTCACAAGGGGGAGTGTGGAAGCGTCTGTGCAATTTATGCAGAAGTGATGGATGCAGCATAGATCTATGTCAGACGAGGCGAGTTACTAAACCATGAGAACTTGATAAGTTGAAAACTTGATGAGTTGGTGTTGTCCAATTATATGAAAAAAATTAAAATTACGCAGTCGAAGTCAGTGAGAAGTTCTTGCTTTTAGTAGAAGACTGTATCATTACCAATTAAGAAGACAAACCATTAAGTCCAATTTTTACCATTCTTGTACATAGAAAAAATATGTTTCAATATTTATTAGCACTTCTTTGGATATTTTTCATTTCTTTCGAAGACTCATCGAAACAAATATTATCTGACTACCCTTAAGGAAACAAATTTTATCATGGTAATTGTACTGCAGATATGAAATTTAATTTCGAGAAGGGGCCACACGTTGGACCTCACAGCTTCCTATATTGAGTAGACCTTAATGCTGCGTGAATTTTGGACGCGGTTGTATTTTGAATCTAAATTATAACACTAAGGATTATAACACTAAGGTATGTAATAACTCAAGATGCCACCAAATATTGAGGTAGGGTTTACCTCCAACCATTAGGAAAGATGGTGAATGAGAAGGGCCGTGATAACGTCACTATCTCTATAACCCCTGGTCCAATGCTTTTAGTTTTTGTTTTAAATGACTTCTCACTATCGAAAAATCTCATATCAAAAATACTACGATTTGCAACTGAAACTATGTTTTGGAGGTATTTTTTTAATGAAATAAAACAGAACGAAGTTTTAAGGAGAAACTGGACAGAATTTCATAGTATCATTGAAAGATTTTTTTCATAAAATTTCATTGAAAATTGTGAGAATGAAAGAAATTGCTTCTTATTTGACTTGGTGTGCCAAATAGCAGGCTAGGCAAACGTGGTTTAACAAGGATATTATTGAATCATTTTATGAGAGAGTTAATTGTGTTGTTAAAGATAAGTTTTATCGCAATGAGCAATCCTCGGGATATATATTAAGTTATTCATCTGGCAAGTACTGTATTATTTTATGTGCACATCAATTTGAGGTTCAACTTTTATCTTTACCACGTTGGTGTAATTTTTGACATTTGACATTTTTGATTTTTGACATATATTCGTATTATCTTCTATACTGTCGTTTGATGTCATCCATTCATAAAAGATGGATGCTTTTGCTTCCTGCTCTTATGGTGACATCATAACACGATGCACTTAAATTGTTACTAAGGAGAGTGATAGTCTTACAGAACAAGAGAATTGTTATACAGCTAGTCTTTTAAATATATTTGGCATGTTGTGAAGAAATTCTACTACCATTAACATATATTATATAATCTAATTAAATAAATACTTGAAAACGTGTGTTTTTTTTGGACGTAGTGAGTTCTTAACAAAAAATATTATTCGTCCAAAAAGGTCGTAAGTTTCTAACTATTTGTTGTGAACAAAGCTTAAAAATAAGATTGCTTCATTTTCTTTCTGCAATTTCATAACTATGTATTTGTAGAAGATATGCATGCGTTTGGGTTTGATCTGCCAAGTGTGAGGAAGAATATCGTATGTAATTTTTTCGCAATGTCTGTTGCTCATAAATTCTGGATTGTTTGTCTCTCTTGATTTCTAACATAGTGCATTGTGGGAGCATCATTTCGGTTCCAGTATAATGCTCATATTTCTGAAGTGCTTTTTAAAAATATATACATGACGTGAATAAGTGTGAACAAGCGAGAGTAGAGGGTCAATTTTAAAAAATCTTTTGCTATTGTGTCTATTGGAATCGAGTGATGCCCTTCGTGTAAACGAAGGTATTTCTTCAGTGTAGGTGATAGCATTTGTAAGTAGAAAAGCAAGTAGACAGTGACAGGAAGGAAGCGAATTTGCTTAATAATCCTGTTTATTATCTACTCTACTGGATTTCCAGTTAGATATATCGATTCAATTCATTTTTCCACATTGTTGAAGTTTCAATTTCAGAAGTCTTTTTTTATATATTTTATCGAGTATTTTCACGATTTTTCGAAATGATTGTAAAACATTTAATTTTTGTTGGTAAGAAATTTCACCCTTCAGATTTTGTTGGTCTAATCGTGTTAAGGATCTTATACAATGCTGTTAAGATGATCTCATATATCCTTTTTTTATTTGTTTACAAATATCTTAATTAAATTTTCTCAAGATTGTGAACTTTCGAAGCATAGAACCGTCAGTGTATTTAGTGTATCTAGAACTTTTGGCAGCCGTGTCTTTTACGTCATAT
The DNA here is from genome assembly GCA_002313205.1 of Laupala kohalensis. NCBI lineage: Eukaryota > Metazoa > Arthropoda > Insecta > Orthoptera > Trigonidiidae > Laupala > Laupala kohalensis. Next base: position 422,841 of record NNCF01128950.1, read on the forward strand.
GTGAAGTAGATGCTTTGGATTTAAAAGCATCTTAACTTGCAAGATTTCGGCCATTACGAAGAAGTACTAAGCAACTAATATTACATGTAGAATAATCCCGGTTTGTTATTCTAAGCTATGGAGGTTTTGGTTCTATTTCATTCGGTTGGTTAGATGACTCTAAATTTATAACTGCAAAGATAATGTGATGGTTGTGACAGCTGCGAGTATATTTTAGATCAGCATTAGTGTTAGGACATTTTGGGACTATATTGGAAATAAAGTAGAGTAGAATTATTGATTCATATTTGGACGTTTGAAATTTGTGGATATTAATACAGTATTATCATAGTTTTAGTGACTTGATAACATTGGAAAGTCAACGGTTAGGGCAACGACAATCGCGTTAAAGCAGAAAGTTACGGTGTGAGCCGTGTTGAAAATTCACTTTAAGCGTTACCCGGAAAGAGAACTGTAGCAGACGAAGAGGGTACTAAATCCACAATCTAAACAAAGACCATTATTCTACAGGAGGATGGTATCTGTAGAAGTGAAAGAACCACTTCAAAATATTTCGTAAACACATCTCCCGTAAAAATTGCGTGAAAGGGCGAGAAGCATTGAATAAACACCAAACAAAGGACTCAAGCACTCGAAAAATTTGAAGAATTTAACTTGCTCTCCGTTTTATTAAGCTCTCTCACTGAGAATTGCAGAGTAGAGTAACAGAATTGTTAGACATAATTATCACTTTTCTATAGTGATATGAATAATTCCGACGCAAACGAACTTATTTTGTTCTTACATGCATACAAGTTTGCTTATTTATTTTTGAAAATTAACCACTTGAAATATTTTTCTAAATGCTTAAATTGTAAGAATATACGGTAGTGTATCAATGAAAAATATTGATCGTCTGAACAAAAATTTCATCTTTTAATTAATTTTTTATGGTTTCACTTCTAATTATATTAAATAAATAAATCATTAATATTTGAGAAATTAAATAAAGTTTGTTACTTGTAATAAGTTACAAAGTTAGGCTGTCTATATTGTATATATGGCAGTAACCAGTTTTCTTTTAAATTTAATTTTCTTTTGTATCTTACCAAGAAAAATTATAATTCTGCTATTTACGTCCATTATATAATCAATATAAATAAATAAGAAATGATTTATCACTCAGTATTTAAGAGAACGATAACAATATGTTTTTTTAAATTTTGGGTTAGTTCTAAACAACATATTGACTCGAAATTGGAGTCGTCGTCAGGAGTTAACAAACAATGACAAGAAACAGTAACGAAGCAACGTTTAAGATCCAAGTTCAAATGTTCTGTCACTAAGTTACGTTTCATGTTACAATTTACTTACACCTAACGACCTCAATCTTCAGTTGAAATGCTGTGTAGAAGTAAAACAAAAATATATTGTGATCGTCCAAAGAAAGGAAGTAAGTAATAATTTATTTATCAAGAACAATTTTCGTCTGGTCAATTGATTGAGAAAATTTTTTAAATTGTATACCTTTATACTTTAACCGTCAGTGAGAAATTTGTCAAAACAAACAGGAATAAACCGCTTCCCCTTCCTTCTGGACTGACCAGTACACCTACACGCCGTAGGGCAAAGGTCCAGCTTGTTGCAGTCAAGTTATCTGCACCGCAGTCGGATGCCATACGAGAACAATGCAGTACGAGTGGTGGCACCGTTAACATTCTGTGAATCTCTCTCTCTCTCTCCCACAAACAAATTGCTTTGCAATGAANTTAAACAAGGATCTTTGCTTACGCAGAATACTTGCACAGCGATATATGACTCTCTATTCCCAGAACAGTGGTGTTGGTATTTACAGCCGGCGAGTACTGTTTAGGGATCACAGAATGGGCGAAATCCAGGAAGCCCCAGGGATTAATTACCAAGTCGGGGTTATGCAAATGACTTGGCAGGTGGGTGGTGGACGCATATGGTTACGAAGCTGAATATGAGAAACCACCAGGTAATAATTATAATAAATTTAAATGCATTGTATATTTAAGATGCTTATTACAATATTTTGAATTAACAAAAATAATACAAAATCTAATTTTTCTGCAACTTATCATTGTTGAAAACTGTATATTAATAAATACAAATTAAATGATATAATTAATTGTTTTTATCGAAAAACAATTGAATTATGACTCGTGCTTGTGAATGCCTATGGTTGGAGGTTCAAGCTATGATAAACAGAGAGAATTGGAATTCCATCAAAAATATTGAGTACCGGACCATTGTATGATACATATATATCTTTAAAATTAAAGTTCTAAATTGAAATAAGGAGACATATTCAACCGAAATTGACATGAGATGAAAGGACAAAGAATAACTTATTTCAACTTCAGTAATAAAGGTTCACAATTGAGGCTTGTAATGGAAAAGTGCGAATGAAATACATTATTTTGTGCGAAAAACGTTCGCACCAATGCTATGGTAATTGATCCTACTAATTCTACCAATGCTAAGTGCTTACTCTTGATACTTCAATTGCTATGACTGTCTAGGATAGCGTATACATCATCGCGAGGCTAGCATATTATGCAATAACAGACGGGACGGGATTGATAGTTTAAAAACTGTGAACGAAAACTTATATAATTTTTTAAACAGTTATTATAGTTTTTTAACTCTCAACTTCCGAGAACCTACTCGTGGAGGAGTGTTTGCAACGTCAACAGCATGGTGAAAATTGCGACGGACCGGGACTCGAACCCGTGACCTCCTGCCCTGGCTGCAGGTGTGCTATCCACTGCACCTGGCTGTTGACGTTGCAGTTTTTATAGTGATCATAGGATATTCTGAAAAGATATTTATATTGTTGTTCCCCTTTTTCGTCCTGTCCGCCGTTGTGATTTAGTCATGGTCATAAAGGCTTATGAGAGGCCAAGCTGCTTACGAAGTGAGGTAAATTTCCTGTTCATATTACTTTCATTTCATATTGTATCTTCGTTATACATGAGATAGTCACTAATAGTTCGCTATTATTCATTAACAAAGTACAAAGTAATTTAAACACAAACAGAGAAGACAAACTTTTGAAGTACTAACATTACTCGACAGCAGTCGCGGATCTATGGGGCGGGGGGCTAAGGGGGCCATAGCCCCCCCCCCCCCCCC
>NNCF01128950.1:426107-440525 GCA_002313205.1 Laupala kohalensis
TATTAATGATACCATATTAATAAGCTTAATAATATAATATTAATAACTTATTAATATGTTATTGTTATTAATAATACCAGATTGTTAATTTAAATTACTTATTTGATGCATATTATTTAAAGGCAATATTTACAAAATGTATGTTATAAAACCATAATTTTTAAACAAAAATGCTCCCCGATTACGCCCTCCCCCTCGATCACGATCTGGATTCGCCACTGTTCGACAGCATCACCTTCTGTACTGGGTTCATCTGATTCGTTTGGGTTCTATTCTATGTACAGGGGGTGTCCGAGGTCTTACGGAGCATCAATTATGGTGGAACAGCCGTGGAAGGTGAAGGGGTGTTGTAATGTACAACACCTTTGCAATCAAAGCAGATCTCACGTTCGATTCCCGACTCTTACCATTTTCACCTAAGTTCGAGTTGACAGTTCTTTCATGACCGTGGACTTCACTTTGGAAAAAGGTTTCATCAAATATCGAGAATGCGCTTACATTTTGTAATATTTTTTATTATTGAAAGAAATATTTATACTGAGAATCAAATTCTTATGTCATTGAATAATTAGTAGGAATAGTTCCTACTTTTTCGACCGGAAAATATGAGCAAATTCCAGGAATACATTTTCAGTGAGACNTCGACCGGAAAATATGAGCAAATTCCAGGAATACATTTTCAGTGAGACTTTCGCAATAATTGCATTTTTGTTCAGTAGGAATAGATAAGAGTTCTCCATCTCATGCAAATATTAAAATGCAGCCTTTGCGTCTTTACAAATCAGTTTTTGCGTAAACTTAATGAAAATCAATAGTGCTGTACATGAGAGCACAAGTAATAAAAACAAACACGAATTATAATTAAGAGAATTATTTATTTATTATAATATTAATGATAGATTATTATTTTTTTCCTTATTTGCATTTGATTTTACACGATATATTATTATTTATGCATTATATTTTTATTTTCTACTACGTGTGGTAGTTTTTTTTTAATTGATTACATTAAAAACTTCATGGTAATTTATTTACAGAATCCATTCAGAAGCTTTATCCCTAAGAATTCGTGCAACTTCAAAATGGTTTTATTCAAATGGTATATTCATAAGGGTCAAATTTTATGATACGAGTTATTAGAAAAATTTTAATGTACTACCTCTAAAAGACTACTTTAAGGAGAGTGGCGGAATTATTTGACACTTTACAATTACTATTGTTTCCATGTCAAGAGTAAAACGTCCATGATATTTTGGAACGGTGGATCAACTTTTCTCCAAATTAGTTGCGAATGATGTAAGAATGAATACAGCCTGTTTTTTGTCTTATTTTTTTACTGCATCTGGCACCCAGCAAAGAAACAGAAGTTCGTAGTTCAGTGACGTAGCTCATCGTTTCTTAAGCAGCAGCGCAAAGAATTTGGAAAGCTAACAGACAACGCAGTGCATCTGGTTTCTACAAGAGAATCGATAGCCATCTACCTTAACGGTCTGGCATCAGACTCTGTGTACATTTCAATTCACCCGAGTCCAGATCTGATCTCTGATGAGCTTAGTTGTCACGTTCACGCTGCTTTTTCCTTTCCGACTCAAAGGCAGGCGAATGCTATGTTCTATTGCTCGATTTGTTTCTACTAGCTACTTCATTGTGTGAACTTCACCGCCTTCTCCCCATGTTTCCTGGAAGATGAATATCTTCCTTTTGCAGAAATCCCTAATCATATACAAGATTTTTTTAAAAATGTAGTTTAATCTACATAAACTGAATGTAGAATAAGACTGTTTAAGTAAAGTGTTCTTTCGGATTCACGACTAACTCAGATAAAACCCAGTTGGTGACAAAAGTGAACAAGGGCTAATTACATGGTAAAAGGAACCTTTAAAAGGTATTCTAAACAAAAGGATTGATTATTTTTGTATAATTGCCCTTCAGTACAATTTCTTTGAAACTTATAACGAGAGTAGATAGATTTCAGCTCATTGTTCTAAGTCAATGAAACCTGTTAAGGACGGAACCTGTCTTTATGTAATTCATAATACGATAGTATATTCTGAGTTGAATTAATTAATCGAAATTGAAGGTGAACACGGAAAGAATTGTTTATAACACAAAGTGCACCAATTATAGAAATGAATGCTAAATTATCAATTTTTATGTAAGTTTGTTTGTATTGTTATTACACTCGGTTAACACTTGCGTTATATAATACTGAAAAATTGAATGTGTTTAACTTGAAAATTGAATATGATGATATGAAGTTTTCTTTAATTTAGCAATTGATGGTAGATTGCTTTCTCCCATGTTGTATAAGGAATCAGCTGCAAGAATATCGACAACGACTAGAGTTAGAAAAAGGGAAGCTAGTTTGGTGGCAATGGCATACCTAGGTTCTATTTTTGGAATTCATATTCGGTTAACCGTATCCCTCATCCGGAATTCCCTTTTCACATGTTCGCAACTCCCTCCTCGGTTACAGTTTACTTCTTAATGAGAGTATTCGTGAGAAGATAAAGCATCCGCCCATGAACTTTCGAAAATAATCCTTCCCTTATGACTTCTAAAGCTACCCGCTAATATCCTCAGATCGTGAATGGGTGAATAGTTTTACGGGAAGCCATGTAATTATAAGTGAATATAAATAGAGCAGAAAATCATGGAAGCATCTAGGACACGACGCCACGTGAATTTAATAATAACCCACTCAATTAGGCGTACTCAGTCTCTTTAAGACAGTGAGCACCACCTTCATATTATATCAAATACGTGACAATCATGAAAAATAAATATTTTAAGCAACGCACCCTCACTATTTTTTGTCTTAAAATAAGATTTCCATAAACATTTCAGAATTTAGAAATATATTTTAGTTTGTCATCAAACTCAACAAACCATATTTTATTATTTAAATTTGAAAATTATTATTCAGACATTAAACATAATAGGAGGATGCCCCGTCCAAATTTCAAATGTTGATTTTGTAAGAAACATCCTAATGAACAGGAACACTAATATTCTTCCTCGTGAATTTTAGGAAAAGAACAGAGATACTCGCGAGTACTTTTCCCCCATTTTTTATTAGGAAAACAATTGATACAGAACTTTCCATCCGCCCATAAATATACATGAAGCATGCATACATGATCATTCACAAACCAACATCAAATACATAATAAAATAGAACGCGAAAACCATCTGTAGCATCATGCGTAAATTAATTTCACGTGAAGAGAGCACCTGATAATATATTCATACGTTACACACCAACTCTACTGAACCAAAAAATTGTTGAATAACATTTTTATTAGATTTTCCTAGACCATTCTGGTCCGGGTTTTTCTCCGGTTTTCTTTCAGGATTTCATATACAGGCTCTCGACACTCATGCCTAGGGTAGGTGGCCTCATTAATACTATCGTAAAAATAATCTCGAGTTTAACTATTACATTTACTCTAGTTACGGTTTATAAACAATATTTTCTGAATCATTTAAAGATTTGAAAAAAAAAACGTTTTTGTGAAATAACTTTTTTGTATTCTATGAAATACAAATTTATTGGTCTTAGGAGTGTGCTGAAATGTTAAATCCCCATCTGCCTTAGAGCTCTTGATCGTAATTGATGCGATGGTCCCTTACATCCTTCCGGAGAGTAAATTAGTTGATTGTCCTCCACGTGGTCATACGCAGTTTGTAACTGCTGGTTTGAAAGTAAATTAGGCGTCCATTTCAATAAAATTTCACTAATTCACCAAATTTATGACCTTCAATAGGGGTGCGCCACGAGGCAGATTATAAGTAAGAAACAGATCTTTGTTATTTTACTTTGATATTTTTAGCTTAATTCAATTTCCTAAAAAAATACGTGATGCCCTGGGTAATCTGAATATCTGTACTTATTTGCACATATTTCCAAAAACTTTCTCAACCCTTGGTCGCCTTCTTCATTTGTATTGCTGCAGACTCTCCTTTGAGGTTGCGACTGCCCCATCTCTGTCTCCCCCTCAAGCCACTGGGGTCACTGCATATATCGACCAGCTCTGTTCGACACGGTCACGGTTACCGTGCCCTTGCCTTGGCTTCGAGAGGCGAGATTATCCCGTCACATGATTCAATTAAGAGAATGGATGGACTACCATATGTACAAACGATATACTTCCGTGTTTCGCTTTCAACTGATGTTGCAGAACTAAAAATTTCAATAAAAATATTTTTCACTGTTAGAAGACTAACCCTGGTAGTGGCCAAGAAGTCGAGGAACATGATTAAAAAAAGTAAGCAAATGAAGAATGTTACAAACCTCAAAATTCATAGTCATTACAATACATCAACGGAGCAGTGATAACATATATGTATTGTTTATTTATTAATTTAAAGACAAACATAATTTCTTATCGGCGATTATAAGAGGTTCTTGGAACAGCGGGTAAGACTAGATGATGGTAAAAATTATGACTATACTAATACTTGCATTTTTATCGGAGAAAAACGACTCAGAATCCGTTAAAATTTACTTAGATAATTGACATATGTAACAATTGCAAAAATTTTAAGCAAAACACATACAATATCCATACTAATATGTAAATGTTTAACGCGAAAGTGTCTGTCAGTTAGCTACCTAATCACGACTAAACCATTGAACCGATCTTTATGAAATTTGACAAGGAGCTAGTTTAGATCTTCAAAGTGAGCATTGGCTAACTTTTTATGATTTAAATGTGTGTTAAGTAAGATAGAAATGATTTTTGACAACAAATGTTGATAAAATCGCTGTATTTGCTTACGCTGCCTAAACGGTTAGAGATAGGTGACAACTAAGAATGGCAATATTGTTTGTCTTAAAGAGCTCTACAAAAGATTCCGCGACAGCATATGTCTATCTACAAAAATTAACCAAAATTATCGATAAAATTCATGAAGTGTTAAAATACTTCAATTTATGAGGAAAAATTAATCATCATCAAATTGCATGAATTATTTGTTTTGCGCTCTTAACAAGGATACAAACATCTTTAAATCGTAAAATTTGGACGAACAGTCAAGATTTTACCAGAATTTTAATGAAATGGTGCAGCTGTGTCATGCTTCAGAGCGAAAATTCGTTCGATAGGAGTGCCTTCCGCGAGTTGTGTGTACAGTCATGTTTTGCATTAAATTTGTATTATTATGAATTTGAAAAATTATGATGCAATTTTTTTTCCTGTGTAAAAGAAGATACGTCTAAGAAAATTTGGGGCAACGTCGGGTAATCAGCTAGTAAACAATAAAAGTTTGTTTAAATTATGAAGCGACAATAAAGAGACATTCGTAATAATGCAAGATTGGCGACGCCGTGAAAACCGCAATGTGACTTACTGGAGATCCATTTAAGCATTTCGATCACGCCATAGGAGACCAACTATCTCAGGGAAGCACTGTTCAACTCTCATCCCCCGAAAGTTGTCGTAAAAATTACGAACGTCTAGCCATTTACGGTTAATGAATTTAGAATGCAATACAAAATGTGTAGTTCCAAGGAAAACCTGTCTTAAGTACCTATACTTTTACAAAAAAAGAGAAATTTGATTGTTAGAAATGAGTGAACGTGGATTTTCTGCACCAGAAAACAAATGAACAATGCATGTGGTTCGAGGAAACGCTTTTATTGTATCTTTTATGTTTTTAATACAGAAATATTAGCTACGTTTTTTTTAAGATTAACAAAATGAAATTACATTAGCATTTTGGAGATATCGAATATATTGCCAAACTTAATTTTTCTGGTTTACGATGTCTGCTAGATCAGTGCTTAAAAAGAGGTTTTAATATTATTTACTTTTCCTACAATTCTATCCGAAAAACACTCTAGGGACGGTTCCTACGGAAAGCCAGTATGTTTATCTTTTGTTGTATTTTATCATCTGAAACCTGGGAAGATATAAATCCAATTTAGGATCGTTCAGGATGAACACCGGAAAAATCATTGTGAATCCTCATATCGGATGAAGTATATCTCAGAGATGACGTGAAGCACAATTTGTAAAATTATTCTCACATGCCGATTGGAAAATAATTTGCTTTTACTGAGAATAATACAGAGAATGATTTCGATATATTCCATATGTTTTTTGCCTTAGGAGCCAACATCAAAATAGTTTGGTACACACACTCAAATTGTTCTCTTACGTATATAATTTTTGCTGAGAAATATTTGAAAACTTTTTATTAAATTATATTTTATAAATAATGTTTAATTTTATATATATATTATATATCATTTTATGAATTTATTTTTGTTTAATATATTTAGTCAAATTAGGTACAATACTTAGTAAAATTTGACTAAATATTAATGTTTTATCTCAGAGGAGATTTGTGAGTGTATAACTTTCTGACAAAGAAGAATGAATGTGGCGCGTACCCTTTACAAAACACATAGTTATTGCTACCACAAAGAAATCTTCCATGTTTAAAAATATAATTTCATATTTTGATAGTATCTAGCATTTCAAAAGATATTTCGTTAAAAAATAGCAAACAAAATCCATTTAGACCCCTTGAGATCTTTATACGTTTATGCTCTATGGGAAGATTCAAGAAAGACAGGTTAAGAGACGATTAAGTGAATCCCCATGAAACAGACCAATTTTTTAAATTTTATTTTTAGTTAATTAATATTTTATGTACACTGAGGAGCATTTTTTCAGAACTTTATCACCTCCAATTTGACTTCTAGCGGCGATTTCCTTGAGAATGGTAATCTATTCTTGGCGTTCGTAAAGGTTATCGGTATATATATTTATATTTACAATATGTTCCCACGTTTCTGTCAGAATAATACGTAAAATGGCAGGCATGATTGTATCCTTGTCTACATTCTATAAATTTTTCTTGGGGTCAGTACACGGAATTAATATCCCAATTGGATAGAATTCTTGTATAGGTAAATAATACTATTTTTATTGGTTCTATACTAGAAAATTTTTAATGAATAAGAAACTCATTTTTTTCTCTTCTGATTTTTATATTTTACTTCTTAGGTGCTATGGTTTCTGCCCCATTCATTGGCAATGACATAATGTATTAAATTTTACTTTTATTAGCATCATTTTGTAGATTTCAAAGATACGAGGTCGTACTGAATTAAATTATCTCACGAATTTTCATCTATACTATCCTGAACGAAAAAAAACATAATGTGAACATGCATTCAAAAATGTTACGAAAATATTTCTTTAAAGCGGATAATAATTCTGAAATTACTCTAGTTTTAAAAAGATTTTTAGCGCGCACTGTGTATTGTGTGAAATTATCGTTTCTCAGTAAAGTCAACGAAATGTATTCAACACAAATAGTAAGTTATGAATTTCTCATTCTCCTCTGTCCTTTCGTTTTCTCGCTAAATTGTTTTTACTTTACGATTGACCTCACTCATCAGTCAGGAGGGAATGTAAAACAGCTTGGGATTTATTGCTTTCACTTCGCGACACGAGACAATTTAATGAACGTCCAAATGGAGCGCATTTGTCGAGTCAACTCCACTTACCTTAATGATATACTTGTATCTGCAAAATTTGTTGTCTGTCAACGATTGTAAAGAAGTAATGAAAGATAACTGCATTGATCCATAAAATGCACCAGCAGATTATAATAAAAATTTTCATATTATACTGCAGTAGAAGAATTAATATATTATTCATTGAATAAAGGTAGGAGTTGACAAAGAGAACTTTTTATCCAACATGAAAATACTATATTTTGCCTTCCGTTTTAGTGATCCAAGAATTGAGGAATATTTTTAAAAAATCCAAGAATTGAGGAATATCTTTAAAAATCCAAGAATTGAGGAATAATTGGAGAACATTCAAATAGCTTGCAGATGAAATTATGAGAGCAGTTATTTAGACAGCGTTCCTTGAAATACTTGAGTAAACGTTGCAAAAATGAAGTATAAAAGAAATCTTAAAAGTAGCGAAAATGTCAGTGAAGATAATACAATTAGTCTTGATGAACTCAATAACAGAAAGCCACATATTATCTCCAAATGTATACAATAATTATCATAAAAATTGATTCACCATGAAGACAGCACGCAACTAACGTCATATTTGTTTGAACTGTCATACAGCTGTGATCTATCGCGTCTCATAACCCTCATTAAGGACTTCAACCTATCAAATTATTTCATCACAGAGTTTTACTGATTAAGTGAATTTAGGAGGAAGCCTAAATTACATACACATTTACTTCGCTTTATTAATAAAATATAGAGAATTACTATCCCATTAAAACAACAATAGTTATTTCTCTGTATGAATACCAACTCAGATAGATGCGATTGCGTACGGAAGAGAAAACATTTATAGAGATGAGTGATAACATTTGTAGTATAACGGAGGATTATGATACAAGGTTAATTATACTTATTATACAGAAATATTCTGATTCTACTACCAGATCATGATGCTGTATCTGACTCAAAAGAGAAAATGATGCAGGCAGCAGGGCTTTAAGTTCTCTTTAATATTTTTCTTTTAATATGAAAATTGTATTTTGGGTTCTTGATGGTGAGATAATGTTTGGTGTAAATTGTATTTTTGGTTCTTGATAGTGAGATAATGTAGTGAAATCCGCAAAAAATCTCAAGGGGCTAAATGAAGAAAAATTATTTGTTGAGTTTTAGTACCCTCATAAATGAGAATTCGAATTTTCAGAGCGAACTGGTTTTGTTTTCAAAATCCAATAAAAGTCCATTCCTCAGGAGTCAAAGAGAGGTTTCGAATGCATAAATTACCGAATTTTTAAATTAAAATTTCAAAAACATGAAGGGGGTAATGTTTTAAAATTTCAAAATGATGGACGTCTATGTATGGATGATATCGAAAACAGCAAACCGCAGCAATGTATGGAAATGATGATATGTATGTAAATTGCTAAATCGCAACTACGAGTGCAGTAGACACATTTTTTCGTTTAGTACTAAAAAAGAAAGAAAAAAACATACCAACATTGTTCAATGAAATGTACCTTTATGGTGAATTGTATTAAATAGTGCGTGTGTATTACATTAAATTTTTTGTGTGTTTCGAATACAAATAACATAGCATTCTCTTACGTAGTGTCACTTCGTCAATTAGAATCTACAGCTATTACGTATCTCGCTGGTCTTCAATCGGCGATTATAATGGAAAAATATCTGAAGATGTATTCCTATTATAATATAGATTTATAATAATCTCATGATCTTAAACTTCAGAAAAAGTAAAACTTTTGATGAAGCCAAACACCTGATTTTTGCTGAATTCTATTGAGTACTATGACAGATACACAATTGTGAATAATAGAGAATTTTTAATTTTGTATTTCTGTGGAAGAAAAATGAATATCATAAGCGTTTCGGGAAATAATGTAAGTGGAAAGCACTCTGTACGAATATCTATTTTCTGTACATTCACGCTATCTTCGAACGCTCTCATAAGTTAGTGTTGCTCGAGGTTCAACGATCGCAAAGAAAGAGAAATTTAATCGCAAATGGTCTCTCATCTTTAGCTCTAAGAACAAATGGGTGTTAAATGGCAGCAAGACCTTAATGTGCATTTTATTAGTAAAATTAAGTAATTTATTCTTAAAGTGTTTTTATATCGTTTTAAGTGAATTTAATGACTGATACTATTGCTATGTAATAAATGTGTTTGAAAATATGAAAAATATCGACAAGAAAGCAATAAACATTGGTATGTAAGAGAAGTATTTAAATAGTATACGAAAATTGTTTCATCGAATAGTGTAAAAGTATAGGTGTGTTTTTGCGAAGCATCAAGACACGTGGACAAATGGTGAGTACTCAAACTAACACATTTGCTATATAGTTTTCTTATTTGAGATAATTTTTTTCACACGAGTAAAAACTATTACATAGGTTTATTATTCAGAAAACCGGTTATTTGCTAAGCATATCACAATATAAACATCCAAATCCATATATCAAATATTAAACATATTCGGTATAAATCTGAAAAATGAAAGTGATCATTTGAATTATGAGAGATTGTATATTTATCCTCTTATTTATTGGAAGTAACAGCTTTTCCAGATAATATAATGATAGAGATTTTAAACAATTAGGTAAAGTATGTCTTACGAGAATAATACAAAAATATTTCTCTATTTTACAATAGATCACGCTGATTTTAACGGCAGGATCTTTTCATTGGTAACACTAAATAAGAATAAAACAAAACACGGCGAGCGGTTGCCAATTCTTCTGAAAAATGTCGTGGAAGCAAATATGAGCCTAAAAAGCAAAATCAAAGAATTTACTGAAAATTAAAATGAACTCCCACTAAAGAATTGCAACCTCAGTATAGGTGAAGTGTCTGTGTGTAGTAATCGTTGATGTTACGCAATAGTAAAATAGTTTACAAAAATAGTTGATATGTTAAAACGTTGATAATATTTAAGGGACTAGAATATATGTATAAATAAAATGATTTAATCTCCAAAATGTTATGGATCATGAGTTAATGTATTCATATAATATGTGTAGGAGGACATATTACGTAAAAGAGTTAAGACATGTTAGGCGTTGGTGATGCAACCCTTTATTCACTGACCGTCAAACTCCACTGTATCAGATGTTTTAACCACTATGCTAAAAAATTTACTCAATAGCTGAGTGTATTACCCGAAGTATTCACATACAACAGAGCTTGTCAGATATCATGCGCATTTTTAGAAGATTCATCAAACATTTGAATAAATTTGTTAATAAAACATTTTTATAGATAATAAAGGTGATTTATCAACTACCTTATTAATGCCACATCTGTTATGTTTATGAAATTTGTACAGTTCACTTTTTTCAAAATTCCAAATTTTTAAGTTTGAGAAAACAAAACTTTAGTAAGTGTTGGTAAAGTTCATTATTAAGTGTATAAATCTAATTTCAAAGTTCATAATTTGAATGCTCGAATTATTCATAATCTTTACTTATTACGAAGTTTTTATTAAGTTCATAAATACCTGTTTTTTATGAATTTTCTAAAAAATGTGAGTGCTATGCTCAGTGTTGAATTTGGTGTTAAAATACACGAAATATTAAATTTCCGCAACGAAACACTTTATTATCTACAATTTATTTGACGTGAATTATAAAACCATTTATATGTAGTTCACCTAAAGAGAGCGATAGAAAAATATCCGTGAAATTAATATTTAGAGAGACACTTTAAAAGTACTTAGCATCGAACCGTTTTCATGAAGCTGCTTTTGAATTTACATTTCATTATTTCGGAGGTTTTGCATTATTCCCGAGCGACGGTTTAAAAAATGAAATCTCAACCGAATGGATGGGCGGAAATGTTCGTCGAGGTCTGCAAGATTTTACACCACAACTTCTGTAAACTCAAGGGAGTGAGAGCAATTTCAGAGGTAAATCTCTGAAACTTTTAAATTCGCAACACCATTTTTGGCAAAAGTTTGTCGTAAATTATGAGAACGTCCATCCCAAAGCATTGCCATATAAAATATAAAGTTATTAAATGGGATTAGAAATAATTTAGTAAAGCAGCAAAGTACGTAATACGCGGCAATTCATGTTCGTTTCAACAGATTTCGTTTCTTGTTAATAACTGAGGTATATTTCAGAACTTGAATCATGATAATATGGGAAGTGGTCAAATAGGTGGTAAAGTCTAGCTGCCGTACGAAAAGTTACCAAATTCGGGAGAACTGCCAACCTACTCAATTGATTCCACCCATGTCGTACATTACTTGACTTAGTGATTTTTCACATTATACGTTGAATTCACCACCACCAAACGTGACAAAATACCTCTAGGAGAGTCTGTCCTTACTCGTTTTTTATCCTTCGTAGAGTGACACAAAATTAATATTCCTTTTAATAAAATAAATTACATAAATTATCCAAGAAATCTTAATTTTTTAATCTACTTTCAACGAAATTCATTCTACGGTAGTCTCTGTGTTGTTTCCATAGCGTTGGTACACCCGTAAGGTAGTGTAAGTGCAACCAAACGATGATTTTAAAATAAAACGACAATCTGAGGCAGTCCAAGTCTTAACGAATGTCGGGGTTTTTGTTCTAAAATATTGGTGATGGCTGTCCTGAAACATCACTCAAGTCCGCTATCTTTTTTCTTTTGGTGTCCAAACTCTCGATAACTTGAGTATAGTTGTGTATTAAAGAAGGATGAATTACCAGAAACTTGATATGAGTTTCAATGAAAACGTTCATATGAAGTTACAGAGAGCCAAAAGAGATTGGTAGTGAAAACTTTTCAAACGAATCGTCAAAGCTCATGTTCTAGATATAGAATACTTAATTTAAACCCCAAAATACTCCTATATTAAGAGAAGTGTTCCTTTTCGGCGTAATCAATTTTCTTTTCATGCAAAGTATATGTGAAAAACCTTTTATTCGTGAAATTTTTTTTCAAGAAATATTCCCAATGGCTCAAATAATTGGGATTAATATTTCTAATATAAATTTTCCTTTCGAATCTGGTATAAAATTTCTTGCACACATCTCATATTATGCAAAATGGAGTTTTTCAAAATTATATTACATCACGGATTTCTGAATAATGAAAATTCTATATCAGTAAAGTTAAAGTACATAGTTTTCGATATTGAAATACGTTTAGAGATTTCTTATTGCTGGTATCAAAAAATTAGTTCTGAAATAATAATAATAATAATAATAATGTGGCCGTACAATGTATGAATTACAGTATATTTACAATAATTGTCTGATATTTTTTTCTAAATAATTTCCTTTTTATTGGAAATACTGACGTAAGTCGTGGTTCCATGAAAGGGTGTGGTTCTATACCCCTTCATGGTACTACAATGATCTTAAATGAATACTAATGAACAGTCATGAGATTTTAGATAAGGATATCGAGCACTCCAATGTGAACGACATTTATTTCTCCATTTCCGCAAATCTTTCCTTTCCAGATTTACATGACTTCCGTGTTGCATTTGAATCGTCATTGAGATTTAAGATTTTAATTGATTACGAAATGAGTCTGTACAGTCTTGATTAGAAGCACTCCGCTGAAACGAATGAGTTGATTTTCCTCTTCACTGCGAAAGGAACCGTCATTGATCTGAAGGCTGCTCATTAAAACAATTCAGTTAATTAATTCCACTTCGTAATGACACAACCATGACATAGTAAGGGACTTGATCTGACCAATATTAGTATATATAATTACAATACATTCAATTACGATGCGAGAGTTATATTTCTGTTGACTAGCCCTCAAGACCCTCAAGAAATCCATAGCAACAAGACTCACCAATACAAGGTAACGCGCGCATTACAAGCATCGTGTACCTCAAACCTCCTGTGCATTTGGCAAATAATTGTGTGATGAGTAATATACAAATATTGCGTTGAGTTTTTACCAATATTTCAACAAGTTAATTAACTTGTTTTACTTAACTAAGTGAAGAGCGGACCTCAGTTTCTTTAAATGTCTATCCGAAAAAAAGTCAAAATTCACAATAGCTATCAAAGCAAGAAATAAGCTGAGGTGACTAGTATAATCCTTTATGTGTGTAGGCGATGACAGACCAACTTATCTACAACATTTGAGAAACATCAAATTGCCAATCCATCTGAATGAAAGTTAAGTGATACGTTAGACCATGGACGTCCTCTACAACAAACAAGGTGAAAACGGGGAAGACAACTTTCGCAACCTCGGCCTTCAAACAAGAACTAACAGCCAGCGAAATCAATAATGCCGTACATCGTTAAAGTACAATACACAACGTATGGTGTTAAACATTACATCACATATAGTGTTAAACATACAACGAAACTCAATGTCAAAAATAATAATAATAAAAGTGAAATGATAGAGATATCAAGACCCTCTACTGACTATGTATTAGACAGGGATTATGAAAGATAACAAATGTGTTAAATAATTTTACTGTGTCCACACAACGATGTAAGAAAATATACAAGTTGATAATCCTCTTGGAAACAAGAGTCATGTTGAATTAACTATAGCGACTGATGAAATTCAAGATCAGTATTATTGAATAGCTAATTTATAATATTCATTACCAGTGTTGAATATTATAAACTGTTTATTAAATATTTTAAAGGGATTACAGGTGCTAAAGTATTTGATACTAAATTACAGGAACATGATATTGATGGTAAATTATAAAATTTCATAAATCAATCAAAATCAAATCAGCAACTTTTGAATATTTCAGACAAGTTAAATTCCTTTCTGGGATATTTAAATATTAATAAACATTTTTTAAATATTAATTTTTTTTGACAAAAATAGGATTCTGAGCTTGTACAATACTGATAACATAAAAGGACCCATTTATTTTTTTAAGTCCCACGCTCTGACCAGTTTTGGATCTGTTAGGTTTGCAACGGATCTCTCC
>NNCF01128950.1:454214-469081 GCA_002313205.1 Laupala kohalensis
CAGTGTAGAAGCACTGGTGCAGGAGGTAGTTTTTAACCGCGGATTTGAAGATATTCAATTTTATAATGTCTTTTATATTCTTGGGCAAAGAATTATATAGAACGATTCCCGAATGATAAGGTCCTTTTTGGCAAAGAGTGGTTGACACTCTAGGCCGGTGAATATTATTCCTATTGCGAGTATTGTGTTCGTGAACGAGACTGTTTCGTATAAAGCAAGGGTGGTGATTCAGTAATTTCGTCTTAACAAACACGACCGTTTCATAACAATATATTTTACAAGTTTCGCTGAGTAAATGGTCCAGCCGAAATCCGCTCGCTGTAGGAACAATGACACTACGGGTGGATTTCTAAAACGTAGTTTGAACCTCGGATTCGAGACACGGTTTCAAACCTCGGTTTGAGCCATGACGCATATTCGATTGCTGAGACGAGATTTCAACGTTGTCTGGCTAGATCGCGTCTTCGGAAATCATACTTGGCAACGTCGAGATTCTCAATTTTTTTTTTCGACTGGAATTAAAGGCCGAAACGGATAGATTTACAAAAGGAACTTGACGATCGCGCGTTGATTTGTATACATTGCGACGCAAATCGATATTAAAGGTACTAGGAAACATGATACGGTTTTTATGATCATTACCATCCATATTTATTATGTCTATTAAATATTGAAGATAAATTCAGACAATACATTTATATACAACAATACATCTTTTTACAAAATATACATGAGATTAGTAATGCTTTGTTAATTATCCTGAATTAAAAGTAAATTACAAATTATCCTTGTGAATATACTTTACCACACATGTTAGAGTTTTCACTATCTTTACAACAACGATATGAGAACAACTTCAACTTTAAAATAAAAAAACCTTCAATTACAAAAAATAATTGAAAACAAACACGCAGAAAATATATATATTTATATCTGAGAGAGCAAGAAAATTTTATAATTCGTTTGAAATTTTGTCTCCTCACAAGACAAACTAAGCCCCATTTAATAATCCTCCACCGAGTAGAATGTGTAAGATGCACAAAATCTGAAATAAATAAGACCATTGATAATTCTATGATGCTCTATGGTGGAAGAAACCATGTCAATCGTTTCCAGTCTATCTGGATTCAGTGACTTTCTTCCATTAGTAAAAATTCTAATTATAATACTGCAACAATGACTATGGCATTTAACTTTCAATATCTAAATCTTCACTATTTTTACTCATTGTATTGTTGTAATGTTTCCATTATTGCTCTTCTTCAATGCAGCATTCTCAAATCATTGAATCATTCCATCATACTTTGTTATCTCCTAAAATTCGAGGCCACTTTAACCTCAAATCGCATAGCAACGAACTGCGAGACACAGTTTCAAACCTACCTTAGCCGAGGTATGGACTTTTGAGCTATGGCTTCAAAATGGCGGCCAAACCTCGTTCTTTATGGATAACAAGCTTAAAAGTATAACAATGTTTTTCCACACAAATGTATAACTGAATGTCATGGAAAAACTTAGAAATTTAAGTTGCGGGTTAAAAAAAATTAATTTCATTGTTCAACACATTATCAACAGATTAAATAATACGTATTGAACACAATTCAATGATGACTCCAATAAATGTCACTTTGTTACATTAAAAAGTAGTAGTAAATATTAAATGTATGTGAAATAGGGTGTTTGTGTTTTTGAAATCAAACTTATGCTGTTCATTAGATTTGAAATCAGTCATGAATTATTGGAGTAGAAGGAATTAATGGTGAACAATTTATTGATCTAAAGGAGAGGATATGCTGAATGAATCAAATGACCAGAGAGATACGATGTGATACGTGCCGTTTGGTGAAGGAGAGAACCCCAAATATAAAGACAGAAAAGATCAAGATCCGGAAAGCATGTCAAGGGATCGCAACAACCAAATTGACTGAAATTTGACTTTAACTTCCATTAGTCACAGTCAAACTGTCCCACAACAGGTTCCGATGGTGTTCAAGAGGTTCACGAAGGGTAGAGCTCTATAATTACAAGGTCTCCGCAATAGGAGGAGGAGATATCTCTATGGTTGATAATTTCTCCACCGAAAGTTAGAATATCTTTCTTGTCAAACATCTGTCACCTATCACCATTCGAAGTGTTATCACATTGAAATATTGACTTTCTTCAACATTTTCCACAGAAATGTCATTTCTTATGAACAAAAAGAAATATATCTGCATACTATAGAATGACCTTTCCATACAACGCACGTGAAAAACACTACACAGACAGAATATTGATTATTTATTAAAGCGAGGTATGTTATGTGAACGATGCTTTTACGATGTAACGATTTTACAATTTTATTGCATTATAACAAAGGCAAGGCCACTTTTATTGTGAAACCGTAAAAATATAGGTTATGGTGAACATAAAGCGTTCGCCTCATGCAATAAGGATTCCGTCATCCACGAAAATAGAAGTCCAAATAATAATGGCAAATCAACCTCATTTAGGACCGGGTATTTCTCCGGATTCCATGAAAGGCGGATTTTTTATACTGGCTCTTGCTTAGGGGTGGTTAATAAATCATTTAGAGTTATTTTAATATAATTATTAACATAATTTTTCGAATAATCTACAGTTCATAATAATACGTAGTTATGAAATAACTTTTTTGTTTTATTAAATACAATTTTTTGTATTGTTTATATTATAATACGTACCGAACTACTTAAAACTTAACTTAGGAGTGTGCAGAAATGTTAAATCTGCCTCTGCAGTAGTACCCTTGATCGTAATTGATGTGATGATCCCTAGCTTGCTTCTGGAGAGTAAATTAGTTTATTGTCCTCCACGTGATCATGTGCAGTTTGTTACTACTTTTTGACAATAAATTTATTATTAATAATTTATTCATACAATTACACACTTTCAAGAAATTATGAAAGTGTAATTCCGTTAATTATCTTAGCAAGAAAATCTTTTTCTTGCTTTGTGAAAATAGTCAATTTGAATTGCTCTGGACCTGGTTTCATTTATTTTGTTAGTTATTGCTTCATATTTTATTTTATGATGTGACGATGTTCAATATATCACGCCTTCTCTATTACACAACCACATGGCTTACGTGGAGGAATTGGGATTAAGAGATGTTGGGTTGACAGGGAATAGAAGGTACCGAACTGGCTTTGGTCCTCACCTACGAGAGTAAGCGAAGAAAACTCCAGCTGAAAACGTCTACCTGTTCGCCCAAACTCCCGCTCAGATATGTGTAAGTAGAGTAAATTCATGTTTAGGTTCAGAGAAAAGAAATTCTTCTCTCTTGAAGATAGTTTATTACATCATTCTATCGATATTCACACGAATATCGATCGTCTTCAGTTTAATATGAAATATCAAAATAAAGTTTTATATTCTTTTTACAATTTATAAAATGCTTTTCTCAGTTCGAAAAAACAACAACTTATAAATAACCTACGATTTAAGCACCAAATCAGAAGAAAGAATGAAAATCCGTGATGATCTCGAACTTTGGGATTCCACCCAGATAAGCTCAGTGTCTTAACGGGTGAACGTACTGCATAAACGCGGTTCCGTTTGGTCACTACTTCCAGTGATGCACACCTCTTCCAAAGGTAGGGTAGCTGATTTCACATGAGTTATACATCTGAGTTGTTTTTATCGTTGACATAAGAACATAATTAATAACAGGCTTCAACTAGACGTGTCAGTCCAAAAGCCACCGCTCTCGAAGTTCAAAGCGGACTGGCCAAGCTGAACAAATTGGAATGGAGACCATACCATCGCCTCGTGATTCTATGCGAATGAACACGGTACACTACCAACGCGATATCTGCGCGCGCGAGCCTATTAGTTTAACCGCCGACATTTCCATGTCATTTTTGTCAACGTAGAATAAAATGAATTTGATTTCGTACATATAGCTCCCATGTGTACCACTATTACAAGCGCAAACTAATGTATATATGTTATATCTATTCCTATAGTAAATCAATGTATTTAGAAAAGTACTCCCGCTTCCTCACTCACCCAAAGTGTACTACTAAAGGCCATGCGCGCAGGTAAGCCGTCGACACGATAGTATGGTTTGGTCAGTGCTTTCACCTGCTTTTTTTCTGAACTTTTTTATTTATTAGTCGAGGTTCAGACCATGAGGTCAGCTTCCACTTAACCGTTAGACTTAGGTTAGGGAATTGGGAAGGAGAAATGTTAAGTTGCCGGGGAACTTAAGGTACGGAACCGACATATGTCTGGAGTAGTTGAGGGAACCCCAGCTGAAAACCTCACATAGTTCGACCGAGCAGAGTTTGAATCCACGGTCTACCGCTCAGCGATATCGGGAAAGCGAAGACGCTATCACCGCAGTTGGTATCAAGTGGCAGCTGAACTTATCTGATTGTTATGCGTTAAAGACGAAAGACAACACTCAAGCACTCTATTAGCTCATTCCTTGCGAGCTGCAATCACATATTGACAACACGAGTCTTAAATACCTCTCTCTGATCGGGTCCGGTTCCCTGAACGGGTTGTAATTACGACTCTTTACTGACCTCTCTCTGGTCTTCCAAAATGATAAGAGTTCTNTTTTCCCAAAACACTAAATAAGAAATTTTTATATTTTTAAGAATATTCTTCTTTATATTAATTATTTTCTTACTATATCTTTGAAAATGTTTAACGATTTCGAATATTTAGTGGGTACGTGTTACACTATTATTATTATTAAAACTCTTGACAGAATCGATGGCTCACAAATGACTCAACAGCAGGACTCTCACTCTAGAAGTTTCAAACGCAAAGAAAGGCAGGAGGTGTAACAGTTAGTTGGCGAGAGTCGTTCACGGCTGTGCAAGATGGAGAGCGCAGTCCGGAGGATCGTTTCCGAGACGGCAAATTGGACCTGAGGCAATTGAAGTCGTGATTCCTTCGTGTCGCACTGGAGAGAATGAATCTACGACATACGGGTGTTCCATGAGAGAACGTCTCAACGCATTGCTCATCATCATCTGCAAACGTAGTATTATTTCAATATTGAAATTTTTTAACTTCATCCAATATTATCAAAAATCTTAATTACTGTTCGCAAACAGCACTCAATAAATAATATAACTCATTATGGAAGGAAAAAAAAGTGGCTTAGTCCCTAGACGCCGGTTCAAACCCGGTCCGATCCAAGTAGAATCCGAGGTGGTGTTCGCGGTAGGTTTTCTCGGGGTTTTCCCGTTTCTCCCTGCCTATCATTCCACCACAACATTCACTCATCACCCCCATATCATTCATTAATCACACGCCCCGACACAAAGCGACAGGAAGGGCATCCAGCACTCTGAAATTCCCCAGCCAAATCGAGTATCCCTCCCATGTCCCATCACCATCTACGCCGATCCTGTCTAGCACGTGATTAATAAAGGGCGAAGACAAAGAAGAAGATTGTTGAAGTAAAAAGATGTGATTAGATATTCGAGTCAAGATTACTAGACAGTCCAACGAAAATAAATAAACAATTTTAAAAAAACTTTTACATCAGGAAATGTAGGATGACGTCTATAAATGTGAAAGCAGCAACGATAAATTCAATGTACTTCTTTCAATCTTCTTGAAGTATTCCAACTCTTGTTTTCCTATAAAACGCAAGTTAGTTAAAGCAAACAATCACAATCGATGGATAACTCAAGGGATTAGAACTTCTTTCAAAAACAAACTTCATTTATAATATCTTTCAAAACAATAACCAACCACTCAAATCTCATGATTATTTCCGTAAATATAAATCCATTCTCAGAAAAGTGGTCTATGTAGCTAAAGGAATGGAAAATGACAGACAATAGAATCGAAAAACAAAACTAAAACGGATTATAAAAAAATACATATCCCCTTCAGAAAATCTCCAAGAAAACATTTCCCTACTAGACGATGGTCAAATTGTATCAAATTCCAAGGACATCGCAAATTTGTCTAAGTCTTATTTCTAAAAAATAGGTAAAATATCGAAATCAGTAACTCAAAACCCATGTCCACCAAATACATCAGCATACGTACCGCATTCTACGTTTACTTCCGAAACTAACTATAGTGAAGTTATAAGTATCATCAGTTCCTTAAAAAATAAGTATTTAGCAGGGATAGATGATATAACTGAATTTATTGTAATAGCTCCTTGTGAGGAGTGTTTCCTGACGTAAAAAAGGTAATGTAAAACCATTACAAAAGAAAGGAAGTAAACGAGGTGTTGGAAATTATTGACCCATATCACTATAGACAACTTTTTCAAATATCCCGGAAAAACTCTTCTATAAGAGACTGTTAGACTTCTTATCGCATAATAATATTCTCTGAAACGATCAGCACGCTTTATTGAAATGCCGTTCAACAAACAGAGCCATATTTTCTTTTCTAAATGATATACTCAATTATCTTGACTGTGGAGATCCACAAGGTATATTTCTTGATTTTTCGAAAGTATACTATGTAAAAGATCACGAAATTCTTCTCTCTGCACTCATACGGCATACGCGAATTGCCACATCAATGGCTAACTTCCTACTTGAAGGATAGGCTTCAGTATGTTGAAATTTTCCATGTTGAAAATAAAGTACGTCAATATTACCTTTCAGAAACAAAGCCACTTACTTGTGGAGTTCCTCAAGGTTCAATATTAGGCTATATTCACTGTTTATTGGAGGTAAATGACCCACACCCGATTGCAAAGTGGTTCTCTTTGCTGATGACACAAATCTACTGCGTAAACATGTCAATGCGCAAAATACTCTATCTAACCTCTCATCTTGGTTTAATTCAAATCGTTAATAATGACATGATAAAACAGTATCCATGACATTTGGCAATAGTGTAACGAAATCTCTTCCTCGTACATCCCTTTCGCTAAACCCAAATAAAAGCAGTCAAGATTTAAAAAATTTCAGGGCTTCATATTCAGGAAAACCTAAAATGGAATTGCCATACTAAATAATTTGAATTCCAAACAAAGCAAAATATGCTGTGCATTCCGAGTTTTATCCAACATTGTTAGTCAAAACGTTTCTCGCTGCGCGTAATTTGCAAATGTACATTCTCATTTACGGTATGGCATAATCTTTAGGGGCCAATAAACTGAGAGCATTCAAAGTTTTAGAATTTGAAAGAGAATAGTTCGGATTATATGTAAATCTCATCCCTGAAATTCATGTAAACCTTTATTGAGAGAATTAAATATTCTCCCTCTCCCTTGCATATACATTTACGGAGTAGTCCTTTGTTAAGACAGAAATATCAAAATCCCACCCCTGCTTTAGAAGAAATAGTCTAGTTCACGAACACAGTACTCGTAATAAGGCTAATATTGATCGTCCTGTCGTGTCAACGTTTTGCCGAAGAGGCTCTTATCATTCAGGAATAATTTTGTAAAATTCCATTCCCAAAATATGTAAATATAAAGAAATTGAATATCTTTAAATCAGCTGTTAAAATCTTTGTAATGTGCAATTGTTTCTATAATGTGAAAGAATTGAAAAAATTTAATAAATGAAGTTATTGAGACTTTCAATTTCCTAATAAATTTTGTTTTCCACATGACTTATAGTGATGTAAGTGATGTTAATATCTCTTATACTATATCACGCCATTGTTATTGTACTTTAGATATTGAATAAATTCCTTTTTAATGCATGTTGATTTTGCTCCCTTTGTTTGTTAATAGTTTATTTATAAGTGTACGCAATCTTGCGATGATTGTGTACATTATCTCTGTAGCTCCATCCTGGCTCATGTTTTCTTCCGGGTAGTGGCGGATTTTCCTTGGGCGGAATGTCATTAATATCTGTGTTTTATTAATCTCGTATTTCTACTGCACTAATATCTACAATTTTTTTAATAATAAATGTATAACTGTAGGTATTTTATAAAGAATTTATTTCGTAGATATTAAATCCACCATTACCCTTGAACGGAATTGATGGGAATGTCCCTTGCTTGTCTCTGGAGAGTAACTTAGTTTATTCCCTATCACGTGGTCATACGCAGTTTGCAACTGCTATTTTGTTTATGATCACATTGCTTAATTTTCAAGTAAATTTTCTATTGTTTACACAAAAAGCATCAACAAATTAGAAGCATGAACATTCAATGATGTAATATAACGAAGTATTCATTCATTTTCATCAGAGTATAGGAAAATTTAAATAAACGCAATAAATAAGATACTTATGATATGATTGTAATTGAATCGTGAGGGCGTGGTCAATAGAAACAATTTCTTAATAATTCGCCAACGTTTAGGTTTTTATTTGAAGACTTCTTTATGGTTAATAACATGAACAGGTGACTATCACTATCGGAAACAAGTGAAATTACTTAAATAGAAATCACACATAATAATTCAAACAATAAAATAATAAAGATAACTTTTACAGAAACAAGTTTTTATTTAAGCGACGTACAAAAACGAATACGATTAGTTAAGGTTTTTACTAAAGTAAGGCAATGTAAAATGCTAATCCATCTCCATACCTATTTCACAGAGTGGATCCTAATGGACTGGAAGGTAAAATAACTCTTGGACAGCCAACAGCACAGACTATATACCAGATTGCCTTCACCCGTGTGAACGACTTTTTACTTGTTTCAGCACTCCAAACGAAATTGTGTACCAACTACTCTCGAGACTAGTTCTACAAGCGGCCGCCAATGCGCGTGGCTGTTCCCGATTCCCTTCCCCTTCTGGGTAGTTCCCCCATCAAGGTACTGTACCTCCACTCCTACGTTCTTATGCTACCTCATTTAATATCGTATTTAGCTGAAAATAATTTCCCTGCAAAAATTAACATTTCTGAATAGTTAACACAATGTATAACTCAAATATTTTACTCCACATTTGAAACAGAAAATTAAAACAGGGACAATTGACAGTAGATTTATACAGAGAAAATACATATTTGCTCTTAATTCTATTTATTCATAGTTAGATTACATGATATTGTCACATGCAATGTCATTGTCTCAGGAAATATACAATCCTTCATACTAAATAATAGCAAAAAGGAACTCATTTATGTACATCCACCAACTATTTGGAGGAATAAATAAATAAATGAGACTGATAAAGAAAGACACATGAAAAGCAAAGGAAGCAGATAAGTCCATAAATATGGTTCGGTTATATCAGCTTTGTGGGGAAATTTTTTCCACTGTGTAAAAGCACCTTTCTACATATACAACGAAACACGTACCTTAAATACGTATATGACGAACTCCCCCGTGCATCTAACTTATACAAGATGCATGTTGCCACACAAAACCAAATATCGCCATACTGTTTCCGAGGTTGTCATGACGAAGTTTCAGCTACGAAAGATCCATGACCGACGAGATACATCACAGAATCTCTACATACGACGAAAAGAGTCCCTATATTGTATACGTTAGAAGACTCCATGACGCATTCGGGCCGTGTGCACTACTAAGTGTACGTCGTCTATTTTGTTAAGAAAATTCAAGAACATCAATAGATGAAACTCGAGCTAGTGTTACGTCGCCAACGTCGTCAGTTGTCAAAGTTTAGCTTATGGCAACAGCCCCAAGCTCAGTCAGTACGATGAAAAAACTGGTCGAGTGAACATCGAATCCGATTTAACCTCAAAACCAGTTACTCAGCTCTGCGAATTATTCTAAGTGGAAACTCGGCTCTGTGAGATAGTTCTATCTTCAAGAAATCGCCTTGGACTTGTGACTGACTGATTTTTCATCACACAAGCACCGAAATATTATATCTTCAAGAAATCGTCTTCGTCTTGTGACTGGATAATATTCATCATACAAACGTCGAAATACTCTATGTTCAGGAAATCACTTTTGACTGGTGACTGAATTATTTTCCAACTTCGAAGAACCACGAGGCTCTATCTCGTGGACTGCAGCGAAGTTATCTCTAACTTCGAAGCGCCCTCGCACAGTCAACGGTGGAACTACTTCCACGGTCCGAGGACACGACGCGCTACGAGGCTACACAGAAGCTTAACCAGCAGCGTCGCCACGCGCCGAGATATCGTACTTCATCGGCTAACTAATTCGAGATTGACCACCAGCGATACCATCTCGTGACGAAGAAGAGAACTTCTTCAACGACAACCTACTTACCGGCAGTCGTGAGTCAGACGAAATAAAAGGCGTCATTTACGGAGTTTCTTTCTAACGCCTGTAGTTGTCAGACTGGTGTCCTTTATTGTTTAATCACTTGTTCATATGTTCATATCAATCCTACATAATAAATCTTGACTGTTCAACCTTTGAGTATTTATTTTGAAGAGGTAGAACTTTATTGTGAAGCAACCTCAGTATTGAGATATGTGAAGCAATAAAAAATCTTCCCCGACAACTGGCTGTATAGAAAGCAGTCAATAGAACGATAACTTTGTTTTAAGCTATAGTGATGTATAAACCCCTCAGCTCCTTGCACACGGTGTAACATTTTGCATATATGTTATAGTTTGAGTGATGAGGAAGCGATTGACCAAAACATAATGGAAGATTTACTATTGTTCAGTTGAAGTCCAAATGTAAACAAATCTTTCTGCGTTCTCATTGGTATCAAAGAATTAAATGAGAACAGAATAAGTCTAGAAGACTTTCAGTAGGGGGTCTTCAAAAGATAGTAACAATATAATGAAAATAATTGAAAACAATCAGCCAGTACCATCTCATAATAATCTATGAAGAAAGAATCTCAAGATTTTCCATTCTACAGGTTGAATGTCAATCCACCAAGGAAATGGGAAAGGTTTTCAACCTGAGAATATCTGTGAGAAGACTGACTTCGCAATAAGAAATTCACAAATTTGTCCCAATATCAATGTTGATTTTAAAGAAACGTTTACCGTAAAACCCTTTATATATCCATAGGATAACGTGACTAGATTTATCCGTCTCATGGTTAAAGTAATATTACCAAGTTACAAACATATCAATATTCTATAACCTTAGTAGTAAAATAACAAAGTGAAAGTAACATTACATAACATGAAGTTTCAGAAAACCAAAAGAAATCACAATACATCAAGTAGTAAATAATTTTTTTTAAAGACAAATTTACATTAAAACAAAAAGGTGGCTCAATGAAAAATGTAACACCTCTACACACTTTATAAACATTTATCAAAAATAAAATTCTTAACAGGTATAATAACATTAAATAAGATCTCTCTAGTTTCATCAAATTATCTCTAGTTATTCGTAACTAACTGCCACATGTCACGTATAATTACAAATAAAAGCTTTACACAGAAACAGAATCTTACATTTTAACTAGGTACTATTTTTTTACATTTTTGTTTTAAGATGCAAATTTAATAGTATTTGTTTTTAGTTAAAGAACTGTCTCCTACGTAACTTTACCCACTCCTGAAACTTCGATACTATCCAGGTGTGTTATTAAGTTTATGTTTATTTTTCCAAGTAGAGACTGGCGAAAATCAATGAGATCAGTATTCAGGTCATCATCGCAACATCTGGAAAACACAACAAGAATACAATATTATGTCAACATACTTATTGGGAATATCAGTTCAAAAACAGTAACTTAATTCACCAATGTTCGTTATAATTCATTGATTACAAAAAATTCAAGAGAGGTAATTTAACCTATCGTCGAAGTCTTTGGGAGAAAAATGAACACGACACACTCTTGATTGAAAAGTAAGCCGCACTATCGGACCGATAAATCTAATTCACATATTGTCACCTAAAAGAGAATACAACTTATATAAAACATGCACAGCCAATGTGGCCAAGCTACAACAATATACACAACCAATGTGTCCAAGCTCATCAACGTCTACCCACATATTATGTGTCAATTACTTAAAACAACAAATTACTGAAATACTTAAACCGAATTATTACTTACCCATTTTCGCATGCAAAAAATTTTATGTCCGGAACGTGGCCAGAACTGTTGTTTTCCCAAGAGGTGTCTATAACACATTGTGGTATTATTTAAAGAACTAACACATCCGTTTTCGTAAGCCACAAACAGATTTAAGTAACATACGCAAATTACAGCACGCTTCGTACTCCATTGTTCAAATAGATTCAAAACTCGAACTCACAGTTCGTCATAACTTCAAAATATTTCATCTTGCTTCACGATTTCATGATTTCTTTTCAACTGATTTTAACTTGACTCGTTGCGAGCAATATCAAGCCAATAGGAGCGCGAGAAACCTAAACCCAACACGAACATTCTGCTATCTATTGAGCGCAACCACAAATATAGCTGGTGGTGCTGTCTGGACGAAATGTTTGCCAAACTACTAAAAACTTCAGACCCTTTCGCCCTATCCTGTTTCCTTAGCTTCGCCCAGAGCAGGCTATTGCATGTGACAATGTCGTGTAATCTTATTATGAATAAATAGAATTAAGAGCAAATATGTATTTTCTGTGTATAAATTTACTGTCAATTGTCCCTGTTTTAATTTTTTGTTTCAAATGTGGAGTAAAATATTCGAGTTATACATTGTGTTAACTTTTCAGAAATGTTAATTTTTGCAGGGAAATTATTTTCAGCTAAATACGATATTAAATGAGGTAGCATTAGAACGTAGGAGTGGGGGTACAATACCTAGAAGAGGAAGTGGTGGTACAGTTCCTTGATGGGGGAACTACCCAGAAAGGGAAGGGAATCGGGAACTGCCACGCGCCTTGGCGGCTGCTTGTAGAACTAGTCTCGAGAGTAGTTGGTACAAAATTTCGTTTGGAGTGCTGAAACAAGTAACAAGCCGTTAACACGGGAGAAGGCATCTGGTATATAGTCTGTGGCACAGAGGAACCTTGGAAGATTATATTTCAGATGTATGCCATAAGAGTGGAACTACAATCCGAGAAGTAGAGTGCAAGGCACAGGATAAGGAGTATGGCCAATGGCTAACCCGACGCTGAAAGGCATAAGTGAAAGAAGAAGAAGAATAGTTATTTTGGCTTGAATGTAATTTGTTTTTACTTTCACCAACGTCTGAAACTCTTTATGACAACTCTTTAAGAGTTTATTTGCAAATCCAGACATGGGTTGGAACGGAAGATTTAAATTCATTAGATTTTGGTTGGAAGAAATCTGATTATGGTTTAATGCCAATCACAAATAATCAACCAGCAATACCAGAGTATATTAGAAAAAATAAATGTTCCTGCTGAAAATGTTGTAAAACAAGTGCATGCTCATGTAGATCGTAAGACAAAAAATGCTGTAAAGGTGCGAATTGTTCAAATGATCCCAACGAAGTTGGAGATGACGATGATGATGAAGACGATGCTGCTTTTGCAGATGATGAAACAGAAAATCTTGAAATGATAAGTAATGTAAATGGTTCTTTTTATACTGGCACATACTATTTTGATAGTGAAACAAGCACAGATTATGCAAGTGAAGCATATACACAAAATTTGGATTCCACTATGCACGAACCAGTTTGCGAAATTGAAGACATGATTCTGACGAAGTGAGTGAATGACTTGAATGACTTGAGCCAAATTAAAAACGAAAAACATTACTTTAACATTTGGATTTGTAATACAATTATAATTTTAACAAGAGACATTGATTTATTATTTGTAATATTTCATTTATAAGTATTCTAAAGTTAATTTATTTTGTTTTACAATAAGACGTTTATAAAACTTAGTATATAATACACCTTTTTATCATTTTATGAAATGTCAATTGTCGTGGACTTGCTCGCAACTCCGTGTTTGGCCGAGCTGAGTTGCGAAGTTGGACACGGCAAAGGGGGGCGAAAAGGGGGGAAAAGGGGGTAGAGGTCGGGTGGTTAGCTCCAGAGAAACTCATAGTGCGTAAGAGGGGTTTAATACTCACAAAGACAGTTGATGGGGTGCAGGCCCAGAGAGAAGTGTTGGCGAGGTCATGCTTGTTAGGCTATCGTGGTTCGCCGGATACCAGTAAGTAGCTGGATCAGAGCGGAGGCTGGCGGTCCAGGTGGCGAGAGAGTAGAGAGTGGCGTAGAGAGTGCGTAGAGAGTGCGTAGAGAGTGCGTAGAGAGTGGGCGAGATCCTCTGATCTTACCTTATTTATATGGCTTATAGCCTGACGTCATAACGTCGTAACCTAGTCTCGTGCGCCTGCTAGTGCGCCTGTCCCCATTCTAACATGCTTAGTTGGGCATACTCGAGGTGGCGTCACGACATCTCCCCCCACCTTCCAAAAAAAGAGAACTGACACTCCCGTGACGACACCCATGCCTATATACACACACTTTGCTTACATCATGTCACATTGCGCACTAAAAACTATACATGAATATTTACAATTTGTTCCACAATATCTCGCTTGCTCTTTTAAAATCTAACTCATCAAAAACAAAATTTTTCCACCCTTCTCTTTTTTTCCCATAACCATTCACAACAACAAAGTATATATTTTACACAATTCTATAACACATTAATTCATATTTAATAATAGTAAAAAATAAAAAAAACAAAATTTACCAGTGAGGAAACAATGGAATATGGTTCTCCATCGGAACCATATTTACTACTGATACAGTCCTCTTTCCCTGCTCTTCAGATTTCCTTTTCTAACACTTTAGTATTGTACAAGTTAATATAGTTAACACTATGACTCCTAAAATTACATACACATTCCATGATATTACCCCTATTTGCACTATACCGCCTTGACCCAATCGCCATAGTGTCAAATGTCTTTTGATCTCTCCCAACGTCACGCTCGGCACTTTAAGCGTGTTTTGGCTTTTGAGAGACTCCAGAAACTTACTCACTGTATTCGTCTCTTCTTTTAACATCATTTCAGAGAAGTTGTGAATTCCTAAAAACCAGAGTTGTACTGTTGGAACTACATACGGCAT
>NNCF01128953.1:0-34581 GCA_002313205.1 Laupala kohalensis
GTGTAAGCCAACATTGCACTGCGCTGGCGCATTATTAAACATTGGGCATTATTTACGTAGAGAGCGAGAACTTTGAACGGTATTAGTCTCATAAATGAACTTTGTCGCTCGTTAAAGATGCCAGGTAAATTCAGTGAATTATAGCCAGTACGAAGAGGCACAATTAAACTAGTAATCAGAGAAATAGAATTAAAATCAGTGTTGCTTTGTGTGTAAGAAAAGGATGGTTAATTGTGGATTAGAATAAATTAGAGTTAAAGAAACAAATAAACAGTGAATGATTTTTTTTGTGAGGATAAAAAGCAGCGAATATTACTAATGAGTAAATGTCAAGTCAGTGATTTCCATTTGTGTATTTTTGGTGGGAAAGTGTAATTTAGTGTGTTTATATTTTTGGAAGGAATGTTTAATCTCTCTATTGGTGTTGTGTCTTTTGGGGGAAGTCCTGTGTGGGGTAAGAGTAGTAATGTTTAGTTGTGTCGTGTGGGAGAATGTAAATTGGGTTTTAAAGTTGTAATAAATGTTTTGTCATNAGATTGTTGTGTTTTCATTGTAAGTGGCTCCAAGAGAAATGGATACTCAGATCCCTGTTAATTATAAGTAATAAATAAGTGATTATAAGTCAAAAAGTCACAATATGTACAAAACGAACATGAACGATCTCATACGCTAATGCACAATACTGTATGCTTCTCGACTATCCTCCGTCAACTAGCGACAAAAGAGCATCGGAACGCGTTTCGATTTGTTGATATGGTCTGTCCTCAGAATGACCGATATTTTTAATAAATGCCTGCGAAATTCGTACTATCCAGGAGCGTGGAAAATAAGAGAAGAGAAATTGTTCCTTAAATCCTTAAAAGAAAAGGATACTGTAATTATAGAACCGTTCACACACATAACACAGCTACCATTAACAGGAAAGATGATGAATAAATAAATGACAAACCGGCTAACGAGGCATCTACAAGAGACAGCACGATTACATGACGCACAATACGGTTTTCGGAAGGGAAGGGGAAAATACACAACGAGTTACTAGACTGGATAGTTAAAAGGAATGAGCGACACACACGATGTGTGATTGTAGATTTCAAGGGAGCTTTCGGCAGTGGGAATTGGGAAACAATTCTGAGAATGATGAAGAGAATGGAAGTCCCCTACAATTTATATTATATACTACACTCATCTTACTAGCAAGATAAACATGTGATAGTAGAAATTGGAGGAAAGAGGTACATAAGGGAAATAGAAGTAGGATGTCCGCAAAGTTCAACATCGGATCCAGTACCTTGGAATATTATTTTGGACTTTTTTCTAAAGGATCTTGAAGTCAAAGGTATAAAGAGTATAGCATATGCTGACGATGTAGTCATAATGACACAGGAAAAGAGCAGACGTGATCTGGAAAGGAACAAGAGGTACAAAAGTGTAGCACAAAGTGAGAGACTACGGTGGGATTCAAAGTACTCACTTGCGACACACTCACTCTCAACTCAAGTCTCACTAGAGTGTGAGTGCGCACCACCTCAGAATCGGGATTCATAGTAATCCACTTACTGGAGTGTGTATGAGTGGAGCTTCAGTGAGTTATCATCAACATAGGGGAAGGAAATTTACATTAGTACGCTGTAATAACTATGTCGAGGGACAGGGTATATATCTCTATGAGACATTGTATGTGTAATTCTATGTAGAGTATTAATTTAAGAATGAATAAATTGAAAGATAAAAACTCATTAGAGTCATCCATACTTCTTTATTTCAACCACTTTTATAAGCCTTCTCTACTGACGGTAACATACTTTCCCCTGCACTCGAGAAGTGAGTATACACTGACTTTTGCACACTAACAAGAGAACTTTCTACAAGCGCAGGTCGAAATAGGTCCTGACATATAGACTATTAGTATGTCATGTCGAAATAGTAGCGACGATGGCACACTGGAAGGTACTGCAAAAAATCGATAAGTTTGCTAAGGTTTGGCGCCTTCTTTCCGCTCACACTTTAGACAGACACGAGGAAAGTCAACCCTTTCCAGTACAGACCGAAGGTCACCGACTGCTGCCATAAGTTTCGCGTTACCTGGCCATAATACCACCTCAATATCCTTCTCTGATACTGAGTCCCATTAATATAACAAAATACGTACATATATCGCTTTATATTTAAGACCTTTCACACATTTGTTAGATCTTAATCACAAATTTTTATTTTTATGTGTTTCTTATTAAAATATCAAAACAAATTTTGTTTCCTTTGTATCATTTAAGTATCAGTGGCATTTTACCGCAACACAAAGAAGTTAGGTAAGGAAAACGAAGCACATTTTGTTAATCGTTCAGGTGTACAATGAATACGCAATTCCTGCAAGAAAATTCTCAAGCAATGATATATAAGAAATCCACATACACACGCATGAAATAATATTAAAAATAAATGAACTTTTAGTGGTACTGATAATAATTATCTTGTATGTCACTGTAACGTCAGAACCAAAAGATTTTAGGTTTGTGAATTGTTAATTTTACGCCTTTCACTGAAGTGCCATTGAGGAACTAAGCCGGATGTAGCTGCCGAGGGAAGGTGACCCACCCTAAGCCTCTTCATTTATTGAGTTATTGTTTGAATGTACCCCTTTCACTTCCTAAGGAGGGTACGATTGTTCTCGAATGTCGGCGAATGCGTGTGACCAGCGCACAATTCCCTTTGTATTACACTATTTCTGTGGAAGGCGAGGCTCACTGTGGAATGTTGGTGGATCTCAGAAAAGAAGAATGCTAATAAGCTGTAAAGGGAATACCTTCACCAGAAGCAGAGACAAAGGTGGACGCCTGGCGTGGACCGAAGGCAGCACCTTGCGAAAAGGTCACGGCGTTCTCTGGACGGCGGAAGGGTTGAGGGCACGGTGACAGCAGAGTAGTAGATACTTGCTGGTCACGTGACTTCCTCTACGGTATATATTGGGAGGATTGAAGATCCTCGAGGCCTTATACGTGTGGGTTGAGTCCGCAGGTTACTTGAGATGTGACCTGGCTAGTATTGGTCTCCAGACCACTTAACAGAGTTTGCTGCGGTAAACTAGATACATTTGCTACTAGTTGCGAGTGTCGTAACTTGTAATAGTTCGTCATATGAGAAAGTAACTTGTAATTTTGGAGATTCAGATAACCTAGAGGGTTTTACAAATTAGTTGTCTTCAACTAAATTTATCTATGTGTGTTTAATGCTTTCTGATAGCATTACTTGTGTAATAACAGATTTATATATGTATTAATGATTTGAGAGTTTGTCTACGTTTGTAAATACTCAGACTTCTATTTAATTTGTATTAAATCATTAATTATTGTTATTACACGTGTGTTTAATTGTCCGGGAAACTGGGCTGGTGGCAACAAAAAAAACTACCATAGGAATTGTGGTATTTATGTGAATCCCGCTTCTACCAAAATACCCACACCGCGTCAGGGCTTGTGGAGTGATGTTACTGTTGTGATGGACAAATGATGAATAATATTGAGGTCAAGCCTGGGAGGCCATGCAGAGAATGAGGTTAGCTGGCGCGTGACGTAGGTGTAAGTTGGGTATAAATAATAGGCGCAGAGAGACTCAGCTCGCTCAGCTCCCTCAGAGCCGGCACGGAAGGTCGAGGGTATCTCATCCCGCTAGCCGGGGAATTCGCACTGCGGATCACGCCAGGATGAGAGCCTCCCCCTTCCGGGCCCCTCAACTGCCTACTACACCACCACGATGACCTATGACCGAGCCACAACCATCAAGCACCTGCCCGTGCGCTGCTAGCCTACACGACTCTCTGCTGGAACCCTCAGGTTCTCCTCATTGTGAGTATTAAACGTACTTCCTCGCACTCGGAACAGAACACCCTTTTCCCCTCCACCTACCCCTTCAACCCCATCCTCACACCTTCCCTAATTCCCTTCCCCCTTGTGTAGCGCAGCCCTGTCTGGCAGACGCTCGACAGCACTATGCGTAGCGTTACATTACAGTCACATTGAAAAAAGTTGAAATGGATTGTGATGCTCCCTTTAGTTTTCCTCCTATTCGTTACCTATATTATAATAATTTTGAAAATGTTAGATTTGGAAATCTCAATTCGTAAATAAAAAATACATCAAATATTAAAAATAATATAAAATACATCAAATGGTAGTTCTAACATTATACTTCAACTCCTCTGCAACGATAGAGAAAGGAAACTTGAACACGATAAACGTAGTTAGCTGAACTTACTTAGTTTTACTATTTGACTTGACTGGATCAGCTCTTCATTTTCTTAAATGCGCGGGAAAAAGCATTGTTTGTTTGCATTTCGCTCCTGAATGGTGAAGTTACCTTGAAGTTGGAAGAATCAAAGCTCAGTCACGTGACTCGNTTCCGACGCGCGAAAAGAATCAGTTTTTCGTAATTTTTTTCCGTGCCTACCAGTGTGCCATCGTCACTAATATTTTGACTGGACATATTTATAGTCAACATGTTTCAGCATCAAAAAATCAGAACCATTTTCAATCTGCGCTTGTTGAAAGTTCCCTTGTGAGAACAACATGGGAAGTATTAGGTAATCAGCATTCACAATATGATTGGTTATCGTTCAATGACTTAGGAGCAAATTTAAGCACTATCAGGGTATCTAGAATACAGAGGGGTACATGGAAACATTCATACACTTGCTAACTTTCGTTTTCCGTCATGAAATATTTATTGTGATTCGTAACACATTATTTTTATATTTCTTATCTTGGTTCTTACTCGAAGATAATTAAGCTCACACTGTGTAAGCCAAAATTAGTACCACAAGCATAGAACGAACATTTTGGATGATTTTGAAACAACGTTATTCTCTGACGTTTGTACGCTAAGTCATATTATTGCATCTGAACAAAAATTTGTAATGAATAAAATGACCAAATTCTGACAAAATTATAAACTAATCTACGTTCGTGTAAGATATTATTACTGTGGTTCTAATTAATTGGAAGTCTAAAATATGAACAACTTTAATAGATCGATACCGTTTCTTGTTATTATATATTATCTATACAAAACGGATGTATGTATGAGTGTATATCCGACCATAACTGTGGAATGTCAAGAGCAATTTGGTACACAGATGGATGACTATCTGCCAAGATTTGTCATAAAATCTTAATATTCCGTGAACGATGAAGAATTAATGGCAGCAATTCACTCGCGTAATCATTATTATTAAACGTACGCAGATACACGATTGGGAAGTAAAAAAGGAAAACTGAAATTCATTCTCTTGATGCAATTTTCTCACACTACTCCCATTTTTAACAAAAATGCGCTTTTAATACTCGCGCAATCTCAGAGTATCTAGTCTCACAAATGAGTAACGGTTGTACAGTGCTATAGTGGAACACACAATATGTCGTGATTGCCACTGAATTCTACTCCTTATAGAAGAA
Organism: Laupala kohalensis; assembly: GCA_002313205.1. Lineage (NCBI taxonomy): Eukaryota > Metazoa > Arthropoda > Insecta > Orthoptera > Trigonidiidae > Laupala > Laupala kohalensis. The sequence continues at coordinate 5,448 of NNCF01128953.1, forward strand.
ATTATTTGTGACATGAGTTTAACACGTTTCCTACGATTCACCAGGTCCCTTTTGAGCTCATATGATTCATTTCGCGGCCAATGTATTTCAGGGCACACTCAAACACACTATTACAAGGGAACCTTTTCCCAACTTCCACATATCATTCAGCCAAATCTTTTCTTTCAGATCACTCCTAAATGTTTCATTTGTAAACTTCTTTTTGTATAGTACTTCCTATTTTCATACATATACTGATAAAGTATTGGGTCTGGGACGTAGATGTTCCACGTGATCCTATCGTGCAATGCCAGGGTTGGCTTAAATACTTTAATCCTGTGACTAGTTAAATAACATTGGTGTACACACAGAAAACTAACATAAAATCTATTTTAAGACATTATCAAAGATAGGTTTTGTTTGAGCTAATAGGCGACGCTGTGGAGCCACCTGCGATGTATTCTATACTTTCCATTCGTTCACTAGGTTGATTGCATTTCTTATCGCAACCAAGGGTCTATTATATTTTTTTGGCGAATGGTGAACGCTACTAAACTGGTTGCTATCTCTGGTTGTCTGCTATCTTTATTTAAAGCACAAATATAATGGAATTGAATCTTTTCTGTATTCGGATTTCGGAGGGACAGATCTTTGTGTTGGTTGAGTACATTGGAGTCCATGAAGTAAACAATTCAACAGTATTATAGGCAGTGAAACCATTCCCCCAGACAAAATGAGTTGCTCCTTTTATGATCTACATCAGATAATAAAATTATTTTTATAACGCTTAGAATTCTGCGTTCATATTAAAAAATATTTCCCATTCTTTTTAAAATATTTTTATCTTAGAGATTAAATCTTCAAAGCCTTAATTTATTTTAATGAATTTCACAATAAAATATTCTTTTCGTAGCTATTTCCAGAATAAGTTCATCATTACTCATCCTATAAGTTTAATCAAAGTTACTGCTGAAATGGTTTTGAACTATTTATGTAGAATAATAATTAGAACTGAAGCTTGAATGAACATTATTCCAGAAATGTCCAACTAATTTGGAGAGAATATTTTATGTAACACGCCATCCTCAATCAGCAAAAAGAAACTCCATCAAATTGAAGGTATAGAAATGAACCGGAAAAATTTCTTGTAATCTTTGCTGGCATTTGTGGGACTTTTGCTGGAGTCACCGGGTTACCTGCACGAATATGGCTGAAAATGGTAACCTGTTTGAAATTAATTACTTGGAGCTGACGCATCATAATGTTTACTTCCATTAGTCGTTAAGGGTCCACCATCATATCCAAACTACTAAATTGTGGGCTCAGCCACACAGGTCGAGACGAATACCAAGGTTGTGTCTACAGGGGTTAAGCGGGCAAAAACTTGCCAAAGCATTGTACGTGGTACGACACTGGAGCTCATGCCCGCTTAACCCCTGCACGTAATACCGTAAACAACACGTAATACGTATGTGCCGAGCTCGGATATCACAATACAATGGCTTATGAGTCTCGCAACTGGTATCCTACACAGATATTATCTAAAAAAACACAATTTTTTCATTTCTTTAACCAATCACCGTTTTGTTATCAACTTTCGTCATCACAAAACTCATTTTGATCTTTCTCCTCTCTCTATAATTATCTCTGTTATGGAGGCTCAGCAATGACATCGATCTTTTGTCATGCTCTCGTCAGTCTCACGAGAAGGCAGACGCTCATCTACTATTACCCCTTACTTTCCACGTCAAAATTGTTCATTTCATTTAAATTTCCGTCGTAAATGGTTATGTTGGTCTACATATCCTACGCATTTGTCAAAGCGTTTTCTTGTCTCGAATATTTTGTCCTTGTCTTCCAAACAGAAAAACACCTTCTTTCCTCACGTAATTCAGATACTTCGCTCTGTTCCCCGTAAAGTGGACAATCCCAAACATATGATCTGGATTTTCCATATCTTCTTCACATAAACACAATCCATCAGTATCCATAAACATTACCAAGGAATTCCTGCAGGTAGATTTAGTAGTATATGCGCGTTCACTATAACCTGAATCGATTTTCGAAAGTTGTTACGAGAACGTGACCATCCCCATACCCCATTTTGATTCAGGTTTCTATGACTCCCAGAGCATACATATACTGATATATCACAACAATCCATTCCTCAAATCAATACACGTACCCAAAACATCTTTTATTTTAATTGCAAGACTTAATTTCACCTCGTGAAACGACTGAACTTTTCTTTGAGGCGAGCTGGTCTGATTGATCTGAAACAAGGGAAAAGAAAATTGAAATAAAACACAAAAATCAACAAACACACAAACATGAAATGCGTGAACATCAGCATACATGATGAAGAATCAATGTAAAAGCTAACCACACGAGTAGCTTTCCTTAAATAGCATTATATTTTTCAGCTCCAAATATGCTCAAGATGTATTTCTAAACTTCCAATGACAATTCAGTTTCATCCCCGATTGGTATTGGCGTAATAGATAGATGAACTCTCCCACAATAGTGTCTTTGTCTAATTAATAAAATAACGGATACATTTTCAGAGATGTATCAGCCAACGAGACTCAGCAAAAAAAATCGACTAAATAATATTTCACTCTCTAAACGACGTTAACAAAAATTTTGTGTATGCGTTAATCAAAGCAAAAAACACGAAGAGACTCCAGCACAATGAAAGAAGCCAGGTACTGAGCAAAGGAGGCATCAAAAAACTTTGAGAATGTGGAAGAATAGTGAAATAATTCGTATTTTTTGTTTAGAAATGTGTTCACATGTTTGCAATAAAAAATTTAAAAGTTCATTCGTTTTTCACCGTGCTTCCCATTGCCCTACATCCAACTGGGCATCTCATCTCAATCTTTGGTGAGGTTTTGAACCTTTTTAAAGTGCACTACCTACTAACTCTGGAGACACTTGCTAACTCGGCTTTAAGAACTCTAGGAAATGAAATAATCTTGCAATCGTCAATACATCTTATTGAGTACGGGATTTGAATTCCCGAATGTATACTGCGTAGCATGGATACAGGAGCGCATTGTTTTATTACGTATCAAAATTGTATCGGGGTCGGTAGAAATTGCAGCTGAGTCGGTCACAGACTAGAACGTAATATCTGCCTCCAACTCTCCATCCACACCACCGTTAGCGTATATTGTTTTAGCTTGCCATTGGGTTATTTTTCCCACTTCTAACCGACTCTGAAGCTGCGAGTATCACACAGGTAAGATACGAACAAAAATGAATGCTGGTTTTCTGAGCTTTCAAAACTTTATCACAAGACATTTTTCGGCAGACGAAATTACGACTTTGCTGTTTTTCAATACGGCAAATGAAAGTATTTCCGACTGCCGAATGTCTTGGCAAAAGCACACCAACAAAGAGGAACAAAGTTTGGAAGAACGGTATACATATCATTTCATTTTCATATAATGAAGTGCAAAATATAATTATTTTTTTTGTGGGGCTTTAGGGCTCGTCAACAGCGAGGTCATTAGAGCCCTTAAAACTTGTACAGGTAGGGAAAATGCAGTTACGCACTAGGGAGAGCCAACATGACTCTCCCCGCGTGTGGGACTCGCCGAAAGACTCAGCCATACCCACTAAAACCCCTCCTGCATTACAACTCAAAACTCAAATCGTGACATATCTCACGATTTTTCCAAAATAACATTTATAAAAAAAAGAGAGAGAGAGGAAAGAGGAAAATGAATGATACCCTAGCCCTAATAGCGTCGGGATCGAAAAGAACAAGAGGTGACCAAGGGAGGTCAGAAAAGAGAAAGGAAGAAGCATGGCACAAGTAAGTGGAAGTAATGCCAGACTCAGCTCGGGGCCCCGTGTTCGCCAAACACGTACTTACTAGATTTAAGTCCCCTGGGGGGACAAAATATAAAGATATTTACTTTTTCATGCTACTTTACACATCCCTTCATCCAACTAGAAGATGCGTATCTCAGATATCGGTCGAGTCGGTTTCTTTACATAGTCGACAGCAAAATAAATAAAGGAAATTTTGTGTGGGATACTACAGAAAGAATTTACTCCAACAAAAGTGATTCAGGAACGAACTACCTACGGTACTCCTTATGTCTATTCTCTATCCCAGATACATCATTAGACTCAATGTCAGTACATTGATGTCCCTGGCAAATAATCCGTAAGAAGATTAGGATACTAGAATAGCCAGAGACCCCGAAAACTATGGATTAGACATAAACGTAAAAAAGGGCGTTTGAAAATGCATCCTGGATGGTAATTTTGAATGAGCTAACACGGACGCATGTAAATTGTAAACCGGATAAACCTTGTGGCATCATACCTAACAGAAAAGTAAACAGTTTTGAAAAAAAGGGGCGAGCAGCTCATAAATAGGAATTCTAAAAGTTGTCCAGGGTTCTAGTACAGCTCCTGTTTTGAAGCATAGCAATAAATGGTATAATCGAAAGCTTAGAAAAAGATGGAGTGATTACAATAGAATATGCAGGTATCTGCTTACTAGAGATCGGGGAAAGTCAAAGATAAGTAGGTGAACGGGGAAGTTGGGTACTTAGATGCTACGGAGGAGTTAAACAGAGACACGGAAATATTTTGGACAAAAACCGAGATGTTCGGAAACCCACAATAGAAGTGTCGGGATCCAGTCACTAAGATCGAACGCGAAATGAAATATTTAGGTCTACATGATAAGCCGACGTTCACTAAACAAGTAGCGTAGGTAACACTAAAAGCACGACGTCTGCATTATAGTTTGCAACGTGATCGCTACGACAAGAAAAATCTCCCATAGAAGAAATTAATAAAGCTGTACAAAGGAGGCATAAGACATGATCTGATATGGGGAAAGGGTGTGGCTGCCGCGAATGGGTAACGTACATGCGGAAAGATAAATTCACAGTGTGCAGAGAACGTGCCTTATATGGCTCAGCGGATGCTCCTCAACGGTTTCAACCCCGACAGTACAGGTACTTCTAGGCATAATACCACTCGACATCCACCTTCATAAGCTGAGGCTGCGGTACAAGATTGGGACAATTAAAACAGACAATGAGGAATTGCGAAAAGATTAGCGCGAAAGGACGAAAACAATACCGCTTCATAACCAATGTGGGCTACTGGGTGAGGAATAAATCATGGTTTGAACGATCTAGGTATGCAATTGAGATACTTACAGGACACGGGAACTTCGAAAACTATCTACACAGAATACGTAAAGCAGAGACAGTAAACTGTCTGCGCGGTAAAGGAACGGAAAACGTCGACCATCTGATGTGCGAGTGTACTTTATACGACGAGAAAAAGAGGACGATACATTATATATTTAATGAAACATGGTATACGATGTTTCAGCAACAATCAGGAGATCATTTTGAATCAACCTCTGAATGAAACATTTGCTGAATATGTGAATGTGATTTGCAGAAATCTCCATGCGATGAAGCTATTGAACAGAACGTAATGCGATTAATATACATACCTAGAGACGATAGCGGACTCCCCATGGTTAGGATAAGCGCATCTTAAGCGACGCAGAGACAGGCATAGCAGGACGTGATCGAAGAAAGTTGGCCCTTGTACGACTCAGTATAAAATACGGCGAAAAACAGTAATTAAAAATTTTATATTAACAGAATATTGTTTATGTTCAATAAAAATAACGTGGATTAGATCCGGACGTTTTAAAGTATTTTTACGTCATCCCCAATCCTCTCCTCTTCTAGGTTTCGTACCAGCATGGGAGTTAAACTTCTGAGTAAACAGCATTGAGAATGTCGCTATTTATTTTACAGGCGCTTAAAAAAAAGGGATTCGACTCCAACATTGATCGTGTTCAGTTATTTGTACAAAATCAAACCCTCCCTAAGCAACCCCCAAGGGTACTAAAGGCAAAGCCTAACTTTGGACTTGAACAGCATTGTAGACATTTAATTTTCTTTTGAACATTATGTGAACAAAATTTTATCATGAACTAAAATTCTGCATTTAAGGGTTGTGAAAAGGTGACGAGGGTGGTTTTTTTTCGAAATCTCATGTAGTGATTTTCATCTTCCTTTGAAGGTCAAGTGTGGAAAATTTCATTAAACGCAGAGTAAACCTAGATTTATGGGACCCGCTCAGTACTCTTAACAAGTAACCTAACTAGCAATTCTTAAATTGTATGTAAGTTGTCAAATATACGATAAAACATATTGCTCAAATTTCGACATTTTTGTAAAAAAACTATCTTCGTGCGTCTAGCTTACCAGCGAAATCATAACTTTTCTTGTGAGAAATATTATGCATATTTTAATTATTTACGCTCTATGTAACTACTAACTGTACGATTATGTTGGAGCGACGAGCAAAGAGAAGAGTGAAGCGGAGAAGCGAGTGGAGCGACTCCGCACAACTTCGTTTATGCTGGAGCGACGATAGGAGACATCGACCCGTCTGCTCAAAGCCTCTCAGCCTGCGTTCACCTGATCGTTCAACATTACTTCACAAAATTTACTTGTGGAATTAATTTCGATAGTCACATCGTCTGTTGTGATTTAAATTCTTTCTGCCCCAGAACTTTCATCAATTGCTCAAAATCCACCGTTGAACAATGTAATACATTCTCAAAACCGCAACAATGGCGACCCTAGCTTCGATAGCAACACATAAAACGAACCAAAGGGTTTTCGTTGCTTTTATCGTTGGTCGCTGTGCCGACATAAACGCTCTCGTCATCACGTCAATGTTACCGTCGCGTTACTCTTCTCATTCCTCTTATCGCTGATCGTCGCTCCAACATAATCTTACCCTTAGCCGGTAATTAATACTTTCGTTTTATCACCTCGAATTTTTACTGCACTGATATCTACAATTCATTTTGAATAATTAATGGATAAAATCACGTATTTATAAAATAATTTCTTTTATAAATATTAAATCCGCCATTGCATTGATCGGAATTAATGGGATGATCCCTTGCTTGTTTCCGGAGAGTACCTTCGTTTATTGTCCCGCCCCCACGTGGTCATACGCAGTTTGCAACTGCTGTTTTGGCAATAAAGTTTATACGTTTAGCCGGTACATATCGTTACCGATAATTCAGCTCAGAATAAAGCACGAACATGTTTTACCTCACAATACACTACCACGAGACAGATTCAGAAATATAGCCCCTTCGTCTGCTAAATATGCAACCCACCTCTTGGAACTGGTGGCTATATTAACACTAGAGTGGAAGTTATGATCGTAAAGTCACCTGTAAGACCCGGAGCACGATCATTCCACGAAGTCACATCCAGTATGTGGCAGGCCGTGTACATAGTCCCCACGTTTTCATCGTAACGCACCTTGGAAATCCCAACGAGATGTTGGCTTTCACCAGCAACCTGCCCTCTCTGAACAGCATTAGGCACGATGACTTCCGTACAGCAATTCGTGTACAGTGAAATGCGAGTCTGAATCGCGAAATATTTTATGGTCTTTATACTCGATTTTTTAATTTAATGAAGTCGCGTTGAGTATCATTTTCCTTTTATTTACATTTTCAAAATACTAGAATATCTGCGATGTCTATACAAATAAATATCAATTTTTCTATTAAGGAATGTACGGAGGTAATAATGAGATCAATATCTGGACCGCGCCGGTTGCCTTCGGGATGAGAAAGGTCGGGTCTCGCCTAGGTGGCCAGGACCAGGGACTTCCGTCCTGGCAACACGCGCCGAACAGCTGTGCTTCGTTCACGAACCTTCCCCGCCGGGCTGTGGACCGGCCAATGCGCAATTCTGAATTTGCTGCGCCTCATGATAACCTACGCTTTACATAGCACCCATCATGGCTTGCTACGAACGGGATAGGACCAGGCAGCGTTTCGTGGTATAAATGTGCACCTGGGTCTAATTCGGTCCAACGTGGCCAAGGCCAACACGTTCCCGAAAGATGGTTCAAGAACCATCTACCGATTCATTCTTATCCTCCTTTTTTGATTTAACGTTTTTTTGTGCCAGCGGAGGGGCGAGACCGATAAGCTGCGAAACTCGGCACACGTTTCCTTCCGAGTACACACAGATTTTTTCGAAATTAGATTTTTTTAAAAATTAATGTTTAATGCTTTAAGTCAATCGTGTTTACAAGAATTTGTTTAATGTTGCATCTCACGAAAAGAGGCTATTTTAACTTCGCGATTCCGTATTTTTGTGTCAGGTATAGTTTTATTTCGTATCAGTTAGTTTTTAGTCCAAACACAGACTCTTTCACCCGAAGGATATCCGTGAAAACATGGGATACTAATTAACATTTCACATCAATTCTATCAAAACACCAATATTGATGAATATTCTATATGAATGGTGATCAAGAAAGAATAGTTGTACAAAATCACAAAAATAGGAAAGGATGCGGTTACTCAGGTAGTGATTACATAATGAAAGGAAACTTTAGAATTTTATATGGTCTCACTAAGACTTTTTGTTTCCAAAACTCATGTTGAAATATGTTTAATTAAAATTTAGTTTTCTTGTGATCAATTTCTTTGAACCATTTGATTCAAGTTGTGTAAATCGTATCACTGACTACCCAGAGTAGAGAAAGGTTAGAATTTTATAAATTTTCGCTAACTTTTCACAAACTCTTTGTTTTTGGCTCTTAGCTGATTCAAGTCAGGATAACTAGCTTCTCTAAGAGGATAGTGCTTATATAACTATCTAAGTAATTTGGTTATAACATTGATGATATTGTCCAAATCATTCACAGGCAATTTTTCAGTATGAGAGCTCAAGAGATAATTCAAGATTTTATAGGTCGACTCCTTGTATCTAGGCAGTAGTAGACATGGTAAATAGATTTGAAACTATCTTTCACTTTGCTTCAGGAGGCCTTGACTTTTCATTCACACACTGTAATTCAAGATTTTTTTCTTTGGAATATAAGAGTTTTCTTACAGTTAAATAAAATACAAAAACATTCCTATTTGGAAATTAATCCATGTCACATCACTTTTTCACCTTGAAGGACTTCTATAACGAGAACAAATTTTTTTGAGTTGTCCTTGAGAAACAAAATAGAAATATACTATTATTGTTCGCTTAATACGATAGGATATATTTAGTTGAACTATAAGACAATTCAAGTTCGTACATAGGTTAATCACCAACTTCCAGAATACACTATTTATAACAAATTTATTTAAAAATTTCCTACACACAAAAACTCATAAGTTTTCAGCCAGAGGAAGGTAAAAACTCTTTGTTGCTGTTCTTATGTGTAGGAAATTATTCCATTAATTTACGTCACTACCATGCGGACATCCTTAAGAAAATAAATTATAATACTAAGCAACAAAAGATAAGTTTTAATTGATATTATTGTGCAAAATACTATAAAAATCAAGTAAGGAAAAATAGATAGCAATAAAGTAAATTCAAAAACAGTTTAAAAAAATTAGAAACTCTGTATTCCTGTGGGTCTAATAAACAAGAGCAAACAGAGATAGTAATAACAATAAGCATACAATAGACATTCATTTAGTTTTGGCATTTGCTGCTTTCATATATACAGTTTAGAAACAATGAATAAAAATAACATGAAATAATGTTTTTAATTACTTATACAAAAATAAATTTGTACACAAGATGTGGTGTCAATATTTGTAAACATTTACAAGTGCTTTCATTTATAGTTTACAACAATTACATTTTCATCTCGTGGCTTATTGTGATATTAATACTTTCAGAAAGCTATGAAAACTCAGCATCATAATCAGGCAATGTATAGCATTAGTTTCTAGCAACAAAATTAAAAACACAGCATCAAAGTTTAAAAATAATTCTTAAACTAAGAAATACCCATCAACACCCTACTTATTTTTACAAGGAAAAAAGATAATAGTGACAATATTTCTCATAACTGTAATAAGTTTACTTGGTTTCACAGAATCCTCTGTTGCAGAACTGTTTCAGTATTTTATGTGCTTGTTCCTTTTACTTGAACATTGAACAAAAATGGAATATTTAACAAATTTTTGAACAAAATTAACAGAAATTGAACACACATGGTGGAATTAATGCCCCCTAATTTAAATTCACCTAATAGCTATATCTTGGCAAAATAAAAAAAAGCAACATTAGTAAGATATATTACATTATTGAACTATTGAGCAACAATTTGAGATACAAATGCAAGAATTAACCAAATAGAAGAACATACGAAATAATAACATGAGAAGCATTTATATATTAAATGCAAACAATGTCATTATCTATGTCACATAAATCTAAAAGTCTTAACAAAGAAAAAGTAATTTCATTTTGATGGTTTAACCCAATAGTGAACTCTTTGGCATAATAGATACTAGCAAAGAACAGTAAATTAATATCCCAGATAATATTATTCTCTCAGCCTAGCCTAAGGTATTATGTGCATAGAGCGACTAGGTTTAAGTACCCCCCCCCAAAAATGTTGTAAATGATAGTTTGAAAATTCTCTATCCAGTGGCGATAAATTTTCGTACCCTTACAGCAAAATTTTTTGAATTATTTGACTTTAAATTGCTATGGGCTTATATGAAGAAGCTTTCGCAGGCTCATATTTTTCTGATATTCTGGCAAAAGTACTGGCTTAACATAGAGAATAAAACCTACTAAAACATGCAAATGGAAATAGGAATGCAATGGTCAAGATTTTCATACCTTACAGGGCATTTTCAAGAATAATTCAACAAAAACTGTGGAAAATACTGTTCTAACAGAAATGGCAGCCGCATCATGTCACTGAAGACAATGCGACCCTTGTCAAAGGAGTCAAACTACCGACTAAATTAATTATACAGTTTTAAAATCACAAAATAATTGTTCTCATCCAATATAAAAAAATCAGTAGAATGAATTATTAATTAATAAGAACTACTTTGGTGAATATTTTCAAGTTTCATGAATAGTTGGAAACTTGACTTCAGTCAATGCGCACATAATACCTTAAGATGGTAGTGTTTACTCCAACATTAATTATTTTATGATGCATTATGAACTAGCCAAAAACTGCTAACCATATCTAAAAAAAAAGCTGAAGAGTAACAATTCAACAGTACAAAACAATTTAAGTAAAATAAACTATAATCCATGGTAAATTTATATTCTGAAATAATATCATAGAATGACTAAAAAAGACCATAATATTATTGAAAACAAGAAAACTGAATAATACAATTTGCAATGGTAAATTTATTTTGGGAGATCATCCTCGCACACCAATCATCAAAGAAGGTTTACAGTACTCATAAAGAGGAACTGTTCTCCTAAGAACATATGAAGTAAATTCTCACAAGTACAAGAGAATAACTTTTTTCTAATTTTTGATGTACTAGGGTAATTAAACTATTTTAACTTTATTATAATTCTGAAATTTTTCACAAATATATTGTGTTATGAAAATATGTGGCAATCTTTACCCCATAGTTAGTTATAGTTAATAAAAAAGAATAAGTTTATGAATCAGTTTCTTTTTTACACACTATGTTCGAACTCCAAAGAAATGTATGACACAACACCATTTAAGAATAAATAGCAAATCCGAAGTCAGACCACAAATTTTTAAAGATCTATTGATGTTAACATTTCCTACATATTGGCCCTTGTGGTCCCCAGAAATATTTCTGAATTGTATTTGAAAATACAAGAACTGGTATAAATTGTTGTCATACAAATGTAAAGGGAAATAATTTGAAAAAAAATCTTTCTTACTTACTAGAATTACACTATATGAATCATAAGTGCATTCACCGAATTGACTGGCTTCTACAATTATCACCATAATGCACACTCTGAAATAAGTGCAATAACACACACATGCTATATGCCATTTCCTGTAAGGTAACAAAATTTCTTCCATTGAGTTAATTTGATCACTGAATCAAACTCAGTTGGAGGTGGTATGCAGATTAAAAATGGCAAGTGGGTAGCAAATGGCAGCGAGTGCACTTTAAGTACAAAGAAAGCAAGCCCAGGTTTGAGTCTGGCATGCTTGCCATTTTAATCTGATACAAGTTGTCAATATTACTTTAATAACAGACCAATTAATTAATTTTATTTTTTGAAGTTCACATCAAAATACATAATATTAATTTTTTACTGCTAAACCAACATAATTTAGGTTACCTCTCAGGAACACACACTACTGTTTCTTGCAGTGTTGATAGAGCACGATCATAGCAGAAATAAAATTTTTAAACACAATTTTAATTCCAGTTAATGTTGTTTCAACTTTTAAAACTGGACTTTTCACGAATACGCCATCCTTGTAACAGTAATATTAGATTCAAATATACCACGAGATTGAACAATTTAAAGCCATGGAGTGCATTAAGTAACATGACAAATTTGGAAAAACTTAAAATGAGGCTTTAAATGCACATTTCATTACCCTTTGAAAAAAATCTTAAAAATGGAGGATATAATAAGGGAATAAACAAATGAAGAGGATGGTTACATATCACTCTTATTCTCTCTGCCACAAACCTCTTGGTCTACATTTTCTCATGACTACTTCTCTTCATGATCAGGCATTTGGAAGACTTATAAATAAAGTTTCTACAATAATTCTTTAAAAAATTATTCTTACAGAGAGCCGAAGGTCAAATCATAAACAAAATCATTAAATTTTCCAACAAACATTCCATGCTTAACATGTTGTATCTCATTTTAAGGAATACTGAATCTATTTTCCCACCATTGTGAGCTATTTTGGGACTTAATATTTTGATTATATCACCTATAAATGCATATGATAAACTCACTTTTTTAAATTGACACTACTCGATGTATATATCACAAATAAATTTATGAACTTGGAACAATTGTTCTGAACTGAGGGAAAATATTGATATGATCCCTGCCCTATGCAATATGAGACTATTTAGGAAATAATTCAGAAGTTGTAATTCTATGATAAAGCAGGTAGTGTGTTCATCTGGTTTGGCACAACAACTCCATGATGTTTCTCAGCTAAAACATAGTTACATAAAAGCATTAAAATGTATGTCAAAACATATAATCATGTAGCAAAACATACAGGAATTAAAGAAAGGTTTTAAAATGCTAGTCTACAAATTTTATCACATACATGCACTTACATTTATACACAACATGCAAGGGGAAAAAACAACAACAACCAAAAATACATTTTCCCACATCTTTCAAAAGTACTTCGATTGCTTGAAGGAAAGTATAATGAAGAACAAATTGATGATGATAATTTTATGTACGTACATTATGCACTGCAAGCAGAGAAACTAGACCAATCATAGCTTTAAATCTTTCAGAGAAATTTATTGACACTTTGAAGCTCTCTAAACAATGGAGTGCATTATATTTGATCCAGAAAAATTCCTTCCATGTTTTGATTGGAAAGTTCTTTTCTCCATGCATAACAATAAGAATATTCTTCAATTATTAAGCAAGCAAACACACATCTTTTCCCTCCTGCAGAAATATTACCTTGGAACGTTTGGAAACTTTCCACTACTATCATTGCATTATGAAAGTCAGTGCAAGCATGTTAACAAAATAAAAAATTCAATTTTTATCAACATTAGTGTAGCACCAACTACACGTGAAGATTTCAGAAGGGCAGTTGCATGCTTCAAAATAGTGGAAATTGTGAGAATTTTAAAATTACAAAAAAGGAAATACACAGAGAAAATAACATAATGAACAAAAACGTCAAACATACAGAAATCTTTGAAATTGTGGTGAACCTCTCTGCCAGGTACAGATTAATTATGTTTTGTTGAATGAAATTGGGAGATGGGACCGAGATTTGAACTCGGGAGCTTCAGCTTAACATGCTGATGCGCTTACATACTGTGCCACCCCGTTCACCTCTAGGCCCATTCAATTGACATTGAATGTCATTGACATTCAACGGTTGTATCAGTACGTTAAGCTGAAGGTCTCAAGTTCAAATCTCGGTCCCATCTCCCAATTTCATTCAACAAAACATAAATACAAACATCAAAGAGACCAAAAAAGAATATGATGTGATGGGAAATCTAACAAGTACATAAAAATCGGGTTTTACTGTATTTCAAATCTATTATATTTTCAAGTCTTAAACTGAGAAAAAACATAAAAACATAACAAATTTACTAAAGATACAAAGTATATTAAAAGTTTTCAGGCTCCAGTGAAGAAAATTGTCAAGAATAATCTCAGTAAAATCTAAATCTGTCAGCCAATAGTCAATTTGCACCTCGGGAAGAAGAGATTAAAATTCAATACCATTATGATTACAAACTATTTACAGTGAAACCCTCTTAAAAAGAGACATCAGGGGGAATGAAAATTTGTCTCTTATAAGCAGGAACTTTTATAAGAGGGAAAAGGATTCTTTACAAGTTACACCTAATGTAGTACATTTACATCAAATTAGAATGGTCCCAAAATAATTATGCATGTATTTCATTTATAAAAAGGTAATAGAGCCCTATTAGTAAGATTCGCCGGGTATCCTTGAGCAGGGAACACTGGAGAAAAAAAAAGAAAGTAATATCGCAATGTGGTCCAAAGGCAGTAGAATCCTAACAATTTTTTTTGATATCCTTCCATGAGTGCTGCTATCACCATCGCCTCAAACTTCACTCTTTGTTTTGAGGAGTTGTTCATGGCATGCTGCAACGAGCTAAAATGAAATTAGCGTAACATAAACCACCGCTGTAATACTTATATTAGCTCAGGGGCAATTTTCTATACACATTTGATTGATCAGGCCCGCACTGGATGGGGTTTGGTAAAAGTGTTGCCCAACGGACAAAACTAAAGGGTCATATTCATTCATTCATTCATTCATTCATTCATTCATTCATTCATTCATTCATTCATTCATTCATTCATTCATTCATTCATTCATTCATTCATTCATTCATTCATTCATTCATTCATTCATTCATTCATTCATTCATTCATTCATTCATTCATTCATTCATTCATTCATTCATTCATTCATTCATTCATTCATTCATTCACTCTCTCACTCATTCATTCATTCACTCGGTCAGTCAGTCACACAGTCACTCACTCGGTTTTCATGTTGTAATGTATGATGCGATAATTCTGAAGACTTTTTAAAATTTTATCTCTTCGGACATGCCACACAATTCTTAGTAACATGGCATCTAAGGTTTTTAAAATCTTGTTTGGACTGTAATGTGATATTTGGCCTAAATTTGTCACCGATTAACCATATTATGCTTGAATGCAATACTTCACAAAAAATTGTTTTGTTTAATAAAACAAAATAAAACTATCCAAATCCATGCTTAAGAAACCTCACTTGCTCTCGAGCAACCACTCCTAACGTTCTCGAGCAACACAGTCAATTCCGACCTGTTGGTTTTTTTTGAAGAGATGACGGTTTTCGTGAAATATGTCATTTCTTGTAAATTGTGTGTCGCGGAGTGGTTGTAACCAGATGCTTGCATGATAATGTCTATTAGATGCAACTTTGCGGAAATTTTCTAGGTATTCTCTTGTAAACGGGATAGAATTGACCATAAGGAAAAATATTTTGTCTACTATATGCAGGAAGCTCTTACATCCGGGAAGTAAATACTTTGCTCCTACACGTTCATCCTCGGGACCTCCAATACAGTCCACTCTAAGCAGGAATCTCTTTTAACCAGATTTCACTGTAAATTTAAATAGTTAAATTTCGGTATCTCAGTTTTTCATTCTCACTTTAAAGAGTCAGTGTAAAGGATATGCTTATTTACAACGGAACAAAAAACAATTATAAATGTGATGTTACTGTTTAGCCTTTGGACTAGCTAAATGATAAAATAAGCATAAAATGTGGTTTTTCTTAAGTGGATCTTTGTTATTTCTAGAAAAGTGTTATTTACATTTCTAAACAACTTCTTTTCTGTTTTTGTGAAGAGATTAGTGCTAAATTTGAAAAGAAAAGAAAAAAAAAGGAAAAAAACAGGACATTTTTGTTAGGCATTTCAGACTATGAAATTTGTTCTAAGTCTAGCAATTCATTGTCTAAAAACAACACCAATGATCTATATTGCATCAATAGATAATCGCCAAAGCAATGGATATCCAGTCAAATTATACTTTGGAGAGTAAAAAGTCTTAGAAATAAGTACAATGATGCACAAATTAAGGCTGATCATACACATCCTCACATTTGACATCTTATCTTGTAACCTCCAGTTTGTCATCTTATTACAAAAAAGGGATTTGTTTTGACAGGATTTATCACAATTTGGTAAAACGAAAAGAACAATAATACATTTAAATTTATACTCAATTATTTAAAAAAATTTATGATAGGAAATTAACTGACAATAACATTTCAGTATTCATTCATCTGCTTAATTTTCTTTTTGATAGGTTCACAAGATCCATTAATTATATAGCAAAATCCAGATTAGCTGGACCAGGATTGTACGAAATGTCAGAAAAACTCATTGAAAATAATTTAATTACATTCTATGTCTGCAAGAAAGCACTCGCCCAAATTTTCAGTCCATAAGGGCATTCTGTGATTTTTCACAGCAATTTTCTTGTTTATTACTTTATCATAAAAATATTCCTTCAATACATTTCTTTCTCAATATTTTTTTCATAGACTCAGAAGGCTTTTCAAAAATTTCAAAATACATGTTAGTTTTTTTCTTCTTCAAACCTATATTTCTCAAAACATGCCTTTCAAATTTTCTTCAATTTTTGACTCAAAACTATCCTTTCTATACGTACTTTTGAGAAAAGTTTTATGATATTGGGTATCAACAGGTTTCAGTTCAAAAATTAATAAAACTAAAAATTGAGACTTAATGTATCACTTCATCATTAGTATTTTGTGATCTCCCGCCAAGGGAAATCATGCAAAAGTTTCTATTTCTTTGTCTACAGTCATATGCCATTAATATTAGAATACCATTGAAAATTTGCCCCAATATCAAACTTAAACAATGGAAAACTTACATGTCAATAATTTGTTGATATCAATGGCTCTCTTCCTTTTAGAAGTATCTACAACACTTGCGACACACTTTGTAGAAGTGGGCTTTTCAGTATTTTCCTCATTACTTTTCAACTTCTTTTCATTAGTAAGACTGAGTCGTTGAACCTGTTTAGAGGATAAATAAATATAGCCTTCTTAACTTAATAACTTACACTAAAAGCAGGAAAATGTATTAACTTGACTTTAAAAAGTTGACTTTGAGTGTAAGATGACTCTGTTTTGAAGAGGTTGCTTGTGAAATTTATAATTTTTAATACAGACTGACAATTAAAATGCACTCATGAATATTTATAGTTGTGACAAAAAATATTTTTCCTGACACAGTTGTTTGTGATCTCTGATTTATTAATGACCATTAATTAAAAGTCAGCATCATATTGTACGAGGGTAGGCTGAAAACTAATGCACACATGCTCCTAGAGCGCGAATGAAATGACCTTCAGAAGCGGGTCAGGTGGCACGTGGAAGTAACATTCCCCCTCAATACGCATACGCAGGTTTGAAGTCGTTGCGTTCATCCTGTGAATTTCGAGAAGCGAAGTATGGAGACGTGTTCTAGTGCTATGTCAACGCGAATTAAACTGCATGCTGTTATCGACTGCTGAAAAAGTTACTCCTACTGAGATTCTTC
Organism: Laupala kohalensis; assembly: GCA_002313205.1. NCBI lineage: Eukaryota > Metazoa > Arthropoda > Insecta > Orthoptera > Trigonidiidae > Laupala > Laupala kohalensis. The sequence continues at coordinate 23,071 of NNCF01128953.1, forward strand.
GTCGTTTAAAGGATGTTTATGGTGACGATGCTGTTGATAGGTTTACTGTAAATAATTTTTCGTGGTTGCGATCCTGGAAAACCCCGTAATTGTTATGAAACGTGCAGCGGACGTGTGACCAATGTCTTAGACGATAAACATTGCAAACTCGTCGACGATTTGATTCAAAATTACCGATGAATCACTCAAAAGCGTATCGTAAACCATATTGGAATATCCAAGGAACATGTTAGTTTCATTATTGAACAATTGGGATACCGTAAAATCGGTGCACGATGGGTACCACGCCGTATCACAGACGAGAAGAAACAGCGTCGATTGGAATGCTGCGAGCAACTTTTGCAGCGCTACCGTGACGAAGGAGACAACTTTGTTTTGAGTATTTGACGAAGGACGAGTCATGGGTCCATCATTACGACCCAGAAGAGAAAAGACAGCGCTGAATATCGACATCCGTCTTCTCCTCAGGCGAAAAAGTTCAAAACACAACCATCCGCAAAAAAAAAAAAAATCTTTTGGCTGTGTTTAGGGATGCTCCAGTTAGTGACAGATTTTCTGGAACGAGGGGTTACGGTAAATTCTTCTCAGTACTTACAGACTTTAAAATACCTGCGACGTCGAGTTTGTCGTGTTAGAGGCAGCCTGGCGCCAATAATCTTGCAACATGACAACGCTCGTCCACACACTTTGCGCGCAACTGGAGAGGCTCTGCGAAACCTGAAGTTTGAACCGATTCCACACCCTCCTTATTCCCCCGATCTTGCGCCTTGCGATTTTTATTTTTCCCCTCTACTCAAGAGAGACCTCAAGCGTAATCTTTACACCTCGGACGATGAGGTGAAGGCAGATGTCAAGCCCTGGATTCGAGAAAAGTCGGAAGAATGTTTCAGTGACGGAATGAAAAAATTTGTTAAATATTGGGAGAAATGTGTTAGACTTAACTGTGACTATGTTGAAAAATAAATATATGATTTTGAAACTTCAGAATTGTACTTTCATGTACTTATTGCCCGATCTTGCTATTTGTTTTTTGTTCACGCTCTACAAGCATGTAAGGATTACTATTCAGCCTACCCTCGTATGTCTGAACCAGTTGTGAACTGCAAACTCGTAGATTCACATATCCCAATAAAGCCATGGCTATGATTTGCATCTATTATTGATCGCAAAATTCAATTGCCAATGTAACAATGACAGAAAATGCAACTAAATTTAAAATCAAACAACAATGACTGGTAATTTTAATGTTTCATGTAAGCGATTTAGCATAAACATAGACTTTAGCCAACAAAGCTTTAACAGCAAATGTATGACATACCTTATATTTCTTGAATGAACTATTTGGGAAAAAAAAACCTCTTATGCAGTCAGGTAAATATACTATTAAAATGCATCCTTAATGTACCTGTTCATCGATGACTCTAAACTGCCAATCCCAAGTACGAAGATACAGAAATGGACGATGATCAAATCTATTATCGTCTGGACTATATGTTTCAGCATGGCAAGATGGAGTCAAAACAGTCATTTTATGCCTGTTTATTGAATAGTATTGATAGAAATGTTTAACTTTTTCTGCAATCTATGAAATAAATCAATGTCAAAACATGATTGAGGAAATTCAAACAACAAGAATAAGAAAAACCTAGCATACCTGCTGAGGAGTGCAAGAGTCTTTCCACATATGAACCAACTTGCAGAACATAGAATATGGGCCACAGAAATGTTGTTTCCTCAATCTCCCATACTCGGAAAGTTCTGCATAAGTCATACCCATGTCTTCTTCATCTGTTTGAGTCACTCTACCTTCAGTAAGAGGTAATAATTCAGCTGTTGGTGGTGCAGAGAGAATGTCCAAAACAACTTGCATATCATATCTAAAATATAATTGAACTTCTATCATAACTTGAAAATAAAAGAAAGCACAATAAATATTGCTTCGAGTTTTTGCAAGAATACATGAAAAATACCATAATTTACTAGAACCTCATACTTTATTGAGGTATCAGTAAATAACCATTACCAATATTTCATGTCTAACTTCACTTACTTCACAGCCATATGGTTGATAAAAGAACGTAAATCTGCCTTTGATATACCCCCTATTGGATTAATATCAGCACTGGAACAGTCATATTTTGTCATATAACCTCTTAAAGCTTCATCTACATTTGAAGTACCAAGCACCAATAGTCCACCTGATCTTCGTCTAACCCAAAGCATAAGTTGTGCAAATAGGTAAGCTAACACCATTCTCAGTCTAGCCTGAAATGAAATAAGTAGAAATGTATTAATACTTGTTGCACTCAGCACATCATGGGGAGAGATTCTGCCATTTGTTGACTCTACATGACGCTATGATATATCAATATGTATGTCCGCTCATTAGGTGTCAAAAAGTGGGTGATCCCGAAAAATTTAAGGAGTTAGGTTTCTCTCTTGATCGTTATATATTTGTGGGTGCTGAATCCGAATTTTAACTTTGCTGACATGTAAGAGTGATGTTTAAAAAATGGCAAAAGTTTTGCCGATTTCAATGGTTTTTGCAGAAAAAAAAACATTATTAGGTTCTGTCACTGGTTCTTACCATTTTTGAGGTGCTGATTCCTAATTTAACCATTTCTGTAACGCAGAGGTGATACAACATTGTGAAAATATTTAAGAAAAGTACATAATTTGGCCCACTTTTTTTTGCTTATTCAAGGCATATAAAAGTATTTACATAATTGGGTTTCTCACTTGTTCTCTGTGTAATTTTGGGGAGCAGAATTCAAATTTGAACCACATTTCCCCATAAGAGTGACACAGCGCAGAGAAAATATGAAAAAAATTGCAAAAGTTTTTCTTTGTTTGAAGTTTGTTCTATAATGCATGTAATGAACAAGAACAATCTGAATGCATTAACAGAGTTACCTGTAAAAACATGGTTAAACCATTATCTAATATTTATTCATTAATGGACAATTTATTATTACATTATTTATATTACATCATTGATGAAGTGTGCAGACAGTGGAGTAGAAGTATATTGGGTAGGAGTACCCAGAATCATATCAGCTTTCATCACGTGGGGAGGAGTGTAAAAGTTCAATTTGATGATTATAAGATGTTTTTATGAACGAAAATATATTGTTACATGATTATAAATTATCCTTGCAAACAAATGTATGTATTAGGTCTTTCTCACTTTGGGTACTGTCACTTCTTTTCATTATACCACGAAATGACTGCACTATGTGAAAGAGGTCTAAGGCCTATTCAATGGAAAAATTAAGTTTTTAATTACACCACTGATTTTGAAGTTTTTCATTTGGTGTTTTTGTATATTTTAATAACAGCAATATATTTAGAACAATAAAAAATGCTATGGAAATTGTAACTGCAGCTGAGGGTACATATTACTCTTTTTAAAATCTCTCATATTGCATGGCCAGTCCCATTTCCTACAACTATTCTTGGACCAACTTACCTGGACATTTTGCAAAGCAAGTTCTTCTCTAGCATGACCTCCATGAGTACGATACTTAGGGACCATGCCTGTAGCAGTAGTAAATATACTCAATACAGCTGATACAGCCAAATCAATGGATATTGACATATGATAGCTGAAATTAATCCAAGCAATAATTCAAATGCAAATTATTCTTATATTGATATTTGATGTTAAAATTGTGAAATTGGACAACTTAATTAGAAGAGCATAGTAAGAAAAAACAAGAGAAACATTAGAAAAAAAATAGAGCCAATTGGTACTTTATTTATTCAATCACTTATTCTTCTAACAGTTAAAACCTGACTACTGCACCATTGCTTCTACAATGTAAAAAACTTCATTGGTTTTAATAAATGTTAAAATGAGTTTCAATTTCTCATCAAATATTTTTTCTAAAAGTTAGTTTAAATATTAAATACATGAATTGTGTTTACACTTTATCACACAATTGCTAAAGTATTTTCAAAACAATTTATTAAAATTACAAAAATTATTTCTTCCATACTATTGTTGTCTCTTATTTCAGTGACACCTGATCATAAGAGACCCCCTTATAAGAGTTTCCTGTTTCAATATTCAAGGTCTCGAGGACGAACATATAGAAACAATGGATTGATTTCCCAGATATCAGAGATTTGCTTGTATGAGATTCCCGCTTATAGTAGACACAATATTTTCCCCCACTGTCAATTCCATTCTGTTTGTAAGAAACAACCAAGGATATGTCTGCAAAAGTTTCATCTAATAAACATTATCGTGCAAACATCCGGTTACAATTACTCAGTTACAGACGCAACAATATACAAGAAATTACATTTTGTGGAAAATTTGTCGATCTCTCTAACAAAATGTTGTGGAATTAACTGTGTTCATATTCCCACAATGTTGCTTGAATAAGTTAGTAGTAATTGCTTGGGTGCTTTAGTAAGCGGGGTTACTCAAATGCGGTTTTGGATGTCTTGTTCTCTTTTATTTTACTTTGAAGAAAAACAATTTTTTTTTGCAAAGTTCGACTTTGAAGCACAAAATGTTGTCAATGGGTGACAAATTTAATATCATTAAAGAAGCCAAGAAATTTGAAGGAGTGTTGTGACGCACAGAGAGTTGCGGTGCAACAATTGAATATTCTTGTAGCCCCACCTGGAAAAATAATGAGGGAGAAAGAAGAAATCGTCAATGCTGCTGGGAAAATGAATAAGGTGAAGATGAAGATGTCACCGAAATACCATGAAATGGAAAAAGTTGTGCCAGATGATTCCAGCAATGCAGGACAGGGTCAAATATAACTTTACCGTCCAAACAAACTCCGAAAAAACCTTTAATGCCATCTTACTAAGAATATTATTGCAGTTCTGAAAAATGTAAATTTTATTCATCATCCTTGATATTTACTGTAATTATAAACAAAAATTGTTACACACAATATTCAATTTGGCTCAAAGCAGCAAATCACGAACAGCTAAATACAGTGTTTGGATGGTTTAAAAATGCCCACAATCAAGGATGTTAGGTTAACAAGACTCAGCGATTTCGTTGAAGGGAAATCGGTTCAAGAGTGAAGTTGGAGGTGATGGTGATGATAGCAACACTCGTGCAAGGATAAATGAAAAAACTGTAAGTATTCTACAGTTTTCAGAATGTAAATCTGGCTTATAGGCCTGTGGTACCTTAAAATATTAAAAATATATGCAGGGATATTTTGAGATCTTTCTAATTTGACACTATGTTAGGTTTAACTTGCAAAAAATCTATTTCCCACTTATAAGAGACAAATTTTCGTTCCTCCTGGTGTCTCTTAAGCAGGTTTCACTGGAGCCCCATCCTGGTTCAGGTTTTTCTCAAGTTTTCCTTTGGGTAGAGGCGGATTTCATATAAAGGTTCCTTAGGCTCTGGCCTTGGGGGGGCACATTATGGTCTAGAAACTGTCAAGGGTGGCCAAAAATAGGCAGTAGGGTCCAAATTTTTTTAAATTTTGCACACAGAGGTTTATTGTGTCCGAGATTACAAATATGAAGATGATTTGAGAAATCAACAAAATTCAAGGCGGAATAAGCACAGTATTGTTTGAGGGGATAAAAGGGGATTATTTTTTCACTCCTCATCATTTTTACATTTAAAACTTTTTTTTTTTTTCATTTAAAAATATCTCATTATCCCAATAATAAATAGTTTCTTGTAATAACTTTCAGTGTTAAAATAATTGCCAATACTATGAAATAAAAATATAATTATTGAAATTAAATAAGATTAACATGAGTTCCAGAGTAAATGAAAAATAAATTACATTTTGGTTCTGCTATTTTGAATTTTGTTGATTTTTCATATAGGCTTTATATATGTAATCTTACAAGGGGAGGTAGCAACTAGGGAAATTGACTTTGGGGGTGGGACTTCATGAGATTGTAGTACCCCCTACAGGTCATCGATTGTCAAAGTAAGAAAGTCAATAGCCAGCCAATTTCGAGATAAAAGCTCTGAAAGTTTTCATCTCAATATATATAGTAAAAATAAAACTTCATACTTCAATGTCACAGTAGTGTAATCAGTAGTAGCCATGCAAAGATCTGGGGTACTCTTCTCCTCCAGGGTAGTTTTTTATAAAAGTATTTTTAATAAAATCAATAATTTCATTAAAAAAAGACCAATAGTGGGTACTACAATTTTACCAAGTCCCACCCCGAAGTCAATTTCCCAAGTTGTAACCTCCCTTTAGACCCAAAAAACCTCCATACACAAAATATTAAGAATTGGACCATATTATCTATTTTTGGTCGCTTGACTGGTTTTAGACCATAGTGTGTCATTCTCATTAACACTATTGTTACTATTAATTTTGAGTTATTTTAATATGATTTATTACCAATATTTTCAAAAAAAAATTAAATATTTAATAATAGTACATATCTTTTTACCTCATATCCACTAATCTACTTATCATTTCGTACACTTGCTCAGTAGCTGTAAGTAAGAATAAGTGTACAATACGACATTGAAATTGCAAAAATATTGTAATTTTGGGCCGACATGCCTTTGCATTAAATAAATCAGCTCAGAATTAAGCTATTTAACAAATAAAAGTAGCATTCTCGTCAGATCATCAGCATACATATAATATATCACACAATCTGTATGATTTTAATTTTAACATTAACATGAATATTTAAAATTTTAAAACTGAATTCTAAAAAATTAATACGGAGTAAAATTTTTTTAAAAAAAATAATGCTTATTCTTCTATTTTTTACACCATTTCTCTGCAAAATTTTAACTTGATATCTCAATGGGATCATATAGAAAAAATATTTTTTAATTTGAATCATAAAAATTTTGTTTATTTATAATATTGTTTACACACAAATTTGGTTGGTTATAAATTAATTATGAGGCATAAATATAATTTAAAAATAGAATTATAGTTTAAAATACTTTTTAAAAGAAAAAAAACATTGCTTTCAATTTTGAGCATATCACTATATACCCTGTAAAGTTTGCTTACTTGCATTAATGGTTATCATGCAAATTAGGAATATTTTATATCTAAATGATATTATTGAGATCCAAAGCTGAAATTGTGCAGAGAGATAGTGGAAATAAGGAAGAATCAGCAAAATTGTTTTGAACATTTTTATTTATATTAATTTTTTATAAAATTTTAAATTCAAAATTGCATTTTAAATTTTAAAACAAATTTATTATATGAAAGCATACAATATACTGAAAAGAATACTACTATTTTGTTTTAAATATTCCAATTTTACACTGAAATGTCAAGGTTTATGTGCAGCATAGTATGGCAAAAATTGAGAATTTTTTTAAGATTATTAAACAGTTATAACCAAAAAAAAAAAGGAGAGAGAGAGAGAAAAAGCAAGAAAAACAGATTTGAGATCATCTGATTTGGTACTTCACACATACTTAAAATGAAAACAATAGGAAATAGTAAGGTGAAAGCCATTGGATCACTTGACATGAAATGACTCTTTAATATAACACGTAGCTAACTATTTTTATTCTCATCTCTCTGCCATGATTTTGCATTGGCGCCCAGAAATGATAAATCTGCCACTGCATTGGGGTCCTTGATCAGAATTGATGAGATAATTCCTAGCTCGCTTCAGGAAAGTAAATTAATTTAGTGTCCTCCACATGGTCAAGTTTGTAAAGTTGTTTTTTTGACAATAAATTTATTATTATTTATATGTAAGGTACGGAAAAATAGAGGGCATGGAAATGTAAAAACCCTCTTCCATTTATTAATTTGCAAATCTATACAATCTATAGAAATACTCATAACCACAGCAATTTTCCTCATTTTTTAAAATGAGGCTGGATAACAAGGATGGTATTTTTAAAATGATTGTTACATTGCAGTGTTATTATTAGTTACATCCAAAGAAGGTGCCAAGGGTTGAAAAGGAAACGATCACAATAAATATTGTAGAGAGTCCAAATAGTTTGTATAATACATTTAACTACTTTCGGTGATACTGTAGTTGGTGCTGGCAATACCCTTAAGCTGTTTAACATACAGAATCAAGCTACCTTGTAAACACTTCAGTCCAAAAAAGGCACTTCAGTTTCTGAACATCAAGATAATTAAAGAGAATAAAACATCAAAATATATAATCTCAGGAAAGACATGAATGGACAACAATACTACAAATTAGTTTCAATGCAGTCCCACAAACACAGCCTTGCCTTCCAACTCCTCAATTAACAATTAATAAATCAAAATTGTACAACCAACACATTATAGAGGCAACTCAAAAAATTGCTTTAGCAACCACTGGGTAGCAAGAAAATACACAAATTTATTAATGGTCCTTCAACTGATACAAGCCATGGCAATCTGGAGATGATCTAGGGGTGAATATTTAATGAATTTTTCAATCAAATTCTTCATTGTTGGGATTTCAAAAGTGAAAAACCAAGACTGATCTGTGTTACCATTTCATATTTTCCAGAAATTGAAAGTCAAAATATAATTAAAACTTGTTATGTTCCAATAAGTCTCAATTGTTCTTTCTGACAAGAATTATTGAAGTTCTCGTTTACTCAAAATACCACCACTCACCTTCCAATAGCAGCCGCAAGAGAATTGGCCCTAGCTCGGGTTGATGATGATGAATTTTCACTTGACATATAACATGTAACTAATATTCTATTGCAGAGATCTTTTGGATCAGATGGAGTATATTCAGCATCACACAAAATACGTCGAACATCAGACAAAGCCGTTTCATCTACACAAAAAAATTATACATGATTAAGATACACTACGTGATTCGTACAACTATAAAAAACTAGAATGCAAAACAGCTTTATCATTCATGCAATGATGTCAGATCAAATACATATTTCATTCAACAAATATAATAATAATAATATAATATTTATTTAACTGCAAATGGGTATATCTTGCCCACTGGGAGAATGTACAGAAATACAATAAAATATACATTACAGAGAACTGACAAGGATCCCACGATGCAGTTGCATATTCTACCACAGGTCAGACAAGAGAAATGTAAGAGTTTTCATGATTCATCTTTACTGTATTTACCCGAATATAGTCCCACTTTTTTCCCGAAAAAATCGCCTAAAAATCCTGGGGGGGGATATTAGGAGTTTAGGACGGGTAAACTGCTAATTCCAAGTTTCGTGGGTGATAACGAGTTAAGCGAACACGAGCCGTATATGTAACGTAACACAAAGAACATCGATCGATGATAGCGGGATTCGACGCTTATTGGAAGTGGAAACCGAACTGGTCCACGTCGTCTAGGAATGACCGACTGCCGGCACTGTGCCGACCGCACACGATGTTTTTGAGAGACGGGGATCTTCTTCGACACAACGAAAGTTGGGCGATCGAAGATGCTTCGACGCCAACATCAAACTGCTAGTTCTGAATAAAGCTCAGACTAATATGCTACGATATGAATAATAATAATAATATCTTTATTTGGAGGCGAAGTTGAGGCAAATGCTTTCTCTTACACTTAACCTCTTTGTGAATACATTTACATGGTAAAATAACTATAAATGAGATTAACTATGCGATAAAAAATAGACTAAGGAAAATAAAAAAAAGGAAGAGATAAGAAAGGAAAGAATAATTCATTCATCCATCACCATTCATACAGTGGTCCTTGTGTTAATGCAACTCCGAGAGCAAAGAGGATCGCAATGTATTGGAGAAAGAGTACTTTGTTGAAATATTCTTTATATTATTATCAAGGTTGTTCCACAGTTTGGCCACCTCGATAGAGAAAGAATGAGAACACTTCTGAGTTTTGTGTCTGGGAATTAAAAGAACTAATTTTGAAAAAGAACGAGTATTTAGATTATGTCGATCGGAAAGAAATTGGAAAAAGGAATGGACATAGGTTGGGGTTTTAGCCTGAAGTATTTTATGAAGGAAAAGGAGAGAATGGAATTTCTGTAGGTCTTTCAGTTTCATCCAACCTGCTTTCACGTAGTAGTCGGTCAAGTGATCGTATAGTTTCAGTCCGAAAGTAAAGCGAATGCAGGTATTCTGAATCTTTTGAAGTCTATCTGCGAGAGTGGAAGGGATATCTTGGTAAATGTCACAGTAGTCAAGATGAGGAAGGATTAATGACTACGCGAGGATTTGTTTTATGGGTTCGGTGAGTATGTGTCTAACATGATTGAGAGAGCGCAGAGAATTATAAGATTTTTTGCAAATATACGTGATATGATCTGTCCATGATAGTGTTTCGTCCATTGTAATACCGAGATTTTTTACGTTTGGAGAAAAGGGAATTTTCACATCACCAATACAAAGGTCTGAATGAAGCATGGATCTACACCGACCAAGTGATTTTTTATTCCCGAATATTATTGACTGGCGTTTTCTGGAGTTAACAGATTATTGCTTAGTGACAACTGTCGGATTCTTTCAAGTTCATCATTAAGTAGATGTACATTGTTGCTTTGTTGATGTGGAGCGCAAGAAGAGTACAATAGGAAGTCATCTGCGTAGATGTGGTAGCGTGATGAGTACGGAAATTGGAAGGTCGTTGATGAATAAAGAAAAGAGTAAAGGTGAAAGAATACCGCCTTGGGGTACTCCGCTGTTCAGAGGCAACCAGATAGAAAATTTTCCATTTTGAGTGACACATTGATGGGAGTTCAGATCTTTTAGAGGAGCACATAAGTTATGAGTTGATTTATTATTATTTACTCCAAATTTCTTTAGGTGATTCCACATGAAGGAAGAACTTCTTGTACTTAGAACGGAGTTAGCGTAACTTTTCTTAGCGTTTCTGACAGATTGAGTACATTTATTGCGAAACTTTTTGTATACAGAAAAAGAATATTCCGTGAGTGGAGGATCATTTTTAGAGTTGTATCTGAATGTACGAAAGTCTGCGTCTCTTCGGGACATTAGAAATCGAATTTCATCGTTAAGCCACGGGGCTAGGGAGTGCTTCACTTTTATTGCTTTTAGAGGGCAGATGCTATCGAATACTTTGTTATAAATTGACTTAGGCAATATATTTTATCATCCAGATTGTTAAGAGCATAGATTTGATTCCATGGGATGGGATTTGCCCTTTGAAAAAACGTCTCATCAAAATTGTTAAAATTACGAGAGTATACTATACGTGGTTCACGTTTCTGTACTTTAAGTGAAAATATGGCATACACAATATCGTGGTGTGATAAGCCGGGAGCAGTATGTTGCCCATACTTAAGAATATGTTATTTTTTTATGTAAATGTATAATCAAGCCAAGATGGATCTGTGGAGGCATTGTGTAGACTACTATGAATGAATAATGCTACGAGAATTCGAAGTCTCCCCCAGGGGACTTACATCTAGTAAGTACGTGTTTGGCGAACACGGGGCCCCGAGCTGAGTCTGGCATTACTTCCACTTACTTGTGCCATTCTCCTTCCTTTCTCTTTTCTGACCTCCCTTGGTCACCTCTTGTTCTTTTCGATCCCGACGCTATTAGGGCTAGGGTATCTTTCATTTTCCTCTTTCCTCTT
>NNCF01128953.1:34591-54602 GCA_002313205.1 Laupala kohalensis
AATTCGAAGTCAAACCGAAGTCCATGTGGATCTGGCTATGTCAAGAGGAGAAGATTAACTACACCAGTTAGCTTTTAAAGTACTTTTGATTATACTTACCAGTGTCAACCATTTGACATGGAATTTTGAATAAGCATTTCCCTTCAGAAAGACTTTTTAGAAAGTTGATTTTACTCAACTTCATTTTTTTCTCTCTAAATTTTGCCTCCTAAAATAAGTGGAGGACTATATTCGGGTAATAACTCTTTAACTGAATGCATGGCAAAATGTAATGTTCTCCATGTTTTCCGCGCAATATAACTGACATGATCAGACAATCAAGTCTTGTCTCAAAATTATACCCAAGTATTTACATGATTTTTCTGGAATGAGGTCGGATTCGATTTTATGACAGTGGTTCTCTATGAATACACTACATAAAGCTCATTGCGTTGCATTTTCCCAAATTTATTTTCATTGTATTTTCTTCAGCCCAATTGCTTGTAGAATTTACATCCTCTTGTAATGTAGCTACATCATCTGTCCCTTCAATTTTTCTATATGTGATGCAATTGTCAGCAAATAAGCATACCTTCAAAATTTAAAAATACTTTTGGTGTATTAAGCCATGTCATTACTTTGTTGATACTCAACATTTTGTTAGCATTTGCAGCCAACATTTACATGAGCTACTAAGAAGCATACTTTACTATTTATTTTCAGATGAATATCATTTACAAATACTAAGAATAAAACTGGTGCAATAACGCTTCCCTGGGGAACACCAGATGTTACTTTGCACTCCCTCAAAAATTTACTGTGTATTTTACCCGTTGAGCATAATTATGTAAATAGTCCCTAATCTACATCAAAACTAGTTTGTTTCTTCCTGATGCAGAAACCTTTTAAAGTAGTAGATCGCGGGCTACTAAATTGAATGCTTTAGAGAAATCTGTTACCATCACATCCATTCTTCACCCATTATCAATAGAATCTGCTATTTCCTGACAAAAAGTAACAATTTGACTTTCACATGAGTGTTCCCTTCTAAAACCATGTTGCCCTTCTTACACCCACCCTGATTTATTAAATTCCTGTATCATATGTTCCATTTGTTTGCACACTACTGAAGTTAAACTCGCTGGTCTGTAATTTGACACACTAGTTTTGTTTCCCGATTTATGTATCAGTACAACAATGACTTTTTTCCAATCATTAGGAACAGAGTTGTCATTCATTGACACGTGAAATAACCTAGTCTAAGTTTTAAAAAAGATAAAAATTTGTGTCCGTCACAGATTGTAAAATTGTTTTTTGTTCATTAATGATTTACTGTTAGATCTATACAGACGTGTGTGTGTATGTATGAATGTGTGTGTATGAATGTATGCATGAATGTGTGTGTGTATGACTGTATGTATGCATGCATGCATGAATGTATGCATGCATGTATGAATGTATGCATGCATGAATGTATGCATGCATGTATGAATGTATGCATGCATGTATGAATGTATGCATGCATGCATGAATGTATGTGTGTATGTATGTGTATGCGTGTGTGTGTGTATGTACACACGCGCATGTGCGCTCGCGCACACACACACGCGCGCGCACACACGCACGCGCGCACACACACACGCGCGCGCGCACACACGCGCGCGCGCACACACGCACGCACAAACACACACACACACACGACATAATTATTATTTAATTAATTACGTGATATTCTTGAACTAATATACTTCTTGTGATAACTTTTGGTCAGGTGAAAATGGCGACAAGCCAGGAATCAAACTCGGGACTCCTGCATTGATCGCAGGGGTGTTAACCACTACACCACCTGTTTGCCTTCCACAACTGTACACCATCTCCACCCAGACCTTTCTTATTGAATTATTATTTGCTAACATTTGTATTGATGCTTAGTAACCCTTAAAAAATCTGACACACAGAAAATAGTTATACTCCATTTACAAAAATAGTAAGACAAAATTACTTAACTCTGTTTTCTGAAGTATGAAGAAGAAAAATGTCAAATTTTCCTTACACATTTTAAAGGATTCAGAATATTACTCGAAAGGGTCAATGAGTTAATATTAATTTTTGAGTTTAATGTATTGCTTATATTTACAAAGTTCGTATGAGGAGTTTGGTCCAGATATGTTGAGTTACATCCAGGTTACATCGAAGCATTTAGAGTACAAGCAAGATTTCTCACTTTAGTTGTAAAACATACCAAATACATGAGCTCATTCTCGCACAGCAAAAATTAATACAGAAATCAAAAATCTACTAATGGTATTTTTTAATTAATTAATGTTATTTATTTATTTATTTTCTTTCAGTTGTCTCAGCCACCTGTCTAAATAGCTTTCACAATACAGACTCTCATTTTCCATTATATTTGCATTTTAGCGCTACTCAACTTGGCTGCATTCCTGCGTTTCTGTCCCCGCCACTGAAGTGGCTTGCGTATATCTATATCTTGCATTGCAATGCTCTTCGTACATGCTCTATATCCATAACCAAGCCTATGATGAGTGCATATTTCCACTCTGTCTAACAATTTCTGCACATCCTGTCATGCATAATGCCTACTAATGGGATATACTGCAGGGCAGATTCATTTTATCCAGTGCAGGAAATCAGTGTAAAATTTTAAACTGTTCAAAATCATGAAGAGACCATAATGAAAATTACAATCCATTACAGTTTTGACTATGTTTAATATTTTGTTATTTTGTGCTGTAAAATGTACTACTAATGAATACTGTAAGTTCTAACAGTTATAACAGGTGTTATAAAATGTTGCTATTTTGCATTGCTATTGAATATTGCTCTAGTCAATTAGTTCTCTCAAACAGTTTGAAAGCCCACAGCAGCAGGGAGCCATTGGATGTGTTTATATGCCGCCAAAAAGAAAAGATCATTCATCAGTCTCTGATGGAGGGAACATGAGGCATCCAGACCGAAATAAATTTCTGTGTGCCTTTGGGAACTCCCAATCACTCTGGAGGCATAAGAATGAACAAGAGAGGATAGTGATGGTTGTACAAATGCCTCGTCATTACATCTTTGTGAGAATAAAAATGTGCATAAAAAATTAAGAATCATGTTTTACTATTAAATATCATAACTGTTATTATCAGATCACCTCTAGACATGCCTACAAAAACGTGTCCAAATTTACAAATTCTAGAGAAGCTTTTCAAATTGTATGTTGAACAATAACATTAAAAAAAGTACCAATATAACATAACCATTCAAAGAGAAACAATAAATACTTACCTCCAGACTGAACAGCTTCGATGACCATGTTGCACATGGAATATACAATACATGCCACACTGGATGAATCAACACCACCACTCAAAGGTAAAAATAAGCCTCCTTGTCCCGAGCGTCTAAAAGCAAATTTATGGAAACTAAGACTACTCTTTACAATAAAAGCTTTCCAATTTAAAACAAGATCTTAATAACTTATCTTCAGTCACCAGTGTCTTAAGAGAACACAGAAACATGGAAGCAATAATTATTTGATTTGTAATATCTTGGAAAATTTCAAACTACAGCTCTAACCTCATGATTATTGAGCTTTCTTGTTTTCAAATATAAAATTAACTAGCCAGAATTACCTATTGTTAAGCAATTTGCACAGTGTATTGATCAACTTGTATTATTCTCAAAAATAAAAACATCTGTTTTGGCCTACCACAGAGCATTGAATGATGAAGTGAACTAGTTCTAGATTGGGGTAAGAAGGTATATTGAAAAAAAGTATTGCAATAATTTAACAGAACAGTCATTGACATAGATGTGTTAGTTTTTACACCTATCAATAAACTGTCATGTTATAATTTGGTATATGTTACTAAATAAGCTGCAGGCTAGTTGTTAATAAATAAATATTATCTCACCTCAAGTAGTCCCATAGCCAACATGCTGGAGCCATTTCAATTTCTTCTTCAGGTGTTAAATATTTCCACTCTATAGGAACCATACATGGTGCATCAGAATCTACAGTAATAACGAAATCTACATTTATCCGTTCATATGATGGGGTCTCTGCAGCTAAGTGACTTCGGGATCGAATAGCATTACGGTAAGTTCTGATGTCTTCCAAATCAATAGTTGCAACAACCACTTCCTGAAATGGATAAGAGAATATTTCTCATCAAGGCACAAGTTGTACAAGAATGAGACAGATATGTCTCCATTTCCCAAAGACAAATATTTTCTTTAACTTACCACTTCAGTCACGGAAAACTGTTTTCCACGATTTACAATATGACCATTGACAGCAACACAGGAACAACCATTAAAATAAACTCTTTGGCCATCACATCCCCTCAGATTACTAAACATATAGCATCCTCCTGACTACAATAAAAAGAATACCATTTACAACTCGTAGTCAATTACCAATTTATAATATATTACATAAACTACAACTTACCTTGAAAGTAGCTGACTTTACAAGATCTACAGTAACATATGCTTTCCTCAGCTCAAAATATGATCCTGATCCATTAGCAATAATTTCTACTCCATCCAAACCCATTGGTATATGAGAACTTACAGGATAATATAATATAAAATATATTATACACAAAAAACAACAACAACATATTCCGTGTATAAACTGAACTAATTATTAAACAGACAGCATGTAATGATAGACTTACCTCCGAGGGTTCCATAGCTCTTCACAAATTTCAAATCCAATACAAGTATCTCTTAAAGATAATACTGCATCTCCAAAAGGTACCACAGTTTGTCCTGTATAAACAGATATCATCCGTGGAAGGAAGTATTCTTCAGTTTGTCGAGTCTTAAAAGATAAGCACAAGTTGATCAAGTCTGGTATTTACTACTTGCACAAATCGCACACTAAATAAAGTAAAATGCAGTCTATTTGAGTTTTCACACAAACCTCAGAAGTTTCAAGTCATTTTTCATACCTCTCAAAGATTGAAGGCCAAGCAGATGTAACAATAAATTTCTCATTGTGCCAAAAAATTCATGCAAGAAGATACAATATTAACTCATTCTACTGATAATATCAAATCATGTTTACAAAATAAATTTTCTTAAAAAATCTCCCCTTTTAAATAATATGCCAGTGAGCAAGATATATGGCAAAAATAAAATGCATAACATACACTGACAATACGATTAAAATTAATTACAGTATTATCTATCACTAAATCCACAGAACACACACATCAAATAACCAGTGCAAATATATAATGAAAAAAAAAGACCGAAATTAATACCTTACATTTAAGCACAAAAATTTCTAAGTGCACTACTTACAAAACTATTCTAGCATGTTTTGGAGGCTCATGACACTATCAATTCATGCTTCCCAAATCTGTGCAGTCAACTGGAAGTTTTATATAACTATAATTGTATTATTTATATATTATAAATATAATCTGACAATTTTTGCTTCAGTGTTTTATAGAGCATAAAGTAGGCTTTAGTGGAAGACTTGTAATGTATTTGAATTTTGAGATATTTCCCCAACTCACACAATTACTTATTTACTCATTTATTTATTTACTTATTTAGTTACCATTGGTGGCTCACATTACAACACCATTTATTCATTTTTATTCACATTTGCTTATTTTGTTTTATAATTTCACATTTATAACCAAGTCGTCGAGTAGAATCTTTGTCATTGCTTTTATGGTGTTTCTTTCTTGTGGATAACAATAATATTACTTCACCAATATTATTACTATAATTATTAATTTTTATATTCATAATAATATTATCATTATTTATACTACTTTAAGCATACTATATTAGGTGTCAATAAAAGAATGAACTACATAGACAACTAATTTTGTGAAAGAGTATAGTGTTAGGGTAAATACGAGTTCGTTAATAAAAACAACTTTGGCTATAAAATACTATGTTAGTACCGACACAAGTGTAAACCGGATAGACAATTTTTTTCAAGGAGTAAGTATGTGTCCATTAATAAGAACAACTTTGGCCATGAAATACTCTGTTAGGTATTGATAAAAGTGTGAACTGTATTTACAACTTGTTTTCTTTTAATAATACATTTTGAGGGTGATGTGTGGAATATTCAAATTAGATTTCAGTGATTTTTAGTGAGCCTAGACTGTGAGATCACTTAGTTGAGCAATAATTTTGTTATATATGTTTTTCCATCTGTGTTCTTTATGGAGAATCATTTTGTAGTGAAATAATTAATTTAATTTAATTTTCTTGTGATCAATAAGGCCAAAAGTTGCGTTACACATGGTCGCCTTTTTTGGCAATAATTTCATAAATAATTGTTTGTTCATGCTAAGTTCTTTTCAAACAGGCATCAAATAGTGCCTAGAATTGAACAGAAATCAATTTGTTTTCAAGGACAGTCACGTAAACTAAAGCACAGCCGCTGCTTAATGAACTCAAAATCAATCCATAAATATTATTTTTAAGACTATCATTTACCTTCCTCCATGGAGAAAACCACCGTGTCTCTCTATAATTTCCATCTTCACAAAGTAACATTTTGGGTCTTATTAACAAAATTTTCCTAAAATAAAAATAATAATAAATACTTGAAAACAAGTGCTAATATTTGCTCATATTCACAAAAAATATATAAAAGCAAAACTTCAATTACCGATTCAGGAAGACTACACGACAGTTGTAGGTAACATTTCTATGCATAACTGGCATCCCAACATCAATCAACATGTCTTTACATAAAGGACTCAATAAAATGTCAACGAGCACTTCCCAACAATGAAGCAGAGTATCAGTTTCATAAAAGTGATCTTCACAGCTGTACCCACTAAAACATTTAAAAAACCCAACTAAAAGTGGATCTCTTTTTAGACACATTCATGTATAACAATCATTCTTCACCAACCATATTTCAAGTTCTGGCCCACTTCTAAAATTTGCACCATTCTCTTTGGCATGTTGAATGCTGACAAGAATTCTTTCTAAGTTTCCTTTAAAATCCAAAGCAAATTGATTCAAAGTGCATACAGCAACTTTTGCCATGCGACCCATCTTGTAACAGCAAAATTATATTGAAACTTATTCCTGTAAATGAAAACAAATCTTTTCAAAGACATTCTTCCCATTAAAGCAGCATATCAGGTTTATCTATTTTTTCCCCCCACCAAGATAAAAAATAAGTAGTTTTAAATATTTATAAGATCAATTGAAACCATTCACATTGATTACTGACAATATTGTTTTATAAGTACATCACAGTAATAGGAAGTTTTACGTCATCAAAGCAGAGTGGGAAGTAAAAAAAAGACCTCTTCAATAGTATTCGTAACATACTATCAACACAAATTTGAAATTTACTTCTTGCCGCTTCGCTACTGAAAATAGTATGCCGGTAAATTTAGAAAATAAGGAATTGTCAACCGGGAAAAAGTACTCCAAAAATATCAGACTCGTGTTTCTATGACTTCTTAAAAAAAACAAGTCACAATGATTATTTCTTCATCCAAACATTAAGTCCATAACCTTTATAACGAGTCATTTTCCGTAATTACTTCATACATTTTATGACGTAAGAGTATACAATACACACAAGTTATCGAATTGATTTAATGTAATATAATGTTGGTTTGTTGTTCTCACCAAAGGTAACACAAAACAATCTAAGAAGGAAATGAATTGCCAAACACTATTTCATGCCACTCTACTGGCAGGACAAGGCAGTCATGAACATTCACCGAACAATCACTATACGTTCTTATCTCCTCTCACATCTACACTTCTGCCGCTTCTGCTCGCTCGCGGAATGAAGCCCACTGAATGGATGCAGCTCAAATATATCTTGGCGGGTGTTATAAAACTTGATTACAGAAATACAGCATTTTCTTTCAAATTGTTCTTGTACAATTACAAAGAGTTTTATCTCTGGAACGAATCTCTTGTTTTACATACATTACAAACAGAAGAATGAAAAGTATTGATCAAACATGACTGTTACCAAAATTAAATGCCTTTGAGTTTTACAAATAAAAATAAACGTCAGAGACATTTGCAATAGCCGCAGGCATAAAATAAAAGGATGTTTCTCCCAAAATTTCTACCAAATTAACTTCATAAATGTGGGGTTGAAATATTATGAACTGTCATAATGGCTTACAAATATCACTCATCTGCGAAGGTGAAGTGTAGCGGGGCGCAAACGTACACTCGAGACAAAGATCCGATTCGTTGCTGTGAGTTTGTCGCATAGTGGAAACAGCATGGTTTGTCGTGATGATTATCTCCTGTCCTTAACTCGAATATCACTTCGATATTCAAATACGGAACATAGAAAATGAGGTTGATCTATTTTCGTCTGATTTGATGTAAAAATTATTAAGTTTTCAGAGGATTTCAGAACGCTCTCATTATGTATCATAGACAGTTCTCGATTTAGTTGAACAGTAATGTGAAAAGTTCTGCTTCTGTATCATGAAGTGAGTGGAATGGCTAATTTATTCGGTCGCCGCAAAATGGAAAAGAATTCGCACAGTGATGTGGTAAATGTCCGAATGCGGACTTTTGCCATACAATACAGGTTGTTTCCTTCATTGTTTCTCTCTCTCTCTCATTTTCTTCTATCGTTCCAAATCGGTTTTACATAATTATTTACTATCGATAAACAATTGAAGGACTTATAGATATAGGCATCTAAGCAAAGTATCCACCTATTTCCATATTTTTTACTTCTTAACTGAGTTAATTCCTTACTACACTTATAATGTCTACATTCAATTAAATACTAATCCATGTAAACATTTCATTTGTTTTTTTTGAATGACAAAAGTAAAAGAAACTACTGCCCTCTGAGACCCTTCAGGTTCAGGGGTACCTGTAGTTTGATTTCTTGTAGTATTTAGTTGCAAAGTCATACATAACTTTTGATGAGAACATATTAGTAATTACTAAATTTACAGTATCTCACCTTTTTGGGAGAGTCAAGATGACTTCTGTATCTTCTTGCAGCTTCAAAACTTTATTGCAGCTTCAGCTTTATAGCTTCAAAATTACAGACAACAAATTTTTGTTTCAATACAACGCACTTTCAACGGGGTACCCCTAACTCCCCACCAAAAAAAAACACTTCTCCACTCCTTGTTAATATTTTAATATAGTCAATATAAAATAAAATAAATAAAATATATGAATAATATAAATAATAAAATATAAATAATAAAGTTAACATCTATAAACATATAACTAAGGATAAATTACATGAGATTAAAAGTATGATTAATATCGGGTTTAAATTTTAAAAATTTCGAAGAACTATATTCAGATTTCACACATACATACACATTCAGATACATATGCGCTGTATTCAGATTTTTGTGTAAAATATGACATGGGATTATTTTTCAGGATAAACACCTCAGCTACGTGTTCTCTACTTGACTAGTAAGATATTAAAAAGTACGACAAGGGAATGAGTCAATTATATGATTTGTCAGCCATTGCGATCAATGTCTCGGTTTCGCTTCCCGGCTTGTCACCATTTTTACCGGACCGAACGTTGTCACGATTTCTCTACGTGTGGGTAAGAAATACATGCACTTGGAATTACATTTCGTTCATGATATTACAATTCAATAGAATTTGCAAGAATTGTACAGCAAGAATTGAGTAACAAATAATAAAAATGAAAATCAAGTTTTCAAATCAATATATTTTCATTGTTTAAAATTTATATTTTAGGCACTAGTACACGTTTTTCTTTTAAAATATGTAAACATTATTGAAATAGTTTTATTAATTTGTCAATTGTTAGAATTTTTGTGGTGCGGGCTCCTAAGCGTAGCCTGTGCTTAATTCCGCTTCTGAATATAAGTGTATTCATTCCAAGAGCTTTGAGTAATATGAAATAAAACCCTAGAGAAAAAATTTAAAATCATAATTCTTTACCAATAAAAATGTATTCATAATACATAAACGTTTTTTCTGGTTTGTTTTCCTTATAGTATTTTTTAGTTCGTTACTTGAAGTCTACCATCCAAAACACAGAATTACTCTTTGAATTTAATGATAAAAATATTGCGTATTTACAGGAATCACGACAACACTTAAAGAGTTAGAAAAAATCACATCGATGTTTTGAAGACTAAATTATTATAAAATAAACGGTAATATTCTTTACAATTAGATACAACTGCATGTATGTAACGAAGTAACAACAAAATACCCTATAAAAATTTACATAATTTCGTGGTAAAGCGTATTATTTACCTTGTATTTATTCGTTAAATCAATTCGTGAATTTAAATTAACTTAATTCAAAAATAAATTCAGTATATAAATTAAAGATAAAATTCAACTACCACCGTATTATAAACAAGTTTTTGAAGAAGAAGAATAAAGCCCAAATAATACGGCTGTAGTGTACGCCTTTCCTTTCAATCCTCGATGGAAAATGAACATTGTAGAGTATTTTATTTCAGCGTTGACCCCAGTTCACACACACTTCGGTACGAAGCGGCTGGTATGGGCGGCAGCGTCCGAACGTAAACGCTCGGAGATTCTGCCGACACGAGTAAAACGCCCACGTGTCTACAGCGAGAGGAAGAGTCGGCAATCTCGCAATGCTGATACTGGCTGCTCGACTTTTACGTAGTTTTCAGGTCTCTCATTACATTTCTTTCGCTGTGAGGACTAAAGTGACCCTCACTTAGTGAAAGTAGTGACAGTCTAGGCAAATTCATGCAGAGTTTAATTAAAATACCATCATTCGTTTCTCGTCACAGCACTAGATGAAATATTTTGCCATCGCTGTTGAATTGTCTCCCCACAGGTCTCGTTGAGGTTTTAAACTGTTCTGCTTCGGATACGAAATTTGATATTGTAAGTAGCTTTTACGTAACCGGTCACCATTAACCGGTCACCATTAAAAAGTAATTTAAACATAGATTATTTCGAACAAATTATATCTAAGGTTCAAGGTCCCCTATCTCAAATCTCTTTAGAAAATAAGAGCTAATTCAATTTTTTAACAATAAATGGAAGGATGTCACGCCAAAATCGCACCGTGTGCGGGGAAAACGAAATGGACATTAGTGACGTGACGGGCTCAGTTGGATTTTCAAACAGTCGAAAATCAATTGCGTCCACGCCACAACACTGTTGCCATGCTTCGCTCCTTTTCGAGTCTATGGGCTGTTTTTATTTGCGGAATCCGGGCGCGAAAGAGTTTGAATATTGTTGGGGTATATTTCATTGTCACCGTACTCTGAGCAGAGGAGGTGTCCTTCTCAAATTCTCGTTTTGTATTTATTAATATGACGAGAAGCGATTTCCATGTAAATGAAAAAAAAGCCAACTCTGTTTCGAAGACATTGTAATAATGAATTTAAAATTCTTAACATGCTCAATTATCGTATCTTAAAATGTAATATTACGATAAATAATTATTATATTAATTATATATAAAAACAAATTACAGATTTTAAGTGATTAAATACAAATTGCGAATTACTTTGAGTACGTCTTATTTAATTACGTAATTGATTACATAATTTAATTCACAATGGTTAAGAGACTGCACAGTCTTGTTCTTTACAAAAATGTAATTCTTTTTTTATTTTCTTTAAAATATTCCTGTTGAGTTGCACGTGTATCTACGTTTTATTTCAATGCATTTTTTCAATATTGAAACCTATTAATACAATAAAAGTATCATGATATCCCCTGGTTCTTAATTTATTTTCAACATTTTTTCACTGCTCATTACTGATATGTGATTGATATACCATTAGCTCTTCTTCATCTATCGATAACATGCTATCATGATCACACTGAAAAGTACGGAAATGACTGACATGACAAAGGCGTAGAGTGGCGTGACCCTTTATGCGATGAACACATCGCAGTGAACAGGATGCCTTCAGGCGACTGGCGAGCAATGACGTGGCGTTGCGAGGCGTGGAATGGTGTGACCATATATGTAATAACTTTTTCAGCATCATTCCATTTGGACGTCATAGCATGGCGTGGCGTGGCGTGGCCGTGTATGCCCACCTTAACCTGGGGTGCACATTGAGACGCAGTCACACAGCGCAGAGGCAGCATATTTTCTGTGGCTTCGTGTTGTGAATGGGAACTGCACGAATTGAGACGCAGCGCAGAAGTGCAGTGGCGGCGATTAGGGGGGGATAAAAGATAAAAATAATAATTTTAACTGTCTAAAAACATTACACCATCCTTGATGTAATAACCAATTGTTTTTCCTTTGATTTATTTCATTATTTAAATCATACTTAGTGGAAATATGCAGAAAATGTCATGTTCATGAAAATTGTCAATATTTTCCCCCCGTACTTTTGATTCCCAATCGCCGCTACTGCTGAAGTGTGCCGCACATGCCTGCCCGACCATTGTGAATTTGCCTCAAATGCTGTGCCACGTACTCGTGCCTCGCAGGCAAAAGAACGCAGCACGTACATTTAAATGCGTCGTCTCCACATTCAGCGTTGCTTATTTTCCCCGCCCGTAAGTCATTTCCACCGCCGCGTTGCCTCGGCGCCGCACGGCGTAAGAAATAAGGGGCGTAATACACAGAATCTTATGGCACAGACCCCACTTTGCGGTCATGCAGTCTTGTGCCTAGACATTTAAACCAATCAGAGCGAAAGAACAGAAGTGAAGTGAGAAGAATGAATGAGTGAGCGATGCGAATGAATGAGTAATGCGATCCGTTTCTTAACATTATTTTAAAATTTTATTTACTTTTCTTATAAAACCAATTTTTTTTATTACCTTTGCTATTTATTTTTGTCTTTAAAGAAGACGACTGTTTACCTTTTTTGCATACTGGGATAATTATGTCCCAATTTGAAAAGTTTATAGTTTACAAAAAATAAATAATTCAGATCCGAAAGTTTAATGGTTGGACTAATTTTATCATAAACTTGACAATATTATACAGTATTTTATTTACTAAATTCTGCATTCTTATATGCGTTAACCGGTTAATTGCAATTTTTAATCGTAATGGCGACAATAACTCTGCGAGACGTTGTTGTTCATTAAAAATATATTTTAAAAGAAGACATGTTTCATGTAAAACTTTAAATTCTATTCCTTCTCCAGTATTTTCATTGATATTTTTTCCTCATAGGAAAACTTTTTGATGTCAATAGACGTTCATCTAAATGAAGTAATATGTAACGGTATGAAAATTAATTACAATGTTATTTTGATGAACACTGTTTCTGATGAACATCGTAATTGTGAGAAATTTTATTTTAATTTTGTATTTCCTTAAGGAAACTAAATCGCCGGTTCAATGAAGCGCTCTTCATAGAGACTCCGTTCGTGGTGAAAGCAGCATTGCACGTCATTCGCGCTCTGACCGGCGTGATGTGCACATCGCTCCGCTCTTCAGTTCGCTACATACCTTGTGATAGTTCAAGTTACAAACGTAAGGGTGAACGCGCACTAGCCCGACCATGACCACGACGACAGCAAGCTACAAATAATAGTAATATAATAATTGTAATATCCTCAAAACAAAAAACCTTTCAAGTAATATTCATAACAAAAACTTGGTACCAGTAGTAAGTTAGAAGAAAAGCACCTTTAGAGTCGATTTTGTTCAAAACACGCTATTAGTGGTGTTTCGAAAAACCAACAAAACACAATTGAAACGATCATGTAGGTAAAGGTATCAAAAGAATATGGAGCGGGTAATCAACTGATGCATACAGGTATGTCCTCGCTCCTGCGCAGTATGATCAAAATCGAGGTTGCCGCTTAAAAGATATTATTTACATTAGTTTCCCTTGGAAACCGGTCGAGGCGAGGGGCAGCTCGGTTCTCGTCACAAATAGTTGAAAGGATTAAGTTTCCACTTTCACTGACAGAGAGCATCACTGACCTGACTGCAGACAGTTGGGTGGTGACATTGGCTGGTGTCTGCAGAAGGCTGCGAGGAAACGGAGGGCGGGGGAAAAAGTGAAATAAGTATTGTATCTTTATAATTTTCATTTTTAATCATTTTTCCAAGCTGAAACAACGAATAACTATTGCATTATTGAATAGCGTGAATCTTACTTAGCAATTTAACGCATTATTGATCTAACCAATAAAAAGTCATCTTGACAATGACACAGTATTTCTTTGTAATATCCAATCTCATTCTTACCTCAACAATAAGCTGTATTTTTATTGATTCTTCTTTAATCTTTCTTGTTAATTGTCAGCAGCATGTGGTTGACTGTGAACCCAAGGCGTGTATTGGAGTTTTATGTTTGTGTACAAGTGAGGAAAGACAATCATCCCCATTATAGTCATTATTTGAAAGGGGTGTTTCAGTTTCCCTTGAAGTCGGCTGGTGGTAACCACCGCTGGTCACATCCACGGAAAGTCCCAGTGTAGTATCGTGGTTTGAAGGACGTTGTAGTTATACACTGCCCACGCTACTACCCCGTGCATTACATGTGCTAGTGGTCATTGAAGGGTATAGTTGGTAATGTGCTCCGGTTCCAGACACTGAATGAGAATACGGGGTGTTTCCATAACCAGGACACCCTCCTCTGTTGTGGTCAGTAAATACAGAGAAGGGTGGCTGTGATGGTCGAAGTTGCCACGTTGATATTCCTCAATGACTGACAAAATATTCCATTTTGCAGAAAGTTTTAGTTCCTGAGGAATTTTTTAGAAAATATCTTACTAATGATAACACAAACAGTTTGTCTTCGTCTTCAAGAACTTCCTTGTCAAATTTTTCCGTTTTTCAGCACAATCTTTTAAAACGTTTATTATCTGCTTACCAACTTCATTCTCTGACTTCCTTTTCTAGCCAATAATGTAGTCTGGTAAGGCCCTCTTGGGCTGTCAATATCTTGTGAATCTTGTGAATGTTCAGGATTATGAACGATGTTTGCCTGTGTGACGCATGGCGGAGTAGTATTGTTCAAGAAAGACAGTAAAATGTAGTATACATGCGGTGATTTTCTTGAAACGCCTGCTCCATTTTTATCTGTTGTCTGCCTTCTCCTTTCTCTACAAAAGGAGTCTTTAATATGGCACCATTTGTTCTGTAAACTGGAACCTGTAGAGGAAAAATTTATTAAACATTGGAATTTTTAGTAATTGGATAAACGAAGAGAATCCTATTACTTAGGGATAAAATCTTTAAATCTAGTGGAATCCTATTTCTTGTGAGTTGGTGAGTAAGCGTGTGTGTGATAACTTCGGTTGTTCCAGTTATTCACTGAAACAGTAATAACCTTGAATTATTGTTATTGTTTTAAGTTTCTGAAGCAAAGATTTTCTTACATATATCTGACGTCTGGTAACTTCTTTGTTGTTTTGCATCACTGTTACCGCCTTGGAGTTACGACTATAAGAGATATAGTAATGCAGGTTTGCGCCCCCATCTGGAATATATTGAAAGATGCATGCCTGCCCGAACCTTCCAAAGACGATTGGTTAAGAATCGCACAAGTGTCGCAATGGGGGCCGTCTCGGTTGAATATTGAGGCGGTGTTTATTCCCATTGGTGGGTTCGGTATAGTCAGGATTAGAGCTAGAGAGACTCTTTACTCGCTTGGCATTTGCCCTGTCATATGGTCTTAGTAGGAGGTTGAAATCATAACACATGCACAAAGGCTAAATGAATTTAATGACTTATTACAGCCCTAAGTGGGCGTAGAAACAATTGATTACATCGCTGTACTTGAGTACAGCGTTCTAGCATAGCTTGCCGTAAGGGCTGCTAGTGTCGGGATCCGACAGTGTTCCAATTCATACCATCGGAGAGTTCATTCGCCTCGGTGCGGTCCGCAGCAGTGGCCACGGTGACGGGTTTTCTGCGTAGAGATGACTCGATAGTGGCGGTCCACAGGGTAGTTGTGGCCGTCGTAGTCGAGGAGTGGAGAGCAATGAGCAATGAGCAATTGAGAGCGAGTGTGGCTTTACCCACGGCTTAAGTAAGATCGCGGGGTGTTAAGGGGGTGAAGAATCCTTGAGCCAACACCCTGTTAAGGTGGGGACGGCGCGTGTCCGTAAGGGCCCAGCGTCGTGTTGAGATGGGGGGGGGGTTCTGGAGAGATGGAAAATTTGCACACGGCCCATCAAGTGACTCTAGAGAGGGAAAGGCGTTGTCCATAAGTTAATATGTGTTTATTAAGAAAGTAGGAGGGAATGCCATATGGTGGGGGATTTGCATGGGGTGACGGCCACGCATAGTCACGCGGCCCTGTGTCACTTTCCGGGGAATTACGCATCTATTCCGCATACAAAAACAGGAAGTGGTCCCTATCTCTCGCGACTGGGCACCGCGGTTGAAAGAGAGGCGCTGTTGGGAGCAAGTAACCCGAATGCCACTATCAGTCCTCATAATTGGCGAGATATTAAATAAATGATAAATTTCGGGAGACTCCCACACGTGGCGAGAGGCCCTCTGAGGGAGGCATCATGTCGCTTTGTGACATAGCCCCCCCTCTAAAGCCGGCCGGACCCACGGCCGGTCAACGAACCAAGGACTCATGGAACATGTGGACCCCGACGTACAAAAGAAAAGCGCGGAGCGCATTAAAAGTTAAGCTGAAAGCAAAACAAAAACCAAACAAAAATAAACATACACCTGCGAGAATGGGTAAAACCCTCAAAAAGGAAAGCAGGAGCACATAAACAAAGTACTGAATACATAGTAATGGAATACTAAAATAGTAAATGTTGGATACATAATGTGGCGTGTGTTAACAAGCATCACAAAAATAATACAGAAAAAATAGATACAAGTAAAAGTACAAAATAAGTATGTCCAATGTCTTGCAAGGACAGAAGTTCTTGAGTACATAAAAATCTTCAGATAATAAAAACTAACACATCAATAATTATTTATTAGGCCGTGAAAGTTCATCTTGAAGCATGAAACAGTAAAAGTTTATATTTTGAAGACCTCGTGCCTCAAAGCGGTGTCCGTAGACGAATTAATTACATAGCAATAAGTAAAATAATAAAAATGGACAGTACTGAGTACATAGTACATGTCGTCATCAGTTAATCTTTAGAGAATATACCATATGTACGAAACCAAAGTTCGCATTCAGTCACTTAAACTTAACATAATATTGACAAATAATTGGAATTTTTTGGATAATATTGGATAATATGACAATATGATAAAAACAGAGCATAATATGACACTGACAGACGGTCAGGTGTCCGCAAAAACATGAACGTCACATAATACATAATACATAATACAAGTGGACACATAATACATAAAGTGTCACGTATAGTGAAAGCGAAGTACATATATTGGAAAAAGTCCTATGGATACATAGTGAGCGAGGTACCTGACGCAGCAGGCAAAGATCACACGAGTCGTAACGACATTCAGTGTGTCAGTTCATTTACTTCGTGGCGTAATCACTTCTTGGACGGGGGGAAAATTCACATTCCCCACCATCGGATCGCGCGTCGCACTCTGTAGTGTCACGGCGGGAGATGTAGCTAAATGCTCCGCAGTGCTTGCAGAAGTACGATTCATGAAGTATGCCATAGGGGACCTGGTAAGTCACCCAGTGTCCTTGTTGGATGCACACCAGTCGCTTCGCTAAACGACAGCTGGCATCGAAAACGCAGTATCCATGGAGCTCCCCGATCCGAGGAAACTCCGCGAGCTCGTTCCGGCACGCATTACATGTCATGGGCATGGTGCTTTAAACAAACAAAAATGACATAAGTGTCAAATGATATAAACAACCAGGAGGGTAGGGTGAAAGCTTGTAAGAGAAAGGGCGTAGAGGTGAAGAAGGGAAAGAAAGAAATTAGAGTGGAGAAAGTGAGGGGGGGGGAAGGGATCAAGGGAGATCGGCGAGGAGGTCAGGGAGTACCTGACCGGGGGCAAGGAAGGGACGGTAGATGCCGTCACGGTTGGGAGGGGGTGCGGCGCGGGGGTAAGCCCCGAGCGCCGCGAAGCGCTGTCGCTCCTCCTGCCGGAAGCGGCGGCGCGCAGCCCGCGACTCGCCGGGCGCCTGCCGGATGACCGGGCGGCCCACGACCGCCGCTGTGGGGTCGAACGGAGCCGGTGCGTCTTCGTCCCAGCACTCGCCGACCTCGTCAGGGTGCGCGGTGGGCCGGGCGTCCGCGGGGCTGATTGTTAGGCCCGGTGGCCACGCCGCATGGTAGGTGAACGTCCTGGGTTCACCCGACCAATCCGGGCACTCCGCGAGATGCGCCATCGCGGCCTCGCATGGCCCCCGATGGTCAGGGTTATAGGGGCACATAAAGTACCCCTGGCCATGGAGGCGGGCGCACCCTACCAGGTGCGCCACGTATCGCGACGGCGGGACGACGTGTGCCCGGTCATACGGACAGCGAATGAACTCTGGGTCGAATGAACAACACAATACGGAACATTAGGAAAAATTCACAGGCACGAGATTCCATTGGACCGAACATGTGTCCCTCGTGTATCCAGATGGGATAAGAATAAAGAAGAATATAGAACTGACTAAAAATATAGAGAGACCCCTAAACACAAATGAGTTCAGGTTTTTAGAAATACAGTACAAAGAAGGCGGATTATTCAAGTGATAATCACGCTCCATAAACACAATGTATACAAATTCTTAAGCAAGACAAACATTTTACTTTTTTAATTTTTTAAATCTTTCATGAATATGTGAAACTTATGAAAGGCTTGCACCACACATTACAGAAAAGAAGGTTTAGTTTGTTTGTGATATTGCAGCCGTGGCAACCAGTGATGACGTAATAAGACCATAATTAAGGTCGTATATTATCATATATATGAGGGGGTTCAGGCAGGGGGTCGCGTCTGAAACACACCCGAGCTGACGTGAAACTACTCCCTGGTGAGNATGAAACTACTCCCTGGGGAGGGAAATTCCGACGGGGTCTCGTACCCGTCGTTCTTCCCTCGTTTCCATCGTGGAACCCGTTTTGGCCGGCAGTCATAAATTGCCCACCCTAAATACCAAAGGAGTGGTACGTGAGCTACCAAAGCAAGATAACCCAAGACAATCGTCGCACAAAGGGGAAGAAGTCTCTGAGGGTGTGGTGTGTGGGGTTCCTCAGGCGTGGATGTGATCTTAATGTTTTCCGAGAATGTAGGAAAATATTGATCTTTATACGGGGGAAGGAATAGTTGCAGATGAGACGTCCAGGTAGCTGGAAGTTCGCGTAACAGCGTGGGCGTTGTATTTTTAGAAAAACACGGCACTTTAGAGGGGATTAATACATATCTTTGATGCGTCACGTTACATGCGCATCCAACGCGTAATCTAAATGCTCCATTAGCGCGTGCGGTTGGAAATGTGGTTTTAGAATGGGGGCACTGAACTACAAGCGGACTACTGATATGAGCTATCGCGTACGAGGTGGATGACGAAGCCTGCACTACCGGTGCTCCGACGTGCGTCTGGCACGAGAACCTGCATGACTCAGCGATAGCGCGAACAACTCCTCCCGAGAGAAGTAGCTGTAAACAGCGCTGCTCAGCTGACGACATCTGTGGTGCCGGATGTAATTTGCAAAGGCTTCGAGTGAAAGTGTCGCAAGAAAGTGTTCGTACAGCTCCCCCGCGAGGAAAGTAAGCAATGTCCCGAGCCTGAATATTAAGTGCACATGTTTGGTTCTTCCATGCGTAAGGCGTGGGAAGAAAACGAAGTGTGCGGTGGTCAGTCAATGAAGTACGAAGAATAGGAATGTAAGCGACGAGTAAGATATGTGTAGCAGTAAAAACACAGTCGAAGAGAGCAAGCGAATAGTATCTAAGTAAGTCTTCAAGGGGAACCGCAAGCTGATAACCGGTCGCCCCAAGGTGACGGGCCAGCCGTTGGAGTGCTTCCCGCAAGGTCGTAGGCGCGATAAGAGTAGGGTGAAGTTTCCGTACTTGACAAGAACTAAGCCACGCGTGATTTGCAATAAAATTAACAAAGAGTGCACTGGTATTGCCTGCGGCTCGTAATGCTGACTCGGAAAAGTGGAGAGTATCCACTCCCGTGAGGTTTACCCAGTGTTCATCGGA
>NNCF01128957.1:8528-125545 GCA_002313205.1 Laupala kohalensis
ACAATATTTGCATATAAGAATAACAACAATATAATAATTTTGATACATTTCATAATATTCATTTAACTTAGACCACGTAGAAATTAATATAAAATACTATTATTTCGTACTATTGCGGAATACTAATATTTATTAAGGCTACGGTTATTAGATATCTATTGTAGGAATTCTATTATTTTACTTTTATTTTATTAATTTATGCCAAGGTCTATATTTATACTAAAACTGTATTAACTGAATTTTTTGTGATCAATGAATTATAACTAACTTTGCAGAATTAAGTTACAGTATTTGAACAGATTTTTACAATAAGTATGTTGACTGATAATAATGTATTCTTGTTGTGTTTTCCAGATGTTGTGATGATGACCTGAAGAGTGATCTCATTGATTTTCGCCAGTTTCTACTTGGGTAAATAAATATAACAAACTTAATAATACACCTGGATAGTATCGACGTTTGAGGAAGTGTAAGGTTACGTAGGAGGCAGTCATTAACTAGACACAAATGCTATTAAATTTTCATCTTAAAACAAAAATTTAAAGAAATAGTACCTAGTTAAAATGTAAGATTCTGTTTTTGTGTAAAACGTTTATTTGTAACTATACCTGACGTGGTAGTTAGGTACGAATAACTGGAGAGAAATTGATGATTGCATCTTATATAACGTTATTGTGGTGTGTAGAAGATTTACATTTTTCATTGAGCCACCTTTTTTGTTTTAATGTAAACTTGCATTTTTACAAATTTCCTTTCCACTATGTTTATTTACTAGAGTGTATTGTGACTTCTTTTGGTTTTCTGAAATTTTATTATTTAATTTTATTTTCACTTTATTTTACTACTTGAGTTATGGTATATTGTGGTGTTTGTAACTTGGTAATGTTCTTTTTAAACCATGAGACGGATAAATCTAGTCTCGTTATCCTGTGGATATATAAAGGGTTTTACTGTAAACTTTTCTATTAAATCAACATTGGCATTGGTACAAATTTTGTGAATTTGTAATCGCGTTTATTTCTCATTTCATTCTTTGATACCAATTGGAAGGCAGAATCATTTTTAGTTTTGGTCTTAAATATCAAATGAACAATTATCAATCTTGTATTAACTTTTTGTCAATTAGTTCTACATTACCTTCATACGATTTGTGGCATGTAATTCGCTCATGCAATGAACAGAGGGAATCATACACCACTGTGGCTTAAGGCCAAACCAACATTCCATTGACTGCTTTCCATATAGCCAGTGGAGGATGTAGGAATTTATTCAGATTTCCCCAAAAGTTTGATAAAATTGTATCACTTTTATGGATTTACCTGCATTTTTTTCTCATATGACTTCTTTTATCCGTCTCATTTATTTATTTATTATTTATCTGAATAGTTGGTGGATATACATAAATGAGTATCTTTTTGCAAGTATACCCCATTTTTGTATACATGTATATTTCCATTCATATGAGAATGTACTGTAATCTTATTATGAATAAATAGAATTAAGAGCAAGTATGTATTTTCTTTGTGTACATTTCCTGTCAACTGTGCCCTGATTTCATTTTCTATTTCATATGTGTAGTAAAATATTTCAGTTATACATCCTGTTAACTATTCACAAATGTTAATTTTTGTATGGAAAGTATCTTCAGGTAAATTATTGTGAAATTATGAAGCATTAGGTCGAGGGAGTGGGGGGTACAGTACCTGGTTGTGAAGGGGGAGGGGAATCGGGAACTGCAACGCACCCTGTGCCCGGTTTTTGAACTTGTAGTTCGAGAGTAACAATGTTAGGAGCGCTGAAAGCTGTTAACACACCGTTAGTATGCGAGAGGGGCGTCTGGTTTATAGTTTGTGGCCTAGGAGAGCATGTTCAGACTTGTTTTCATCTTGGTGGGTAGGGGGTATGACGTCACTCTCGATTAGGAGGGGGGTCTATGTTATACAGCAGCAGTTCACATACAGGCCGCAGTGTGTTTCAGGTCGTCGCAGGAGACAGACACAAACGTCTACACCGATTGGAGCCTACCAGAAGTGAGTAATTTTCAGCTGTTTCCTGTTTTGCATAAGCGTCTGCCTCCACCCTCGCCTCATCCCCATTGCCCCACACCACTGTGCTCTAACCAACCTCACCACCCCCATTACCTTCCTTTCTTCCCGCCTTTTTCGTACCGATGGAGTTGAAACCAGCCTCACTCCACCCCCATTGCCCACTTCCTGTTTCTGACTCCGAACCAGTGGAGCTCTTATCAGCCGCACACTCCCCCCATTGCACACTTCTTGTGTCTGCGCTCGAATCTGTGACGCTCTTATCATAAAGCCGCATGGCTTCGAATCAGCAGTGTTTTTATCACAGAAAAGCAAAACGCTACCCGCACGACAGTGCTCTTATCGCTACGCCGGTTCGAGCGCAAAAACCGGAAGTGACGACTTCCTGTTTTTGCGCTCGAACTGGTGTAGCCCCATTACTAATTGAAAACATGGATTTATTGTTCACTTGCGGAAGGCTGCGTAAATAATTTGAAACGTTTTAATACACTTATAACATAAACACGTCATTTTTCTGAGTGCGCCAGTATTCATTTTATTCCTTAATAATGTCTAGTTTTTAGCAGTGTTCATGAAGATCATTAATAACTCATATTTTGCAAGTAGAAGCTTGAAATTAATATATGTTGCCATAAACGCAACAGTGATCATTCGCCGAATAAGAATTATTTTTGGCACTTAGTTTATTTTATAAAAAATAATTAATTCCACGTATCTGCAAAAGCTGTGAAAATATCACTCATTTTGAAACGTTGCAGGTTTTAAACAATTAATATTAATTTATAAAACCAAATTTTCTTCTCGTGTATATGCATGTGAAACTGACAATTCTAACTGTTTACTGTTTTTCACTACGATTTTTGTGGTCTCCACAGCTATTAGAAGTTACGGGTTTATAATAAAAAATCCTATATTAGTCGCGAGTCTCACTACCCGCGACTCCACCTCTCGCGAGAAACAGTTGCAAATTGTTATTTCTATAAATTTTACAAAATTTCATTTTCCACTTAAATGTCTTATCACTTCACAATGCACTGAAAATGTCTATTTAATAGGTATGAATTTGCAGTTTTGTTCCCTTTTTATCGTGTAGGCTTATTAGCAAACCATTATGTTAGCTTAAAATTACAATTTGCTACGTTTAAAATTGGAATAGCTAATGTTCGCATATTTTAACCCATTAGTTCCCG
This sequence comes from Laupala kohalensis, assembly GCA_002313205.1. Lineage (NCBI taxonomy): Eukaryota > Metazoa > Arthropoda > Insecta > Orthoptera > Trigonidiidae > Laupala > Laupala kohalensis. The sequence goes on from NNCF01128957.1 coordinate 11,764, forward strand.
AATTTTAATTTTTTCTAAATATTCATTATGATGATAATTTTTGTTTATCATGCCTTTATTTAATAGGAAAAAATAACAAAAATAATTTATAATTATTTTGTAAGCTTTTATTGGTGGTAGCCATATGGCAACCCTATGACATGCCCATGATACAGAAAGTCACTGGGCGAAATGCAAGTGAACTCACTGTGAGGTGGTGCAGAGGGCCAAATATATAAATGTTTCCCATAATATTTTATCATTCATCTGTCACAGGAACAAATCGCTTCTTACAGTTTGCATTTATTTTGGAAATCAATAGGTGCAGAGGTCTATTATCCTTCGCATTTAGTCAAGTGTTGTCTTGGACACGAAAAAAATATCTGAAAACTAGTTCAACTTGATTATGTCACAACCATGCAACTTCTCATGCCATTGCTAGAATGTCACTTACTTGGGACTTCAATGTATCCACTCAAAATTAGTTTCCCATGTGGTGTCGGAACCACCTGGAGGATAGCACTATGGGACCTCTCCGTCGTAGGAGGCGACTAAAAGGAGCACTGTCCTTATCTATTAAGTCCATCCAACTACTTTTTATCTTAAAGCTCATACCTATAACACCTGGATTTTTCCTTCCATACTTTTTTCCAATGTTCTCCCCCAGAGGATCACAACTGGCAACAGGCATGGCAAACCCGGGTTCCTCAGCTGTGCATGGTATTTTTGCCACTTACTTGTACCACACTCCTTCTTTACTCTTTTCTGACAGGTCTTTCTTGGTCCACTCTTGCTTGTTTCGACCCGAAGTGATTAGGTTGCAAAAGCCTATGGAGTCATTTCAATTTTCTCCATGTTCTTTCTTTATAATTCTTCTTTCTTCTTCTTTCACTTAAATTTCCCAAGCACCGGATAAAATGTTTAAAGGAAATAATACCCCAGGTGGTATGGCGGTATTACAACTGGAGAATCCAGACTCATCGGAGTCGGGCAGTATTACAACTGGAGAATCCAGACTTGTTGATTCTGGGGGAGACCAGCTGTTGCATTTGGAAGATCACATTATCTAGTATCACTCTCAACAAGAAACGTCTAATGAAAGTTAGAACACAAGAAAAGATAAAGAAATACCACCACTGCCAATTATTGTGGATGGTGTTCAAACATATAATGCTTTTTATAACAGGCTAAGAGAAATGATACCTAAGGAAAAACTTTAATTGAAACTGATGAATAGAGGTAGCATTAAAGTAAATGTTGCAGACGGTGAAATGTGTAGAACAGTTACAAAACTATTGCAAGGTAGACAATATAATTGGCACTCCTATGAAAACAAGAAAACCAATTAGGGTAATGGTTAAGAAGTTACACTCTTCTTGCAACACAGAGAAAATAATAAATAATTTAAAAGAAAAGAGACTACAAGTAATCGATGCTGTAAACAAATTCAAATGGAAAACAAAAGAACCCCTCGATATATTTATTCAATGCTAATGAAAATATTTAAAAAATATACATCATTTCTAGTATTCTTGGATGTAAAGTAGAGATTGAAGCTCTTAAGAAATCAAAACTATTACCATAATGTAAACGATGTCAGGCCTATGATTATACTAACAAATATTGTAATAAAGATCCAAGGTGTGTGAAGTATACAGGAAAACATCTTACAAGTAATTGTAAGAAACCAATCATGTTAAACCAAAATATGTACACTACGATGGAGATCATTCAGCAAATTATCATGGCTGCAATGTAGCTAAGGAGTAACAGATATTTAGAAATAGAAAGCTAAATGGTGAAAGAGAAAAATTGACTCACCAACAAAGAGCAGAAGGAGTGAAATATAAAGATTCTAAAGTTCAAGAAGAATCTAATGATATCTCAACATTAACAGAGAGAACATATGCAGATGTAACTAAAAGTCCTGAAAATCGGGTATTAAATCAAGTATTGGACCAAAATAATAACATTAATAAAATCCTACAACATATTTTCGATAAACTAAATAGACAAGAGACAGTCATTACGTCATTTAATGAGAGGTTGGAGAAAATGGAATATAGTACTAAGGGAGCTATACCCGAAAAGAATAAAAAGTAAGAAATGAATAGAATTCTTAGGATTATGGCATGGAATGCTAATGGATTGTTTCAACACCAGAAAGAAGTACAAGCAATCCTTGATATTGAAAAGTGGATGTATGTTTAATATCAGAAACCCACTTTATTAAACAATCATTTATTAAATTTAGAGGATATTATCATACCACACATCCTCAGAATTCTGTCAGAGGAGGGAGCGCTATTGTTCAACAAAATATCATCCACTATGAAGTAGGAAAATATGAAAGAGAAGAAATACAAGCAATGGCCACTTGTATAAAAACAAGGAATATTCCAATTAATGTTGTAAGCATATACTGCCCCTTGAGACACCCATTGAAAAAGCAAAACTTCCTGGAATTTATTAGAAAATTGGGAAATAGATTTGTCATTGGAGGAGATTTTAAAGCAAAAAATGTGTATTGGGGATCAAGGTTGACAGCATCGAAAGGAAAAGAATTGTTAAGAGCAATTAAAGAATTTGGATGTGAAACTTTATCTACAGGAAAGCACATATTCTGGCCTACTGATTCAACAAAAATTCCCGATTTGATTAATTTCTTTGCACTTAAGAATGTATCAGCAAATTATGTACATGTAACTGAATGCAAATATTTAAATTCTGATCACTCTCCAATACTTTTAAATTTAAGTGAAAATATTATTCAGAGGGAAAACAACCCTGTACTTGTAAATAGATATACAGATTGGAATGGCTTTAGACAGTGCCTTGAAGATACAATAAATTTAAATGCCATGTTGAAAGATTCAGAACAACTAGATTTTCAAATAGAGAAATTTACTACTGATATACAAAATGCAGCCTGGAAAAATACCCCTAAAATCAAGAGAAGACTATAAGGGAATAATTATCCAAAAGAAATTAGAAACCTAATAAAAGAGAAAAGAAAGATAAGAAAAAGATGGCAACAGATTATACATCCATATTTTAAGATATTGCTAAATAACCTCCCTCAAAGACTGAGAAGAGAAATAAAAAGATTAAAAGATGATTCAATGAGAGATTATTTAAGAGATTTGACAAATGATAGTTGCAATAACTATTCCCTTTGGAAGGCCAACAAACAAATTAAAAGGTCTATTATTCATATTCCACCGATTCAAAAAGAAAATGGGAAGTGGGTGAGAAGTAATAAAGAAAAAGCTCAAATATTTAGTGAACATCTCGAATATATTTTTCAACCTAACGAGACTGAGGTCCAAGTTGATGAATTAATCAAAAAAATCAACTGTGACAAAGAAGAAATACAATTTGTTACACCTAATGATGTTAAAAAGGAAATTAAAAACAAAATCAATTGAGATAAAGCTCCAGGGTTTGATCTGATAACTGGTAGTGTCCTGAGTCAATTGCTGAGGAAAGCAATATTGAAACTTACACATCTAATAAATTCTTCTTTTAGATTAAAGTAACACAATTTTGGAAAATAACAGAAACAATTATGATATTAAAACCAGGTAAAACACCACACGAGGCCTCATCATACAGACCAGTTTCATTGCTGCCTGTGCTATCAAAACTTCTTGAGAGGTTGTTGCTTAAAAGACTAATACCTATCGTAGATAAATATAAATTGATACCAGATCACCAATTTGGGTTTAGAGGCCAACTTCAACAATCATCAAAATAATCCATAGAATAATAAACATTATTGAAAGAGCACTAGAAGAGAAAAATACTTGTTCCGTAGTTTTTTTTTAGATGTCACCCAAACTTTTGATAAAGTTTGGCATAAGGGGTTAATCAAGAAAATTGGTATTATGTTTCCAAAATCATATTTTAAAATATTGAAATAATATTTAACAGAAATATATTTTAGAATAAAACATGACAGTGCTTATTCAGAGCTGAAAGAGATCAGAGCAGATGAACCACAAGGAAGCATACTGGGTCCAATGTTATATCTCTTATACACTAATGATTAACCAATGTCTGAAAATAACACTCTTACGACCTTTGCTGATGATACAGCAGTAATAAGTTAGAAGAACAAATTTAGAATCAACGAAACAGTTGCGGTCATCAATAAATCAAATACAAAACTGAACAAAAAGATGGAAAATTAAACTTAATGAAAATAAATCAGTGCATGTCAATTTCATAAACAGGCATATTCAGTACTCCCCAGTGTACAAAAATAACAAGATAGTAACTTATGCAAATGAAGCTAAATATCTTGGAATGACATTGGATGCAAGAATAAGATGGAAAGCTCATGTTAAGAAGAAGAAAGAAGAGCTAGGTATTAGGTATCAGAAAATGTACTGGTTGATAGGAAGGGAATCATCTTTGTCTGTTTACAAGTTATTAGTGTATAAACAAGTGTTAATGCCGATATGGACATTTGGGATTCAACCGTGGAGTCCAACTGTGCCAGTCAAAGTAATAGAGACATTATACAAAGATTTCAAAATAGAGTTCTAAGGAACATGGTAAATGCGCCCTGGTATGTAAGAAATCAAGATCTCCATAGGGACTTACAAATAGTCAGTGACTGATATCATAAAAAAAATATGTGCAAAAACACAAGAGAAACTGCATCAACATGTAAATATAGAAGCAATTCAGCTCCTGAATGTTTTTGGAGAAACCCATAGACTTAATAGAAAGAAACCATATGAACTCTGCTGAGGTTTTGTTATTAGTGAAGTGCACTAAATTATGTGTGTACTTCACTAATAAAAACAGTGAACTAATTAAGAGCCACCAGTGAGTGAAATTTTAAGTTTTAATTTTTGTAATAGTAAGTTAAGTTATATTAAAATTGCTCATTAGTCTGTATTTTTTACTACATTGTAATTGTATAAAAGCTAATAAAACACTTATTTAGTAAAAAAAAAAACCCCTCAAAATTAGTATTCCTAAAACGCAAGGCAATGCTCCTCTACCTAATTTTAAGATTGAGACAATTTTAAAACTGGAAATACTTTCTAATCTCACTATCAATTGTAATACACTGAATGAAGTATATTTTGAATAATTCAAATGGACTTAAATTCTAAAAAATTAGCAGATTTGAAATTGGGCCAGAGCTGGAGTAACAAGGTCTCCAATAGGTGTGCTTTCCTTTGTATTACTTCGGTCTAAGTTTACCAGGACGTTACACAATGTATGTCAAACGTATCTCTTGCAGTGGCAACAACTGATAGTGATAAAGATTAACAGGTTTTCCCCATCCCCATCGTCTGGACCTTTACCCCTTAGAACACCTGGTTGTGGTGGCTCAATGTATACACATTTGACAGGTACTTGCTTCTTCCCCCTGACCCTCCTTTTCAAAAAATAATGTCTCAGGTTTCAGCCACACTGAAATTTTCTCTGATAAGTTCTAAGCAAGTTTCTCTGGTAAAATTTAAAACCCACTTTGTTAACTAATAAAAATGACTCAAAAACATACCTGCAGACAATGTTCGAAAAACTTATGTTTAGAAGAGCTCTGTAATCATGAATCTCACACACCCAATGACTAAAGGAAACTGTTTTTTAAATTGTAGAACCAACAGTCAACAATTGCTAAATGAAAATAGCAAAATGGAAATGCCAATAAATTATTTTGAAGAGGATTTTAACCAAACAAGTGCTTTAAAACAATTTTCAAGGTTAATGTTTTAAAAAGTTTTTGAGGGTCCCTCTTCGAGCCTCGTTGACCTGGGCAGTATTCCATACCCCGCCCTGAGGGTCCACGCCACAGGTTGAGTGTACAGATCCTAAATCTATCAGCAGNGGCCCTGCTGATAGATTTATAAAAAAGTACATATTAATGGTAAAAATGTGTGAATCAAATAATCATAACAATAGAGGAAGGATTTAAAGTTAATTTTTATTTGAAATTCCAACAGAGTTTTAATGGAAGTTTCCAACCATTTATGACTTCTAACTTGCTAATATGATCTAAATGCCTAGAATGTAATGTATTTAAAACTTCAATTAAATAAATTTGGAATGTTAATTACATTAACTTTCCACATAAAAATTTAAACGCAACAGAAAGCCGAAAAAATAACATGTAATTTTTTAATATAATTTATATATACAGAATACAAAATAGGTAAAGTATACAAAATATTATTTTTCTTTCATATAAAAGTTCATTTGATAAAATACTATTTATGAAGATATATTATTTTTGTCATGATTTATTACAATTTCTTTTACAAAATCTCTTAACTTTATTGTTTTCTTAAAAATGTCCCCATATTCACAAATAAAACTATTTCTCCCCTTTAAATTTACCAGCAGATATTTCATATATCATTTCCCTGATCCGTTGAAGTTCTCTCAGTTGATGTTGCAATCCGCTAATTTCCTGTTCCTTCTCCTCCAGGTTCTTTTCATGCGTTTTAACTAATGAATCTAGGTTTGTAATTTCCTGTAAGTAAGAAATAAAGTTTGATGTACCAAAACTAGTAGACACAGATTTAAAAAACTAATTATTTGTAACAGAATAGAAATTGTTTTGTATTAGGATATTAAACACATAAATTAAAATGTTAATTACATTTTTATACAAAGTTTCATCAAACAGTGAAACTTCCCCTAACAGACACCTCCAAAAGCAAACTTTCTTTTAATTCCCCATTCCACTCCAGTTGTTACATAACTGAAAATCTCCGAAACTGTCCATGATGAAAAGAGACAGGTGATTTTTATTCAGGAAGGTTCTATAATGATCAGCAGGGTGATAAAACGATAATCAAAGGAAAAAATCTTACTTTGATCATACAATTTTCACTGAAATTCAGTCGACATTCTATTTGCTGTTTCAATACTTTATAAGTTCCTGCAATTCCTCCACTCTTGGCAGCTAATTTTCCAAAAGATAAATTCAACAGCATATTTGAAGGAGATAAAACCAATAAGCATCATTACAACTAAAAGCATGTCCACAAATTGAATTCATGTAACAAACTGAGGAAACTAATATAGAGAACTACTGTCAAAAACAGAGGAAACACGAGCTTGTCAATCGTTGCTTAAATATTTTGTGCCCAACAACTGAGTTGATTCTATAAATATTGAGAAGTTTGCAGAGAAATTTTCCTTTTTAATTTCAGTGTAGAGTATAAAAACAAAACTGAATAAAGAAAGCTCCATAAGAAAATTGTACACCATTTACCCAAGAAGTTTTGGTTGAAGATTGCTTTCTTTTCATCCAATTGGACAAAGAAAATTTAAAATCTAATAACGTGACTTAAAAAGATTTATTAGCCATACATTTCTCAGTAAATTAAAAAGTATTAACGAACACTTCCCAAATGGTGGTGATATCTCTTTCACTCATCATTTTATTCTTCGTTGGCCTTAACTTCCCAAATGGGAACACTTCTCAATAGCGCAAATATTTTAAGGACCCTTGAGTGCCTATTATAGAGAAGTTTCACTGTACATGGCTACCAATTATTTTTGCTAACTCTTTTTACTAATTGGAGGAATTGGTCTGATGTAGACATTGTTCATTACAAGCAATAAAAGATTTTGTCATTCTGTCATTATTTAGTGATGCAAAAGGCCTATTCAACTGCTTGCCAAAGAAAGCTTTCAGCAACTGCTTGCACTGAAGATGGCTGCCATGCAGCCAAAAAGGTCTTTTGCATCAATAATGAATGAATGGCAAAATCTTTTATTGCTTGTTCTTTTGACTAATGTATACCTCTTAGTTGCATCTTAGTTTTAGGTCCAAGAAACACTAAGATACAATGCAATAAAATATAACAAAAACCATGCCTGGTTAAGTCAACTGACACAAAACAAGATTTTTACAGAAATTAATTTGTTATAATTTATTTATCAAATAATACATCTTGCTCTTTAAAATAGAATAATACCATTTTTAGTAGATTCATGTTGATTACATATGAGAATACTTACTATCTTCAGAGACGCATTTGCCTTCTTAACTTGGATCCCTTCATTTTCACGTTCTTGACATAAACGTTCAGTTTTCCGAAGAATTTCATCAAGTTTGGCATATTCAGTAGTCAAGTCTGAACAATAATGTTATTAGAAAAAAAATGTTATGTATACAATCAAACTTATATTATACAATATTAATAAGATTTAAATAAGATAGAAAACTAGATAATTTTTACACAATGCACATACAACACTTTCCATGTCAGTAGCAATCCACACAAATGCATTAAAAAACAAGCATAAGAAGAAGAAAAGTATGATAAATTTACTATATCATTAGCAACCTGCTACGGATTTGCACATGTTTTTTTGTAATGTTACATATTGAAACATCTTTATAATTCAGAATTGATGAAAGAAGCACATCTAAAATATTTTTTAAAAATATTTCTTCATTCACCACACTGCAATGATGGCAGAATGAGATCAAGAATATACTTGCAAAATATAAAGTATATACTAAATGATAATGATTACACGTTCAATCGTAAGGTTTATACCCGTTATATTCCATTCTTTTCTATCAACCCTAGATAGACAAAAAGTGTAAACCAACTTTCACTGTATATAAAGATCCTTTTTTAACATAATGCTGTATTTCTGCCTTTCTAAGCCTAAGCTTTTTAAAATTTTCATTCAATTATTTATCATAAGTGTAAAAAGGTTATATATTGATTCAAAAATGTACAGAAAAAAGGAAGTGAATATTTTGCACAAATCTTTTGAAAATGTTGACAGCAGTCTTACATGAAAATTTATGATCCAAAATCAAAATCGTTTAGAGGTCAATACACTGATTCTTAAAAGCGGAATACTCTTAGCAATAATAAGGTGTATGATTGTAATTTATTTTTTTTAATTGATATTTGTTGCACTACCACTTATGGGTGCAATACTGGTCAAATGCTCTTGCCTGATCCTCCTGAGGCAACATATAGTGGCACACTTGTAAGATCTTAACTATTTGTCCAAATTGTACGATTTAAAGTCATATTTAATCTCTCTTAAATGCACAAAACAAAGAACCTATTTAATTAGATGAGAATTTATCTACTTGAATTTATCTGAAGTTGAAGTATTTTAACATGTCTATTTGTAATATTTTTATTCGATAATTAGGTTAGCCTTTGTAGATGGACATGTAATGTCTGACTTTTTTTGTAGAACTATTTAGATGAACAATATTGCCCCCCATTGTTGTCACCAACCTCTAACCATTTAGGCAGGGTAAACCTCTTGGGATATTCAGGCTCAGAGAACTCATACTGAACACAAGTTAATTATGAAAGAACCACCCATTGAGGTAAAGACAAGAGTTACACACATCCTTCACATGTCCTGATACTCTGTCAGGGAAGTGTCAGAACAAACTCACAAGCAGGGCAAGAAACTTATTCATAGTTCATGGGAAACAGAGCATGCTGTAATCCTCCTGGTAATAGCAGATTTTCCTTGGGCGGGAATGTCATTAATACTTTTGTTTTATTAGTCCTGAATTCTTACTGCTTTAATATCTACAATTTATTTTGAATTATTAATGGATAACAGTCTGTACTTATTAAATTATTATTTTTTGTTAATATTAAATATGCCATTGCCCTTGATCGGAATTGATGGGATGGTCCCTTGCTTGTTTCCGGAGAGTAACTTAGTTTATTGCCCCCCACGTGGTCATATGTAGTCTGCAACTGCTTTTTTGACGATAAAGTTTGAATCCGCCTCTGCCTTAGGGCCCTTGATCGGAATTGATGGGATGGTCCCTTGCTTGCTTCCGGAGAGTAAATTAGTTTATTGTCCTCCACGTGGTCATACGCAGTCTGTACTGCTTTTTGACAATAAATTTATTATATTTATTATACTATGATAAACTATCTTGGTCTACCAATTTTCTGATAGTCCAAACTTCAGTCTCACTGAGCATAAGTTTTTTTTTTCTTTGGTGGGGCTTTAGGGCTCGTCAACATCGAGGTCATTAGAGCCCTTAAAACTTGTACAGGTAGGGAAAATGCAGTTACGCACTAGGGAGAGCCAACATGACTCTCCCCGCGTGTGGGACTCGCCGAATGACTCAGCCATACCCACTAAAAACCCTCCTGAATTACAACTCAAAACTCAAATCCCAACATATCTCAAGACTTCACTAAAAACATTTTTAAAAAAAGAAAAAAAAAAGAGGAAAATGAAAGATACCCTAGTCCTAATAGCGTCGGGATCGAAAAGAACAAGAGGTGACCAAGGGAGGACAGAAAAGAGAAAGGAAGGAGCATGGCACAAGTAAGTGGGAGTAATGCCAGACTCAGCTCGGGGCCCCGTGTTCGCCAAACACGTACTTACTAGATGTAAGTCCCCTGGGGGACTGAGTATAAGTAGAACATGATGGGGAGAATCTGGCCATCTGCCCACACCCTGATTAAGACTAACAAATTTTATCAGCTCTTTATAAACATTTGTATTTCACTTTTTTTATTTAATTGATCCCTTTGTGCATTGGTGGTCACCTAGCCCTATTTGGGGCTTTGTCCCAGCAACATCACGGGTGGGTATCACCCACTGATGCTCTTTGGGGTTCCGTGCCAATTAGGCTCCAAGCATGGGAATTGCCCAGGCACTGACACCAATGTGTCGTTTTTAGCAATGCAAAGATTTCTTATGGGAGTTTTTCTCCTTTTAATGTGGTATAGTGTGCCACGAACACATAACATGGTGATAGTATAAAATTTGACTCTGGCTACCCAGTGAAACAATTTTTATTAAAAAGAGATTTCGTCACTCCTAAATAGTACCACTAAGCATTATATTAAATTGATAGTTAACTAATACTTTCATGATAGAACAAACTGTTTTTAATACTGTATAATAATAATGAAATAAATAAATTTACTGTCAAAAAACTATTACAAGTTGCTTATGGTCACATGGAGAACAATAAACTAATTTACTTTCCGGAAGCAAGCAAGAGATCCCAACTTTTCCGGTCACAGGTCCTAAGGCAGAGGTGGATTCAAAATTTCATCACTTCTCTAAGATGAGAAATAAAATGGTTAACTATGTGTTATAATATCAACAGAATACAAACAAAATTTTAAATTTTTTTGTATTCAAGAAACCAAAAAAATTATTTCACAAGTATGTATTATTATCAAACTATAGATTATTCGTAAAATACCATTTATAAATCTTAACTATTAAAATAACTCTCAAGTCCCCTCCATGGCTATGGTGTCAGCATGATCGCTAATCACCAAGTCATCCCGGGTTTGAATTCCCTGGTGGGGCAAGATAAAATTTGCAACTTTTAATTTCCATGTCTCAAATTAAATAGCTGTGATGTATGAAAAGTTCATCCTTTGCGGCTAATAACCGCCCTCTGCGACTAACAACCGCAGTTGTAAAACTCGGATACAGCAATCTGGATCCTATTTAGAAGCTGTTCCTCCGATCTCGGTAAAATTCACGATGTGTCTAGTGAGTAAACTCACAAAAACTGAGCCTTACTGGCACTCATCATTCATGATCCATAACAGGCCGAAACATGATACATAAATACAAAATAGTTCTAAATTAGAGATTTAGATCATTACCACAGACCGCCGCCCCTAGACAAGAGTCTGTACATGAAATCCGCCTCTATCCAAAAGAAAACTGGGGTAAGTCCCAGTCCATAAACCTAAGATATACTTGGTGTATCTCAAGAAAACATGTGATAATCATCTTACCAGACAATTTGCTTTGCTGATCTTTTAACTTTCCTTCCAACAATCTGTTTTTAGCAACATATTGTGTTACTTGATTGGAAGCTGCTAGAAGCTGGTTCTGTGTTTCTTTTAACTTTGCTTCAAGGTTATGTTTCTCTTCATTAAGGACTAAAAGATTTCTTTTAAAATTTTCATTGACACTATTCAGTTCATTAATTGCAGATTGTTTAGCCCTCAATTCCTAAGGAAAAAAAAGGATGTTCTCAAAAAGAAATTAAAATTACATGAGCAATTTACATCATTTATCGTCAAGGGTAACAATGAAATTATTCACAAAACATGTTGTCTTGAATTTGTGTGAAAAAGAATATGCAAATAGAGAACAATATTTGGATTTTAACAGAACATTCTTTTCCATGAAAATAAAGTGATAGTTGAAAATAAGGGACTATATATGGGTAAATACAGAAACAGGAATCACAGGGAATGTAAATTCAAAATATTGAGCTTCAAATGAATATAAAATTCATTTGGTTAAGAAATATAAACATGAGGGGACAGTTATAAATAAAATGTTGTAATCCTGTGAATATAGAAATACTAGCTGAGTACCCGCAGGTTTGCTCGCGTAAAATCTGTAATGTGTCTCCAATTTTATTTTTTCTCATATCCTCATTGGTATCCACTGAGAATGTTACCCAATAATGTTGGAGGTTATATTAGAATTGGAGTGTACCCCCAATCCCTTATTTTCACTGATGTAATTTGAATGTTTTTAGAAAATACCAATTTCCCATTTCAAACCCTAGGGGTGAATTTTTGTAGAATCCTTTCTTAGTGGACTTTTTGATAATTTTTTGTGTCACACTCTTCCCAACCCCAACCTCTATTATTAGATTTTGTTATTATAGACCTCTGACTTCTAATAGCTGTGGAGAGTACAACAAAAATTGCATAAAAACACAAGTACCGTCATTGGATTTGTAATTTTGTTTGGCATATATGCAAGTGAAAAATTTGGTTTTATGGATGAATTTCAATTTTTTTAAACCTGAAATGTTTCAAAAGGTGTAATATTTTTACAGTTTTTGCAGATACGTCAACTTCATTACTTTTCATAAAATAAACTAAGGGTAACAAAAATAATTATTATTCAGCGAATGTTTTCAATTAGCGACCAGCAATGGATTTTAGTCACGCACATTGTTGTGTATCACTCTGGTACAGTTACAAAGAGATGCACTCCTCAGCTGACGACTGAATATGGCATTGGTTACATCATGCGTGACTATAATGCACCGCTGGTCAATTATTCAAAATATGGTTTTATTTATCACTTGATGGAGGTTACATAAATAGTTTTAAATGTTTGCATTTCATTGTAATGTGATGATGACATTCTTCTGAGTGCGACAGTATAAATTTTATTCCTTAATAACGTGTCTGGTCGTTTTTAGCAGTGTTTTCAAAAAAAATTAATAACTCATTATATTTTACATGTAGAAGCTTGAAATTAATAAATGATGTCACAAACACAACCCTGATCATTCGCAGAATAAGAATTATTTTTGTCACTCTTAGTTTAGTTTATAAAAAATTAGAAAGTTGCTGCATCTGCAAAAACCTTAAAAATATCATGCTTTTTGAAACATTTCTGGTTTTAAAAAATTGAAATTTATTCATAAAACAATATTTTTCACTTGAGTATACACAAAACAAAATTACAAATCCAATGGTGGTGACTGTGTATATTATCTGCAATGTGGACCGATTGTTAACTTAGGAAGCATCTGGGACATCGTTATTCATCCCAATCCCACCAAAAACCATGGTTTTGAATCTAATATCGGATTTTCCCATTATTTTTACACATTATCCCCTTCTTACCCCCCCCCCCTCTCTATGGATGCAAGTTATGTCTTATCCCCATTGTCATTTAGTCAGTCATCAGTGTATCAAGTTTGGTTGAAATTGCTCCAGGCAATTATGGTGGGATGTTATGTTGGGATACATACATAAAATACTTCAACCCCCATTTCACCCTCTTAGAAATGGATTTTTGTAAAATCATTTCTTAGCAGATGTCACTCCCTAAAAGAAATCTATCTGCCAAAATTTCAAGTCTATAGACTTTGTAGTTTCTGTGATTCCGTGTTTAGTCAGTCAGTGAGTGGTACTTCACTTTTATATATCTAGATAGACTAGATAGATTAAAAACAGAGAAGTTATTCCAATATTATTAATTTCAAAATATAGTGAAAGAGAGATAAGATATTTGTAAATGTAATTTAAAGAGAATATAATCAAACTTCAATCTAAAATAATTTTCGATTTTTCTGTCTAGTAGACGTGAGAAAGAAAAAAAGCAAAACAACAAAACAAGCAAACAAAAAACAGAGAGAGAGAGAACTTACTTGTACATGATTTTTGTGTGTTTGGTCAGCAGCTACCTTCTCTGACTCTAACATTTTAGATATATCTCTCTTCTCTTTCTGAAGGCTTTCTAAGCACTGTTGGCTGTGATAAAGTAGTTGGTGCATTCGATTAGCTTCTGCATTCATTTGCGCCAGCCTGTGCTGCAAGTGTGTGGCATGATTATTCACTGCTTCCAAACTTGCATGAAGAGCACGTTCAGAATGTCCCAAAGCTGCCAACTTATATTCATATAATTCCATGACCGTAGACATCGGAATATCTTTCACCTACATACATAAGAGAACATATTCACTTACTTGAAGAAAGGAAATAGTAACTTTCATACGAAATGTTCGAAACAACAGAACATCCTTTCAAGTACACAACTATTGTAGGGTGCAAAGTCTTTCAACTGAAGATTTGGGTGTAGTAAAAAAATTACAATGTTTTCCATGCCTTGTGTTTTCTTACTCAAAATTGATCTGAAGACAAGACCTTAAATTTAAAGTATTTCATTCATAAATTATTCAATAATTGCAGTTTTTTATCACTCATATTTACAGTTACCATACATGCATTTTGTGAATATCATCCTACTTTAAGATGCCATCAACCCAATTGAGAAGAAAGGATAAAAATTAAATGTATTACCATCACTCAGTATTAATAATTATACCTCATCACAAAATCCTTTTGTTTTATGAACTCCTGACTAGGTTCTTTCCACTGAATGGATCTTAACTAATAATCGTTCAATACTAGAAATAAAATCTCCAAACTTTTTAAGACCTATCCATCATGACCTTAAGACTGCGGGACACTAAATAATGTAAATCATAAATAATGGACACTAAATAATGTAATGCTATCCAACTAGTGGTCTGCGAACCTTTTTTTCTGGCCTAGGAGTATAGTACAGTTTACACATTTATAGTTCCAGTTTACATATTTATTTTACAGTTATAGTACATTTTTCATCTAACTTTGAGGAGCACAACTTTATGTTATAAGTCTATGTTGTCAGAATTAATATTTCAAGTGACATGTCCAGTGAGAGAAAACAGAAAATTATAATTGGAATTACCCCATCATTAATAGCTTGGAATTACCCTGTCATACACACATCATTAAATATTAAAAATACTTTTGAAATAAAGAAATATACTAATTTTTTTTCCAGTTTGAAATAACATAAATTTGTTGATGAGGATCAAAATATCACATTACAAATAAATAAATATGACCCCATTAGTTTAATACGCCAGCCAAATCCAATGCCGTACTGATCTGAACAATCAAAAGTTTATAGAAAATGGCCCGCGAGCTAAGGACAGCGCTGATGTAAATCATCATTACATTTTTAATTAAATCTTCATCTCGATGTAAACCTTTACTGTTCTTTAGTCTCAACTCCAAATGTGCAACACTGGTTTGTATTTTACCAAGTTTAAAGAATTTGGTGTGTACTTTCATAATATTCTCTTGAATAATAAACACACACAAAAGAAAAATCCTGAAAAACTAAATTTTGGAAAAAAACTTAATAATGAAATTACCACCAAACCAAACAATTAAATGTCATAAAAAGCAACATTGAAATTATAACTGGAACACACAGGAAATATGTCGCAATAACTACAACAATAGTTTTTCAAAAATACACAGTTACAAAAAAAAATTAACAAAATGAATTTAAGAAGCCAGAATGAAAACCATAAACAATCTCTTCTTTTATAGAAAACTTTTAAAACTAATTCGTATTTATAAAAATCTCATTGTTTTAATGGCTGGCTAAACAGATTTTAACCTTGGCCCAATAATATCCATGAGAAAATGCGCAACTGACAAAAAAATTAAATGTTTCCAATTTCTTAAATAATGACCTTATACTCCACCAAGATCATAGGAACTAGCATTGATCGCAGAGATGTTGTCCACTACTGTTTGTAGAAGGTGAGTGGGTGGTGTGGCAAACAGCCTTGCAATCAGAGCAGAAGATTCTGGGTTCAAATCCCACCTCGTTGCCATTTTCATCAGGCCATTATTATCACATATCTTCTCCATGAGTAGATAAATGACAGAAATGTATGCACAAATAATTTAGTTTAATTTTTTTCCCAAATAATTTTTTTGAAAAATAATTAAAAATTTATGAATTGTAAGAAATGTTTACCTCTGAAGTCTGAAGGGCTTGTTCCAGCTTAGCTATAAATTCATCCAGCCTCCCTTCTTGAGTGACATTAAACAAAGGAGTTAAATCTTGTTGTGAGTCACTAGTACTGGAATGGATGGCTAATTTTCCATGAGATAATACAACACCTGCTGGTTCCAAGTCACTCAAGGATTTCGCTAACAAAGCAAAACTGTAATACCATTACATGAATATCATATTACCCATTATCATTATATATTACCCTCAATTTACATATTACCCTCAGTTTACATAATTACCCTCAGTTTACATAATTACCCTCAGTTTACATATTATCATATTACCCTCAGTTTACATAAACTGAGGGTACATATATTCCCGAAGCACTGGGATTTATAATAATACCGGGATATATAATATGTAAATGAAGGAGTTATAATCTACAATGCAAGCTATACATGCAATAAATTTTTTTAAATCAAATTATCTTTTTAAAAAACTTTCGTTTCCATTTCCAAAATATATCATTCATAATTGTGCAACATTCTTTTGCGAAGTCAACTAGCTTAATTCCTGTAAGTGTTCACATGCAACTTCCGCATGTTTTCTTTTTGGATATTTTCTTTCTTTTCTTTAGAGAAATTTTTATGGCAATTATTTGGAGTTTATGGTAAAAAACACTCTGCACAAGCCACTTCATTTTTAAGAGCAGGTGAATGAAAAATTGGTTCTCAAAATATACCAAATGAAATACACAAAACAAAGTTATGACCCAGCGCTCTGGCCTTACATTCTCATTGGCTACAATTAGGTTAAACTATACTAAACAAATTTTTTCAGTGGGCACTCATGAATTCACAACACGATCTAGACTTTCTCGTATTGTCACAGCAACCTCTAATGACAGAACGCGGCACAATGAAAGGAAACAAAGGTAAACACAAGTTAAGAGTGATAGTCTAGAGGATAGAGACCAAGCAACAGGCATTATTTATCTAAGCTACTCCTTACCCTGTGGCAATACTTAACAAAGGAACGATGTGAATACTACTGTGATCACAACTTGAAATATGTAACGTTTGGAAGTAGGGCTAATATGCATAGATCTCAATTTAGATTATATGATTTTTTAAATAAATTCAACAAATTTAACTTTTTATGTTTTTATTTCTACAATTTGAATTTTTTGCTTTTTGAAAAGGTATAGTTAAATACACTTAATTTCAGTCCATGAACAGAAAAGTTACTTTTCTCCATGAATTAACTATTATAAGTTAAATTGAAATTTATTAATTAAAAGCTCTGTAGAAAAATATGAGCTTTGCAGCCTTTTCTTCTCCTAGAACATTTCTTGTTTTTCAATGCATGTATCCAAAAGTTGAAAACATTCTCTCAATGCTAGCCGAAAAGGCCACTGCACTCAAATACTGCATTATTATTTGCAGCTTCTCTGGATACAAAAACTTTTTATAGTCATTAAATGATTTTTTTCATAAAAAACACTACTTATTAATCAAATAAATCTCATTAGCAGTCTCAACATGGGAGATTTGAAAATTTCAACTTATACAAAAATTTAAGTAGTATAAATTTGATACTTGTATAAACACAATTAAAAAACATGTTGACGTGAATTAAAAATATTTTATTTCTTGAGAAGTTTTTACCAAAATGGAATTGTTTTCTGTTTTTCAGTTTGCTCGAATATTTTTTGAATTAATTTAAAAGATAATTTTTTTAATACATTGAAATTTTAAAAATAAAAATAGTGATTTAAATGAAAAAATCTGATTTAAATTTTAAAAAATTATTGGCGTATTTGTAAATTGGAAATGTAGTGTGCTATTGAAGCTTATCTACATGGAGCAATAGGAGTTAGGAGTTGGATGGTAAGTCATTGTTAGGTGGGCCGGTTAGCTGGGTTTACCAACAACTTAGTCCATGTGGAGGGGTTAGTAGTTAGTTAGAGTTATTGATACTAGGAGGAGCTGGATACAGGAAGGAAGGTTGGCTTTTCAGTAGTCACAGCTATATGAACTGGGACATTCATGTGAAAAGCTACAAATTTTCTGGCCCCATCAAGAATCAAACCCGGGATGACTTGGTGAGAAGTGACAACACTACCACCTGCGCCATCGGTGGGGGATTTTTTACACACACACAAAAAAGAAAAAAAAGAGAGATTATTTCATATTTTTTAAATCTTCATCATCAGCCCTATTCAAAGGTAAATAAAATATTTTAGCAAAATAACACACTTTCTCGAGTTGAATTAATACTCCAGAAACCTTGAAGAAGGTTATATTACGAAAACCTGCAAGTAAAAGAAGATCTAAACACAAAAATATGAATACTTTTTAGTAATGCCACAATAACAACGTATAAGGAACAACTATATAAGTTACATCTCACTTCTGCACCAACACTAGAACATTCTACAGAAAAATTATATTTATAAAATATGTTCACACTAATACAAGGAGTTCTTGCAGATAGAATAACAGGAAAGAGGAAGATCCAACAGAATGATTTCCAAAGTCACAACACAATTTAGTCATATTAGTATAAATATTCTGGAAGAAGTTTCTTATGTTCATATTCCCACTCCCCAACATGCAGAGAATACCCATGTTTAGAGAACTTCATTTTTCTAATGTTTCCTCGCATCATGTGTGGGTCATGACAATTTTTGAGATTGTAAACAAAAATAATGATTTCAGAATTCACTATTATTTAAAAAGGATTAAAAATATATCCTAAATACACATTGTTTTAACAACGAACTAGACTTTTTTTGATTTTGTATTGGAATTGGTCTTTTCTGCTGAATTAGACCAACTACAAAATATCCAAACAACACAACTAAAACATTTCTCCCAAAATTGTGTAAAATAAGACCATCTTGGAAGGCATGTAGTACACAGTATCACATACTAAGCACTACTAAACTTCACTAATAATAACTTCTCATTATTTCTTTTTATGAAAGTATTTTTTTAACATTCTGAAGATTTAGAAAGATCCTGCACCACATATTAGTGCATGCAAATTGCTTGTGTTTTAATCACAGTCCATGCAATTATTTATCTCCATAGGGCTCGGGACCTTGTTACACAATTAAATTCAAAGAGATAAATGTTAAATTTCAACTTATAATTTTAACCACAAGGACAATGCACTATATAATCAGTCTCTTTATGTCAGGCCGTTGTAGCACAGACAATACCCTATGGAATAAATAATGACATGATTCAAGCCACCTTGAAATCTTCATCAGAAAATTTCACCCAGAGGACAGAATTGACGGTTTCACTCAAACCTACAGGTGGATTTTCACTTTAAGCAAGAGGTCAGTAATTTCACTCAAACAAATTAAGTGTTGTTAAGATATAGCTGTAATTAAGAAGTACATTCTAAAAATAAACCTTAAGTGAAGTGTTTGGCCAACCTAATTCACACGATATATGATTATAGTCATGCCACCAAGTCTCTGATGTATTTTCAATTGTAGCCCTGAAGTGTAAATTCAGTAGTGACTGACATAAAATGCAAGTGTTTCTCATATGTTTGTAATTCTTGAATTACACCTCAGGGATTGACATTATATTTAATATGCCCGACAGGCCAAATGACTATTCGCTCATGGGGAGTGAGCAACCTACGATCCATTTAGTGTTCAAAGGGAATCCCTCTGAAATACAAACGGTAATTACCACTTGAAGAATTTGAGTGAAACTACAATCAATTCAAAGGATACAATGTTAGGTAAATTCTACACATATACATGTGGAATGGCAACGCATTCATTCTTAGAGAGCCAATTCTACTTAAAGAATTAAGAGGATAGTGCCAACTTGACTTGTACAATTTCATTTATAACAAGTTTCTCCTTATAAATTAACACATTTCACAGTCACTAAGAATTCATCATAAATAAATCATGGTGTTTTATTTGTTTGAGTTTTCATTTAAAAGGAAAAATAAAATTGAAATCTATACAGGCATCAATGTTTTTAAAGAAAATAGTAAACATAATACAGAAAGCACTGTTTTATTTCCTCTTCCATTTTAAATTTGCTTCTCTTTATCCATCTTATTTTATGTACTCTATTTCTCTAATGACTTTCTTGGGCACTGTCCTTTCATCTAAAGCTTTCCAAAATTGCTATCTTTGGACAATGTCAAGGGTTTATCCATATCAAGGTAGGCAACATACATATCCTTACCCATACTCAGAGATTTGTCAATTAGTGTTCTCCACGTGTAGGGTACACGGAAGAAATATGTACATATAATACAGAACTAGTAATAAAATACTGATGAACAAACCTTTCTACAGGAAATCCTGCTGATCCAGTCAATATCAAAACTTCCTTCTTAATATTTTCTTCACCTTTGTAGAGACCAATAGCAAGAACCATCAGCAGTTGTTGATGTAATAACAAATCCATAAATACTTTCACCCAAACGGAATCATGTCGTGCCAGTTCAGATACAAATGCAATGGCATACACTATAAAGATAATAAAATCTTTTTTGAAAATATTGTTGCTGTCTTTAATATCTGATGATATAATTTCCTGGAATAGTTTCAGTAGCACCATTTGATTCAAAGAGGATACAAGTTTTTCGCATAACACTTTCACGGAACACATTTCTCTCAGAAGCTGCAACAACGCTGTTAGTCGTATCCGAGTTTCAGCAGTCATACTATCTTCCTCTGATTTGCCAAAATCCAACATTAATATGAAGACCTAAAAAATCATTTTTCATTTTTATTCTGATAAGAAGAAACGTAAGAGTAGCAAACATAGATTAAAGTAGTTCTCTGCCAACAAGACACAAATATTTTTTTTTTTGAAAACAGGACAATTTCCTATTCCTGCAAGATGAATTTGAAATTACCATTGTTGTTGATATCATAATAAATTTATTGTCAAAAAACAGTACAGACTGCGTATGACCACGTGGAGGACAATAAACTAATTTACTCTCCAGAAGCAAGCAAGGGACCATCCCATCAATTCCGATCAAGGGCCCTAAGGCAGAGGCGGATTCAAAAATTTCAGCAAAAGTTCCTAGATAAGATAAAAAGTTAGCTGCGAGTTATAATACATATATAATGTCAATATGTTTGTAATTTAACGCAAATATGTTTGTAAATTTACATGTACAAGTTATTATCGAACTATAGATTATTCTGAGTATAGTGTTTAAAAATCACAAGAGTTGAAAAAACACTAAATTCATGATTTATTGTTACAATAAACACGCCCCTAGACAAAGCCTAGAGAACCTGTATAAGAAATCCGCCTCTATGCGAAGGAAAAACGGAGAAAAACCCGGGCCAGGATGGGATATCTGGATCTAAATGCCAAAATTTAGATCAGTAATGATTTTCTGCATATAACATTGTCATTTAAAATTAAATTATTTGCAAATGACTACAATTTTATCCCTTAACTAAACTAAATTCGATAATCAGTACTATTAAGAGGTAAGTTATCACTTTAATCGTAAGTGAACCAAATACAGTATGAAATGTCAATTTTTATTTACAAACATCAGTGAATCAAAAAATAAACAATATTTTCATTTTATTACTTGGTTACAATGAATGAAACAGAATCCTTATTGAAATTTAGGAATCTATCTATAACAAAAAAATTGGGAATCTATCAAAGTCACCTTCTACCAAGGATGGGGAAGGGAATTCAATGATATTTTTGCATATTTTAACACAGAAAAAAATTACAAAATTGAGATTTATAAATAAATTAAATGGAAGCAAAAATAATTTGACTTGTATTTTCAAATTTACTACTGCACTCTTCTGGAGCATAGAATTTTAATATTTTTTGAAGTTATTAATTCGAAGTTTATTGTCCAGCAGTATCCAATAGATGCAGAAAACTGATAATAAACAACAAAAATATGAGTTTTCTGCCCCTGGGAACTTTTATTCCCCTATCTTGTAGAGCGCTTCTCCATTCTAGTAATGCCACTTGCATTTCATTTCCATTACTGGCAATGAAAATTATTACATCACTGTATACCAAATATTGTATCCATACTGGGTGCATTCTCCAATTCCCCACTTTGTATTTCTATGTTGTTCTTTTGTTATGTTTTTTTCTATGAGAAGAAGGGTTAAGTAATTACCCTGTTTTATTTCCTCTTCCATTTTAAATTTGCTTCTCTTTATCCATCTTATTTTATGTACTCTATTTCTCTAATGACTTTCTTGGGCACTGTCCTTTCATCTAAAGCTCTCCACAATTGCTATCTTTGGACAATGTCAAGGGTTGATCCAGATCAAGGTATGCAACATACACATCCTTACCCATACTCAGAGATTTGTCAATTAGTGTTCTGATTGTGTGGATATGATCTCAAGTTAGTGAAAAGGATTGAAATGCAGTTCGTTCTTCTTCAAATTCAGGTTCAACAAATATTCTCTATTTTCAAGAATTCTTGAGAAGACTTAACTAACAGCTACAGAAATGGCTTTAATTTTCACATTATTAAGTACTAGTCTTTTTATGAAAGGGAATAATTATATTGTTTTCCCACACTTTTGGTATTCTTGTTTTTCCCATATAGTTTGAAATCAGGGTCAGCCATTATCTACCTATATCTCCACAATATTTAACCAAATCTGGAGCAACACCATCTGATCCTGCTGCCTTTTTGATGTTCAGTCTTAGGAGAGTCTGAAAGTCTACATCCTGAAGAACTATTCCTTCCTCGTCTGGCTCCTCGGTTCCATGTCTTTTACTCTCTCTTTTTTGTAGTTTGAGGGTATTAAACAAAGATATAAAAAAAGAATAGCAATTTTATTAAATATCAAGAATTTCAATTTCTTAATAATTTCCATTTTTTTTCTTTTGGATTTAGACGTATTCTATCACTTTCATAACTATCTAAAATAAGTTACATAATCCTAACCTCTCTCACATGCAGACTGGAGTTTCTAGCAACATCAAAACAAAAAAACTATCACATATTTGGTGTTTATTGAACAAATAAAAATTATATGAACATTTAATCAACTATAAAACCTACAATAAAATTATTAGAAATTTTTCTTTAATACATACTGGTAAAAGTTCTTCTAACTGTGCTATCATGCTGTCCTTTACAGGATTATTTGATACCTGCTTGACGTCACTGATGATTGAACGAATAAGACAAAGTGATTGAGTACAAGCTAATGATGTCTCGATCCATGGTATTGTCACCTTCACCAGATGAGGATATAATGGAACTACAGCAGGAACTTGTAAACTCACAAGTTGGTGGAGAAAATCCAAAATTAAACCAGCTCTTTCACCATCTGGTGATTCATTAAATAAAAGGAGAACATCCTCTATACTTTCATAATATCTAAAACAATTTAAATTAATTATCTTATCAGACAGGATTCAACAAGTAATCAAATTTCAATCATAACAGAGAATATACTGAAAGCAGGAAATAAATAAAAGATTCAAACCTGTCATAATTCCTCAATACTTCACAAGACTGATTATTATTACGAACATCGTTAAAGAAATCAATAATGTGCCTCAATAAGAAAATATCATTTGCTTTGAATGCTTCTTTTAAAGTTGCAAATGTAGCAACAATTAAATTTCTTATATCACTAGGAGGTATATCACCAGATAAATGCTCCAGAATTATCAACAATTTACATACCTGTAAAAGAACATTACTTCAATAAAAATGATTTTCGCCATTAAAAAATGAAAATATTTTACTCTCTACAACATCTAAATGTACATACATATGAATAAATGTGGCAAAATTGATCAGAACAGTTTAAAAAAATTAAAATCAGACAATTTACTTGATTCAACTGAAGTTCAAAATTCAACTCAAACCATCAATAGTTAAACAGACCTTTGCATTAAACCATTATAAAGCAATTTATACAATAAACAATGCTCTAACCCTATGTGGTATGGTAAACTCAATGAGCATAGATACTTTAGATGCTTCATATAAAGATATTTTGAATTATATAGAATCTCATATAAGAGAATTCGCGTAAAATTTGCATTATTTATTAACATTTTAAAAATCTATTGAAATTTATATATTTTTATCTTTAATTGTTTTCCTTTCTAATAACTGTATTACCATTTGAATTAAACAATCTGTTGTAAGTATTATGTAAAGAGGACAGTTGTCTGTTAATTAGATATAAATAAATTACTCATAGTATTAGCTAAGGGACATCATACTTTCATAGTGGACTTCATTCCGATACCACATATAATCAAATATAAGAAATTGAAAGTGATTCATTCATAATAATCTGTTACATAGAAAAGGTTAAGAATCACATATGCCAGCCTTATATGTCAACTTAATATATACATAAAATTTTGTTTTCAGTGAAGGTCCAAGACACACTTATGCATGAAGTATTCAACATGAGCCTGTATCCATTAAAAATGTTTTAAAGTGATTAAAAATTAAATATCTTTTATGTTAGCAATAATGCAAACTTTAATAGTCTCAATAGTTTTGTTAATTAACTAGCATTGAAACCTGATGTTATCATATGAACCAAAACATGGTATATGACATGTCACAAAATTTTTGCTATTGACTCTTATAAAGTTTTTTATAATTTTAGCAAAATTAATGCTGCAGATGAAGTTATGATTTACGTTTAGGAATACCTCTCAGAAAATATAGATGGTTTTAGAGTGCTGTGATTAAAGTAAGTAATAGTGACTCAATTAAGATTACTGGGATCTATAGATGTTTTGATTATTCACCCAATAAAGTGATCATCTCATTAAAAAAATATCTTGAGCATAAAGTCAATATTAAAAACCTAGTAATGTACATTACTTACATAAGTAATGATCATAGTAATGTAAGTAACGAATTATTTGATAATTTTCTTGAATTAGGGTATATTCCTGTTATTAACAGCATGACAAGACCAAATAATTTCAACCCAAACATGGGAAGCTGAACTGATAGTTTTCATTAAGAGTACTTTTAACATCGAGTCTTTAAGTATCCATAGCCTTTACCTGATCATTATCCTATAGTTCTAACAATTACAGAAAGTTGCACTAATATCAAAATGGAAAAATTCAATTTCATTATCAATTATAAGAAGTTAGATAATATCTGTTCCAAACAAGATTGGATTCAAATTAATAATTGCACTGGTGTGAATGTAGCTGTTGAACGATTAATTGAAATCATCCATAATTTTGTTCAGAAGGTTGCATTTAAACGTAAAGGGCAACAGAAATCGGCCAGGAAACCCTGATTACTAATGCAATAATCACATCTTTTGCTCATAAGGAAAAGCTTTAACTGAAATGGAAAAAAGATCCAAATAATGAGGATCTGAGAATAACTTATAAAAACTATGAAAATTTTTTAAGGAAAATTATCAATCCAAAAATTTTATACAGTAAGAATGAAATTTTTATTTCATATAATGACAATAAAAGGCTTGGGCAGTTTATAAATAGTAAAATAAAGGTAATATTTCCAACTCTAAGTCTAAGTGTAATCAAATTAATAGTTTACTCATTAATGGTAATGAATCTAATGATTCTTCTGAAATTGCTAAAGCTTTTGTTGACTATTTTTCTAATATTGGAAATAAAATTGCCAGCAATATTAATACAAACAATCCTCAATATAAACAACATACAACTAACCTTAGTTCTTTATTTCTACTACCTATAAATAGATTTTTAATACAAAAAATTATCTGTAATATGTTCAAAAAAGCTAGCAAAGTTTATGGAATTAATGTTAAGACTTTGAAACTGATATTGAAACATATAAGTTCATCATTGGAATATATTTCTGTTTTAAAAGTAATCTGGCCTGATGCTTTTAAAATTGCTAAAATAGTCCCAATTCACAAATCTGGTGATAAAAAACAGGCATCTAATTACCAACCATTTTTAATTTTACAAGTGTGTTCGCTTTCTATCATGTTATTTTCTGGTAATAAATTGAATTGAAATTGTTTTTGTAATGGCATTTAGATGTTCGGGATTATGAAATTTTAATTTACTTATTTTACTTCTTTACAATTGTAATATCTTTATGGAAAATTCACTAGCAATCTTATGAGGTGGACACAAGTACCTGGAATGACCCTGAAGATATGGTATATATCTATATATCAGCAGATCGGGTTGCAGTAATATATAATGCTTTTTATTTTATAGTTTATTGACCTCACACCAATTCTTAAATTACATAGAAACAAGCATACACAAATAATAAGGGCATAACAAAATGACAATAAGCTTTCGATTTAAACTTCATCTTACCTGGACTTGTGTATTCACATTTTCATTCTGGAGACTCAATACTGTACGAAGAAATTGCTTGTTATCAACACAACGCATTAGTATATATATGGCAGGGAGATTCTTATAACATA
The DNA here is from genome assembly GCA_002313205.1 of Laupala kohalensis. Lineage (NCBI taxonomy): Eukaryota > Metazoa > Arthropoda > Insecta > Orthoptera > Trigonidiidae > Laupala > Laupala kohalensis. Next base: position 38,483 of record NNCF01128957.1, read on the forward strand.
AATTAACTAAAATTCCCAGTGACAAGCCAACAACTTCTTTTTCATTACCCATTATCCACTGGGTAAGAGTTGAAATTAAAAATGGTAGATGCGCTTCTTGCCAGGAAATTTTAATGCCATAAGTAAGTTCCTAGAGCAGATAATGAAGATTGATTGAACAGGATTTTTTTAAATGACACAATATGTCAACAAAACAAGCAACACACCTGAAGCAACTGCAATACACGCATCCTTTTATCTGGAGTTAAATCAGAACCCAATAACCTTGTCAGAATAGGAGTAAATTTGTAGGTGTGAATAAGAGCAATTCTAGCACTAGGATTACGACAAGCTTGTTGAAGAACTGTCAAAGCGGCCCACATTAAACTAGATCTGGTATCCAAACCAGCCATAAGTTCATGTAAACTAATATAAAATTCAACAGCAGCACTACTATCCGGATCAAACACACTAAATTCAGTGTGTACACCCAATATCTGCAAATTACAAACATTATGAGAAACAAATTCAACATTAAATTAATTGAAATAAAAAGTAATCATTAAAAAAATTATCATTCATAAAAAGAACATAACCAAGAAATTGCTCCAAATTGAGTTATAGTAATTCACTCACTTGTAATTGTCTTTGAAGTGTAGATGATGATTTTTCAGATCTGAACCGAGAATACTCGGAAGCACTTGAAATAAAGGCCTTCAAATGTTGTGACTTATCCATTGTCATTGCTATGTCATATTTCACAAAAAAATATGTTCAATTTATTATCCTACTCGAAGTATTGTAATGACTTATTTCACGCAACTTACATGGTTAACAAACACTTAATTACGATGGGAAAGAGTGCATTGTGAAAACGCTACGCACACGCACATGACACTTCACTCAACAAAAATCAAATACTTAAGGTCACATAACTTCCATTGTTATCATACAGAAAGAAGCATTCAAATCTTCGAACATTGCCACTATCACAGAAATTTGAGATGCGAGCCAAACAAATGTACACAGTATAACCAAAGAGTAAATATTTTCCATCATATGAGAAAACATGATGGAAGAGGGGGAGGTGGACCTAACGCTCGTCTCATCTAGATATCTTAATCAAGAGAGAAATTTCAGACGCGTCCACAACTTTAGAGTACAGTTCTTCATAAGGAATGAAGAACTCTACTTTAGTGAAGTGGATATTCGCACAAGTTGTGAAAATAGCGAACCTGTTACATGACTGATTTATTTACTCAACTTGTGACAATATCATAACCACCGCGGGTTTACTATTTCCACTAAGTGAGTGAATAGCGATACACTATATCGCTGATATGTATGTTGGTATACAAGTGGAATTTCAGTTACTAGAGAAATACGCAGAGTACATATTTAAATATTTAGAACCAATGTATTTAAAATGTCTTAGATTAAAAGAAAAGAAAACTCAAAATATCGTACTCGGAAATAAGACCATTTTATATCGTCTTTTATCCTTAAATACATGGCAGTCTTCATAGGAGCTACGCTGTGTCACAACTCGTAGATATAATCGCACCCAGACAGCGCCACTGTGCGCTCACATTTGGCAAAAGTTGTGGTAATCCACAACTTGTGCAAATATCATTAGCCATACTTTAGAGCACGTAAATTCTCATAAGATCTATATATACTACACACAAATTTTCATAGCCCCTTTGGCGATAGCCGTCACTCGGTGCTCGCTTCTTATTGGCGGAGAAGGGAGAAAAGGAGGGAGACACGACGCAATCATGTAACCAACTACAGCTGATTCAAACCACTATTAGAATCTGCGGTTAGTGAGAAATTTGGAAATTTGACAAATTCCGAAATATATTTTCTCCCCTGACGGTTCTCTCTTGATTAAGGTCTCTTTCGTATTAATCTACAGTCAAACGTGTTACCCTTCCTCTGTACTACACAAAGTCCTGACCAAGTCATAAAGAAATATTAAAAAATGGATGGGGGGAAACTCGGGAAGTTACGTGACACCACCTTGAGGGTCTTTTACACGAAGTGACCTCTAGGGGAAGTTCCTTTAACTACTGTTCTATTAGTTATAGTATGTCTTCGATAGAGAGAGTAATTGTTGCAGGAAGTTGTGTTACCACAAAAGATCATGAAGTCCTTATGTTTTACAATGAAACAGCGTAAAGAAATCACGACCTACTTTAGTCGTTTCCTAGTTTCATGTTTTTAAATTTAATATTTTAGCACTAGTTTATTTATATATTTAACAATTTTTTATTTCAGTTTTTAGTCGTTTAGTAGTTTTTTATATTTATATTTAAGTTTATTCAAATACCTCACAATTATTAAATTAAGTTCTTTGTACTGATCTAATACTTATTATTTTTCTACATTTTATTTTCTAATATTCCACGTCAGCTAAGAGCCACCCATTCACAGTAAATAAATTTTGTATACATTAATTATACGAAGGACGTCCACGAAGTTCAGTTTGGTAATAAAAACAAAATGAGTACAAATACAGAAAAAACTATTTATTGCAAAAAATACAAATCTTAAACTATCTTTCTATATATCTCCCATCATTTTGTAGACACTTTTCACAGCATGGCACAAATTTTTGTACGCCTTCCTCATAAAATGTTGCCGCCTGTTTTGTCAACCAAGCATTTTCTTTGAGTTAGTCATAGTTGTTGAATTTTTTGCCACCAAGGAACGTTTCTAAGCGCAAAAGAAGATGGAAGTCACTAGCGGCGAGGTCAGGGCTGTATGGAGGGTCGTCAAACTGGCTCCAGCCAAAGTCGTGTAAGAGTTGTCAGGTCTTGTTCGCAGTGTGAGGTCGGACATTGTCATGGATCAAAACAATACCATTTGTGAGTTTTCCTCGACGCTTATTCTGTATTGTGGGACGCAGTCCTAAGCGTCTCACAGAAAACATTTGCATTTATTGTTTCACTTCGCGGTAAAATATCCACCAGTAGAATCCCAAAAGACTGTGCACATAATTTTTCGCTGTGTCAAGATTTTCATCGATTTAATCTTAACCAGCGACGAAGTGTGTCTCCATTCCATTGATTGTCGTTTCGATTCCGGGGTTTCATAAGCGACCCAAGTTTCATCCCCAGTCACTATCTTGCTTAGAAAATCATCACCATCTTTGGTGTAACGTGTCAGAAAGTTATGTGCACTACCCTGACGTTTTTCTTGTGTTGTTCTCCAAGGGTTTTTGCACCCAACGAGAACACAGTTTTCGAAAATTAAATTTTTCAACAAAAAATCATGAAGATGTTATCTTGAAATTTGCGGAAATTTTGTAGAAATATCAGACATCGTAAAACGACGGTTTTCCACTATGAGTTCTTTAACTGCACGAACCAGTTAACCAAAGAGGGACGCCCACTTCGTTCCTCTTCATGCACTTGATCACGCCCTGAAGTGAACTGTCGGATACATCTCCTTACCATTGAATCTCTCATCGCATTTTCACCGTAAACCTCACAAAACTGTCGATAAATGTCGACTGGCTTACTGTTCTTCACATTCAGAAAACGAATTACAGATCTAATCTCGCATGTGGCGGGATACTCAACTTCACTATTCTAACCAAGCACTACGAAGCCTAAACCAACAAACAGCGATCTCAAAATTGCATCATCTCCTTGTCCTTGACTCAGAGCAACTGCTGCGCATGCGCCGAACTGCGATTGCAACGCTACCGCAGCAAGAAATACGAGCGGAATTTACTTTGTGGACGTGCCTCGTACCACTGATTTTCGTATGAATGCAACACTCCATAACTGATATAAATTGCAACAAAATCATACCCGCAATTTGATGTCTGTAGCGCCCTTACTGGGATGGTGGTTGCAAACTGAAATACGTCGCGGGGGAGCTTGGATCCATCCTAGGGGTTCACGAGACCTAGTTCTAAGCACAGCGTTGCGAACGCCATATCTGATCAAAGGGCAATAACAAGAGTCGGACATGTTTGTGAAACATAAAGCATGCTCTATCACGGAGACGCGCATGTACTCATTTATGATACTAATAACATTATAGCAATACATTGCATGTAATTATTATCTCGTTGTAGACACTGCAAAAACTGTATCTTTTCTCTACGGGCGAAATCCCTCCTCAGGTATCTCTAGAAGCGGTTAGTGACGGACTGACACATCCACCAACGTAGAGCAAAAACTACTAGCAACAGGTGCTTGAAATTTCAACCAAATATTGCTTTTATACTGTCTACACCCACAAATAAGGTATTATTTGAAAATCCGATTTTAAAAGGGTGTGATAAAGTAAAATGTTATTTTTCCTATTTTCACTATATTTTAAGAACTAATTAATATATCATCTGAGTTTTGTATGTTAATATAGTTAAATCAAAAATCTAAAACTCAGTTTCTACAATTTTCATTTTTCTAATGTTTGAAAGGGGATAAAAATATTTTACGTTAACCTCAATCTCTTGACTTATTCATAAAAGTAGAGAGAAAAATATTTCAGATTCGAACAAAAAATTTGACGGGATAACTCTTTGGTGTTATGGATTGATTCTTAATAACACATTGAATATTTTATTGACTTATTAATATTTCCCAAACTAATGTGAATTCATCAATGGTTAGGTTCTAGTATATTTTAACACACTACTATTACATTACTTTTAAGCATATTTTATTAAAGTACAAAAGATATTTTAATGCGGTCTTCTTCATGTTTCTTCTTGTTCATGTATTTGAATTTTACTGTTCTTTCTAATTATTCATTATTGTCATAATTTGCCAGTACTCTTCTTTTCTTTAATTTTCCTTTGGGACCTTTTCGATCGAAATTCATGGGACGGTCCCTTCTTTTATTCTGAAGACTAGATTGGCATATTGTCTCCCCACTGGATCTGTCATTCTGATGAACTGTCTTTCCGGTTTATCTTTTTGATGTTTTTTTGGGGGGACGAGGAATTGTTTGTTGGTGAGATTTTATGATCACTTATACTTGTTCAAAATTTTAAACTACAGTTTTTCATGGCTTAGAAAACTATTTTTCTTAGAATCGAGCATGACCCGTAGTGACGTCTAGGGGGAGTTCCTCTAACTACTTTTCTATTAGTTATAGTATGTCTTCGACAGAGCGTTACTGTTGCAGGAAATTGTGTTACATCAATCCTATAAGTTCATAAGTCGCCATCCAAGCACGGCGTCGCGAACGCTATCTCTTATCTGTCTCCAGCAATACATGTCGCACAAAGATGGCCGACACCCCAGCCGATTAATGTGCCGACCAAAGTATAGCATATGGTCCAAAGAGGGTTCGAAAAAATGATTAATGTCATAATACTACAAATATTATTACGGTTCCGAAAATATAAGCCGTATTCATCGCTCTTCATATTTACGGTAGTTATAAAGAAATATTGTTCCGCACTATTTTCTTCTCTCCGCCACCGTTTCTGTTAGTATGTTAAGTTGAACAATTATAATGAACAATGATGTTAGGTTTGTTAGACCCGGCGATTTAGTTTTAAGAAAATATGTTGTATGTGTGAAGATGGAGGCGATGGTGGAGGTAGCAGCACTCGCGGAAGGATATACGAAGAATAAGGTTATTTTTCTACGGCGTTGGACCGTAAGGTAGATTTGGTCCAAAGTGCCTTCTAGAATAAGTTATCGGAAAATATTCACGATTTTGTTTTTTAACGATGGTATTAACCACAGACCGCCCTCTCGCGTACTAACGGTGCGTTACAGCTTTTAGCTCTCCAAACATTGTCTTATTCACACTACTCTCCGAGCCTAGTTCTAAAAGCGGTCACCAGAACGCGTGGAAGTTCCCGGTTCCCTTCAACCCCTTCTAGGTACTGTACCGCCCCTCCAACGATCAAATGCTTTATCATTTTACAATAATTTATCCTAACATACTTTCCCTACAAAAATTAATATTTGTGAATAGTTAACACGATGTATAACTGAAATATTTTACTACACATTTGAAACAGAAAATGAAAACAGTACACAATTGACAGGAAATGTACATAAAGAAAATACATACTCGCTCTTAATTCTGTTTATTCATAATAAGATTACAAGACATTGTCATACGAATGAAAATATACAATCCTTTATACAAAAATGGGGAATACATGCAATAAGGTACTCATTAATGTATATCCACCAACCATTCAGATTGGGCTCTAATGACCTCGATGTTGATGAGCCCTAAAGCCCCATTAAAAAAACATTCAGATCAATAATAAACAAATAAATGAGACGGATGAAACAAGTCGCACAAGAAAAAAATGCAGGTAAATCCATAAAAGTGATACAATTTTATCAAACTCGCGGGGAAATGTATGTATAGGAAGCAGTCAATGGAATGTTGGTTTTGCCTTAAGTCACAGTGGTGTATAAATACCTCTGCTCATTGCATGAGAGAATTACATGCCACAAATCTTATGAAGGTGATGTAGAGCTAATTGACAAAAAGTTAATACAAAATTGATGATTGTTCAGTTGAAACTTAAGTCCAAACCAAATTTTCGATTGGTATCAAAGAATGAAATGAGAAAGAAGAACCAGTTCTACCTCCCTGAAATGTCTAGAAAATTCACAAAATTTGTACCAATACTAATGTTGATATTAAAGAAATGTTTACCGAAAAACTCTTTATATATCCATAGGATAACATGACTAGATTTATCCGTCTCATGGTTTAAAAAAAGCATTACCAAGTTAGAAACACCACAATATACAATAACTCAAGAAGTAAACTAACAAAGTGAAAGTAAAATTTAATAACATGAAGTTTCAGAAAACCAAAAGAAGTCACAATACACCAAGTAGTAAATAATCAAAGTGGAAATAAAATTTTTAAATTGCAAGTTTACATTAAAACATTTAAAAAAGTGGCTCAATAAAAAATGAAACTCTTCTATACACTACATAAACATTTGTCAAAAATCAAATTCATCACAGGTACATACAATAACATTAAATACGATGCAAACAATTTCTCTCTAGTTATTCGTACGTAACTGCCACATGTCAGGTATAATTACAAATAAACGTTTCACTAAAAACAGAATATTATATTTTAACTAGATACTATTTCATTAAATTTTTGTTTTAAGATGAAAATTTAATAGCATTTGTGTCTAGTTAATGAACTGCCTCCTACATAACTATCTCCACTCCTCAAACTTCGATAATATCCAGGTGTGTTATTAAGTTTATTTACCCAAGTAGAGACTGGCGAAAATCAATGAGATCAGTCTTCAGGTCATCATCGCAACATCTGCAAAACACAACAAGAATACAATATTATTAGCCAACATACTTATTGTGAAAATCAGTTCAAATACAGTGACTTAATTCACCAATGTTTCTGATAATTCATTTATGACAAAAAATACAATAGAGGTAATTTAACGTACCGTCGAAGTCTTTGGGAGAAAAATGCACATAACACATTCCTGAATGAAAAGGAAGCCGTACTATCGAACCGATAAATCTAATTCACCTATTGTCACCTAATCGAGAATGCAACTTCTATTAGTATACAACAATATACACAGCCAATGTGACCAAGCTCATCAACGTCAACCCACATGTTATGTACCAAATTACTTAAAACATCAAATTACTGAAATACTTAAAACGTGTTATTACTTACCCATTTTCACGTGCAAAAATATTTTATGTCCGGAGCGCTGCCAGAACTGTTGTTTCGCCAACAGGTGTTCATAAGACATTGTGGTATTACTTAAAGAACACAACAGTTTTCGTACGCCACAAACAGATTTAGGTAAGTAAGCAAATTACACCATGTTTCGCACTCCACTTTTCAAATTGATTCAAAACTTGAACTCACAGTTCGTCACAACCACAAAATACTTCATCTTGCTTCACTGTTTTATGGTTTCATTTCAAATGATTTCAACTTGACTCCTTGCGAGCAATAACAAGCCAATAGGAGCGCGAGAAACCTGACCCAACACGATCATGCAGCCATCTATTGAGCGCAACAGTTAATATATAGCTGGTGGCGCTCTCTGGTCGATGTCTTATTCACACTACTACAAACTTCAAACTTTAGACCCTTTCGCCCTATCCTGTTTCCTTAGCCTGGTTTTAACACTCTCTGGACAAGCTTTTATCACAGAAAAATGGCGCACACTATGTTGTTACTCTTAGTTCAGAGATGGCGCTGGCTTCGTAGGCATAATAAAAACGCAACCCGCAAGACACGAGAACCTCTCGTTTGTCGTAAAAGAAATTCACTAAAATTGGCGAGGTGAAGTAGATTTTTTTGTGGGGCTTTAGGGCTCGTCAACATCGAGGTCATGAGAGCCCTTAAAACTTGTACAGGTAGGGAAAATGCAGTTACGCACTAGGGAGAGCCAACATGACTCTCCCCGCGTGTGGGACTCGCCGAATAACTCAGCCATACCCACTAAAAACCCTCCTGAATTACAACTCAAAACTCAAATCCCAACATATCTCAAGACTTTACTAAAAACATTTTTAAAAAGAAGAAGAAAGAGGGAAATGAAAGATACCCTAGCGTCGGGATCGAAAAGAACAAGAGGTGACCAAGAAAGGTCAGGAAAGAGAAACGAAGGATCCTAGAACAAGTAAGAGGAAGTAATGCCAGACTCAGCTCGGGGCCCCGTGTTCGCCAAACACGTACTTACTAGATGTAAGTCCCCTGGGGGCGAGGTGAAGTAGACCGTGGATGTATTTTACAATGATAAATTAAGGAGTTAGCGCGAATTGAGCGAGTTTGTGAGTACGTTTCTGCCCGTGCCCCTTAAAGGCGGGCCAAACGGCGCGTAGCGAGCAGAGGCATGGTGGAGGAGTCCCTGGTTTTTAAAGAGTCGGATCGGGATGTACATCCAGTTCCGCGGATGCGTGTCCAGGTTCCGTGTCCACCGGACCTGTATGGGTCTAGCTCACCAGGCGGGCGGGCGGAGCGTATCCTTGACTTCCACCTCGTCAAGTTTAGAGAATTTCTTTGATGATATTGATGACGGGCTGGTAACACAACTTCCTATAACATTAACTATCTGTCGAAGACATATTATAACTAATAGCAAAGAAGTTAGAGGAACTCCCCCTAGACGTCTCTACTGGTTACACTATACCAGTGCCTCTCAAAGTGGTTTCGCGCAACTGCCCGAGTTTCCCGTTCTGTTGTTTATTACTTAATGGTGGAGGTATGTACGAATAGCGTTTACGCGGGGACATGAATCTTCAGCGTCATCACACGCTGGTTATTGTTACCACTTCCTGGCAGTTCCCGCCGAGTGATGTTCGGCTGATAGCTTTGTACTGTTAGATACGCAGGCATAAAAACTTTGATTTAGCATAAAAAGTACTCGTGCTATTGTATTTAGAAGCACATACCCTTTCCTATCGAGAGAAATTAATTTGAAGTAGTTACAATAACTAGCGTGTGATGGTGCTGAATATTCATGTCTCCACGTAAGCTGACGACGTTTATCGTACACATAGAAAATGCTACCCCACTACATGAATGTGATCTCCTTTAGTCTCAGTCCTTGCGTGGACCTGACATGAATCCAACTAAAGCGGAGTGGAGAGTGAGTTGTTTGGTGAACGACTCAAATCTTTTCATGTTCAACCTACGACGGTCGGAATTATGAAAATTATATTTTTGTCTTCTTTGAAACCGCTTACTGAATAACATGGAATTGTATTGTTCTTTAAAAAGAAAATGAAATCATAACGTCTGTATGCTTGTATTGAACAAAACAAAACTAGAAATATTTCTTTATATTATTTACAAAACAAATAAGTTTACTACATATTACATGATATCACCGTTGAAGTATTTGGTACTTCTAATATATTTTAATATATGAAGATAATTCTTCCGTATAAACAATCATGTTTTCAGGAATGCATTTTGAAACATAATAATTATTATTACAATAATTGCACAACAAAATAACAATACTATTATTATTTCATAATATATGATAACATAACCTATTATAACATCCAAGGATTCGCTTTTGAATAGTCACAGATGAACTGGAACATTCATGTGAATAGCTAAAAAAATTGATAGCCCCGGGAATTGATACCCAGAAGGGACAGGACGTAGCTGATAGGCGACACGTCAAGCCACGACACCTAAACTCTGGAATGTCTTGTATCTTGTACATAAGTAAATGGTTGTGTTACGCAAATTATGTTGAAATTAACGTTTTGTGATATACAACAGTAAGATATAAAAAGATAGAGGATGAGACAATTAGCACATTTATCAATCGATTTTAAGAAGCGTAGGCCAGGAAAGTCCTCATGAACATTCCCGAAGTAAATTTACATTAAAGAAGACACTAAAACGTACAATTCGAGAAACGACAGATATTATTTCATCTCTGTTCTTACCTTAAACCACACGCAGTAAAGCTTGATGTTTTCTCAGACCAAGTTTCACAAGAACCTCTACTTTTGCTTTTTGCTTTATTTATTTGGATTATTTAATTAATTTTTTTAATTTAAAAAATGCTTTCTTTTGGAAAACTTGATTCACTTGTCATATTTTACAGTTCTATTATCTTCATATATTACATCTCTGCACTTCACAAATTTACGATTTATTCATCAGTTTCGAAAATGAATTGAAATTATTTAACATGTTAAAATGTCCGTAAACTTGAAAAATTAATACATTGTGATTTTTATTTCAATATAAGCAATTTTTAAAAGTATTATTAACTATTAAAGAATCTAACTATTAAATATTAACTATTAAATAATCTAATCTAAAATAACAAAACAAACATTTTTCGAATGCCGCCCCCAAAATTTTCAATGACCAAGTTTGCGACACCCCTGAAATATTAAAGAACTCTAATCTGGCGGACGCACGGAAGAGAATGTGTCTTTTATACAAAACTACAGTATAATTTCATATCACCATTAATGTGCGGAATCACACATTTTCATAGTATTATCCAATACTAACTGAGTACCCGCAACTTTGCTCGCGTGAATACTCTAAAATGTCTCCAATTTTATTTTTTCTCATATCGTCATTGATATCTACTGAGAATGTTATCCAATAATGTTGAAGGTTAGATCGTATTGATGAGTACCCTAAATCCCATATTTTGACTGATGTAATTCGAAGAAACGTTTTTAGAAAACACTATTTTTCACATCCTTAGGGGTGAATTTTTGTAAAATTCGTTCTTAGCGGAGATTTGGGAATTTTTTGTGTCACGCTCTTCGCAACTCCAATCTCTAGGGCGTTTGTCCACCTCATGTGGTCTGAAGGGAACATAATGTCATTGGAAATACCATTATTCATCTCACAATACACAATAACGACGGACTCGACCCTAATATCGGTCTTTTTATGTAATTTTTTCTTCTCGCCCTTCCCACTCCCAGCTCTTAAGGAAACCATGGTCCTATGTGATATCAACTTGAACTTAACGGCACGGATAGTTTAAACATCTTATCATCACTAAAACTAAGTGTTCGGTACATTTTAATTCCAATATTATATTTCAATTACTTTATCCATAATCCCATTTCCACCCCAACCCCACACCAAGGGGTGCTAGTGGAGTGTTTGCTTTATGAGTGCTGAGTTCAGTCAACCCAACGACGCCGAAAATTAAGGACTCGTCACTTCGATATTTTTTTCATGGCATCCCCTTCCCTAGAGTTGCTGTCGTTTATACAAGCTTATTGTGAACTTTGTCATCTTCGAGTATGTCACTATTAATTTCAGCGGCCCCGAAAACTCCGATCTCAACACTAATATCGGTCACTTTCTGTAATTTTTTTTCACTCATTCTCACCCATAACGCAGAAAGCGTTCGTTCTTTATAGGGATGATCGCGTACTTATGTGATATAGATGGTGTCACTTCATTTCTGCGGTACCCAAAATGATTTATTCAACACCAATATCGGCCGTTTTTTGATTATTTTCAACTGTTTTTCAGCTCCATCCCTACCGTAGGGGTATATTATCTGCAATGTGGACTGATTGTAAACTTACAAAGCACCAGGGATCCTTCTATCAATCACAACGGCGCCGAAAATGTATGGTTTCCAATCTAATATCGGTATTTCTATTATTTTTACATGTCATCTCCTTTTCACCCCCTCCCTAGGGGAGAGAGGAATGTCTTCCTCCATAGTGTTTGTTGTCATATAGTTTGTCATCTATGTATTAATTTTCGTTGAAATTTGGTAGTATGGTGGAACACATGTATAAATCATTCCAGCCCCCATTACACCTTCTTAGGGGTGGATATTTGTAAAATCCGTTCTTAGCGGATGTCTACATCCTAAAGGAATATACCTCCAAAATTTCATGTTTACAGATTTCTTACATTTGGCTTTTATATATGGCTGATGATATTTGCACAAGTTGTGAAAATTGCGAGCTCACTAAATGGGCTAACTATTTCCACAACTTGAGCGAATAGCGAGCTTGACATGGGCACACTATTTCCACAAATTGTGCCAATTGTGAGCGCACAGTGGCGCTTTCTGGATGCAATTATATGTACGAGTTGTGGCACAGCGTGGCAGCTAGAAGACTTTCATGTATTTAAGGATAAAAAATACGATTTAAAATGGTCTGATTTCTGAGCAGAATATTTTGATTTTCTTTTAATGTAAGACTTTTTAATACATTGATTCTAAGTGTTTCAATGTGTACACTGCATATTTGTCTAGTAACTGAAATATCACTTGAGGTTTTATGTCTCTCGATTCGGGTTTCTTTCTCAAGTTTTCTAACCTAAGCTCGATCGTTGAAATTCGTGGCAGAATTCACTCCTACATATTTCAGGGCTTTATGTTCGTTTCAAATCGTACGTTAAATTACATTACGCCTAACCTTGCACGATACTATACTCCCTTTTTTGAACTCCCTACTGGTTTAAATTTTTCGGACTTTATCATAAGGAAGATTCCATGTTTCCTGTTCTAACATGGCTGACTCGCTAACTGCTACGCAGTGAATCACGTTGGCCAAAACTCGTGCAACTAACCGCGGTTAGACCACGCGACTGTCTGGCTCACTAGCTGCCATATATATAGACACAATTCGTACAAATAATCGCGCCCAGATCGCGTCACGTGCGCTCACAATTGACACAAGTAGTGGAAATAGTAGGCCCATTTGCAAATAGTATAGCGTAGGCTATACTCAAAGTCACGATACTTTACTTAAATTTATTCAAAATGCCTGCCTTAAACAAATTCCCAACATCTACGAAACAAATCCTTGAAACTCACTCGCGTGCAGGCACCGGTTCAAGCCATTATCAGCATACAATGTGAGGTTAAAGCGTCCCGCTACATCTTGTAAGAAAAAATATCAGGCAAAGCGTGGTCACAAAGAATTGAATATCTAAATAAATATTAATAGGATTTGTTGTAAAGAAATACAAGTTAATAACACAACAAACAAAGATACATGGTAAATATCGTTCCACACGCTCGATGCAGAAAGTACAAAACAGCGCCAATAGAGTAAGTAAATTGAATTAGTGTCCGAGGTTGACAATGGATTCAAGTTCGAATGTCTTGCCAACAGAACGCGAAGTACCCTTATCATTACTCTTACGGACGATGGCGAAGTAAAAGCGTTTCCTACGATGAGTACAGGTTTCATACCAACATCAAACCAGGTTGACGGACAATAAATAAATATATATATAAATAATTTATTGTCAAGAGAGCTGTTTCACCATGTTGAACACATAGCTATGAGGTGGACAGTTTAGACATGGGAGTACTGATATATCGTTAAAAATTGATAAAAAAATAAGACGAATTATTTATAATATTGTTTCTATATCTTTTTATTCTTTTTGTCTTAAAGTCCGACTGAGGCACAAAAGAGTCGCACTGCGGAAATGTATATGTATGTAGATAAATGAACGAGACATTTTGATTTTCAATAAGAAGTACTTTATTTAAATTATTTAAAAAGTTAACAAAAACAATTTTTGGTAATCTGATGGTGAATTTTTGTTGAAGTAGAGAGCGTACTAAATTTGTTCTTGTCAGAACGGTTGTTTTTCTTGGCAGCGAGTAAACATAAAGCCCTTTCAATCGTCTTTTATGCATGTTATGAAAGGTCCCACACATGTTTAGCGAGAAACCGAGGTTTTCAGTTATTTAGCGAATACTGCATGTATTCCGGGTTTCGGGGATCATTGCATTACCTTCAACGAACTATGACTCGGTTAATATTGCATCTGCAGAAAAGAGACTAACTCAGATTACTATTTTCTTTATTACATTTTTGTTCCTACATTATTTAGAATTAATTTATCTACTTATTCCCAGGTTAAATTGTTATATGTTTGAAGGTGTAGTACGTACCCTCAGGCGGTTAATCTGTAAAGCAGTTTTAAATTGTTAACGAGACACCTTTCTTAACAAAAATCAGAAGGTCATTTGACTAGACATAACCAAAATTCCGCAGGCAAGTGATGGTTTGACTCTTCTATTAAACTATTTAATATTATTGTTTATTTGGTCAGTAATGTGTCTGCTAATCCTGAAAACAGCGCCCAGTATTGGAACGTACGAATCCTTAGGAAGATAAAACAAATACATTGGGAACAGAACGGAACTTCCAAGATGTCATTTTCAACCTAACACGCCAGCAGCACGATCCACACTGGTCTGAAATGCCGAAAACGTGGCCAAAAGTCTAAAATTTTGTTAATGTGAACGAAAATGAATACAGTGGAGTTTTAGACCTCCCTGATTACGAATTTGATATCAAATCAAAAAATTCAAAATGGTGGACTCAATATGGCTGATCAAATTGTAAGAAAATATAAATAATCGGGCAAAAATCAGTATACTGGTGTTTTCCAACATGCTGAAGACGAATTTGGTATAAAAACTGGCAAATTTTTTAAATTGAGGTAAAAATCAAAGTGTTAATGAGTACAGATTTATTGATTACAATTAAAAAGCCATAAATACCTTTGTAGGAATTGTGTTCCTACATGTGTTCCCATGTAACACCTTTTTTACAGACAAACTGAAATAATATGTACAACGTACTAGCATGGGTGTTTGTTGAAAAGTATTGTTTTGTAACACAAAATAGTACAATACAATTAAAAAACGTTTAACTGTGATCTTCATATCTTATTCTTCTGGGTCAACTGACGTGTTTCCGTCGTTGGTCGTCCCAATCCTTGCTTAGGCATATCAATGAGAAGTCCCAATTCTTCTTTAAAGGTTTGCTACACGACCAACTTCGTCTTTTCTTTTGCTCTATATCTTCGGCTTTACGTGCTTGCCATTTTGGGATATACTTTTGATATGGAATGTATATACTACACATAATGGACGTTAATTGTAGTCCGAAGAGAAAGTTTAATTTCCCTTCTATTTCTTAGCATTGAGTCCGTTTTATGCTATTTATATCGATTTATATATTATATTTGTGGATAGAACCGAATTTTATACTTTTAAATTAACTTTAACTAAATTCGTAAAAGACAATATTCTGCAGTTGGCACTATAAACATGGTTCATTGTTGAATTCGCTGCTATTCGCAGGCCTTTAAAGCTTATTCGTGAAGAAAATAGTATCAACAGCACCAAAAAATTCGAAAGAAAGGGAGTATTGTGGGATATGTACCTTATCTTTGGTTTTTCATTAGTTTTTTAAATAATTTTACTTGTTTGCATTAATTTTAAAAAAATGTTTAATGTTGATTGAATAATTAAGTAAGGATTTATTAAGAACATACATTCTACATTATTTTCTAGAGTATAGTTTTAATATTTACTTCCACAAAACAAAACATTTCGTCCCAACGTGGCAGTACGTTTTCCGTCCGGCTTGAGTAACGAAATTGACACAATAGTGCTAATGTTTGGCCTGAAATATAACCTCCAGAAGGAAAGCACTGTTGTTTATATGCACGAGAATTAAGAGTCCGAATATTAGTGTAGCCAACCTATGAGTTAAAAATTCCCAACTAGAAACTTTTTTTTTACTTTTGGCCAGGTTTTCGGCATTTTGAACCACTGTGCCGACCCCTCATTGCACATAGGTACCCGTGCTTGGATCCTCAGCAATAGCGTTACCTATCGGCCGGCACTAGTACAATTTTCCCGTCGTTTTGATGGTAGGGACCACTGAAGTTCTATGTGGTGTCTTTGCTGAATGTTTATCATTTAAATTGAGAATGATAGATGATTTTTAATAAAGTTTTAGATCAGTTGCTGGCAAGACAAATCAGTCACAAGTTATTAGATAATGTTTATGATTTATCACTTATCTCGTACAATTCATCTCTTAAAAGGTGTCAATGATCAAGTTTATTATCGTTCAGTGTTTATATTACGTACAAATGTTACGAGAATTGACATCGAGAATAAGAAGTTTCATCATTGATGACAGGACAAAACTAGTTTTAACGTTTCTCTTTTGCTAGAACCATATAGTATTGAGCATTTTGAAAACGCTCAAAACTAATTCTGGCAATAACGCATCTCCCAAAACTAGTTTTGATCGTTTCTTTCGTCCAATGGCCGTATTCGGGTTTTGTGCGTAACATCATTATTTATCATCATTATTTATTAACATATGTTTATAAAAAATGGAGAAAAATCCAATTTAAATCAAATGATAAATGAAAGATTTGTGAATAATTGAATTTAGCGACGCACAGGCAAAAGCGGTTCGAGGCTGCACCAGGAGGGAAGGAGTTGAACACAATAGGCTTTTGAGAAAGGGTCTACCTTCGCTTGAGTCAGCGCGGACGTGATTCAGAGTTTATGACAGGCAGCTGTGCGAGTATTTTCGTTAAAGGGTTTTTAATATTCGGGAGAAGGAAACGACAGTATTGAAATTAAGTGAGGATAGAAAACGGCCACAAGGAATTCAGAATTAAGAAATTGATAAACGATGACAAGTTCAGAGGAGAAGGGTCCAGAAGAGTTTTGTAAAAGAAAAGAAAACAGGGACGAGTTAGCGCCTTATGCGAAGGGAAAGTTCCATTAACAGTGCTGTGAAAAAATATGGGTATTTTAATTGTAAGAAAGAACGCGTTTGAACGAAGTTTGTTCTTTATGCGGAGTAACCCTGGCTTGTACTATGCAAGACTAGTGACACTCGACAAGAGGCGCATAGGAGAAGAAGAAGGGGCAGGGGAGTTAACAGCTGGAGCGCGTGCCGAGGGTAGGAACAATTAATGCAAGTAATTTTGGGCAGAGTAGTGGAATGGGGAGCGGCCGTGCAAAATGAGTTTTGGGACTCGAGGTGGAAAGAGGTGCGAGTCAAACGTGACAGACACATTAAAAGTAAAGTGACATTGTCAGAGCGCCGAGGGATGAGGTCTCCTTTTCAAAATTAAATATAGTCATGGGGAAAGAAGAGGGTTACGGATCTGAAGAACGTCGGGGAGCAGATGGATGAAAAAACACTAAAGAAGTAGCGTCAGAAATAACAAACACATCCACTGGCTAAAAGTGAAATACGTCACAACATAGGCAGCTAATTAGGAGAAAATCACGTGGAAAGAAAATTGATAGACGATTGGCCAGAGAAAATCACTACGTCAGAAAAGGGTGGAGTTATTCTCGAAGTTTTTGGGACACATGTTGTGGAGGTAATTATTTAAGGTGGAAACAACGAGAAGAGGATTATTCAAGTGATCAGATCGAGAAGTTACGAGACACCACGAGAGGGATCAGACAGATCACATCAGAGAGATCAGACAATGTACGTTCTGAGCATCTCTGAGACTTTGCAATTATTTTCGCTTGTCTCTTATATCTCATCGGATTGATTACTTCAGTTAGTTGATCATATAAGTTTTTCGCTCATCGGCGATTAATGAACTACTTGAAATTGAGTTCGTTACAAGTCCTAAGCATTCTTAATTATTTTGGCGCGAGTGACAGTCGTTTAACTTTGAAAATTTATGTTTAGCGAATGATAAACATTTCATTGAACGATTAATGGCGATAAACTGTTCGAGAGCCATTACGCAGTAACGTCCTCGTAGAGTTGTACGGGTGGTGATGTCATTGACATCCTGCAGTCCACATGCAGGGCTACCTAACGGCATCGGCAGCAAGCGTACGAGCGTACCCATGAATGTACCGAGGTCTGAGGCGACTGCACAACAATGAAGGAGCGTGAGCCCCGACATTCTGCAGTGGGAGGCCAAACTTACGAACACTAAGGTGCTGTGTGCTGTACTCCAACCCAGCCTTTTCCCACTCCATGTGGGGTCGGCGGATGGGGATGGATATATGATGCTTCGTTTGGTTTTGGCTGGGGAATACTAGGGTGCCGGATGCCCTTCCTGTCGCACCTCCCCTGAAGCGGTGATTATGAATGAAATGGGGGTGAATGATTATGAGTGAATGTTGTGGTGGAATGATAGGTAGGGGAAACGGGAGTACCCCGAGGAAACCTGCCGCGTCCACCATCTCGGATTCTACTTGGATCGGACCGGGTTTGAACCGGCGTCCCCCCAGGCTTATTCAGAATTATGTCAAACGTCAGAAACTAATCCAAATGGCTATTGTGTTAAAAAACATCCAGGTTCTTCTATTGATCTCTAGTTTGAATAGATCTTAATTGATTAAAGTGATGAAAGGGAACAAATGTATTGTGTGTTATTGTTTAGGAACAAGTTTGTGAATTTTGGGGGTACTATTAAAATGGAAGATTGTCACTGAAATCTCTAGATGGGTAGTGATTCTTTTGTAAATGTAATGACTGGAAAGTGTATTTTATGTAAATAAATAATTAAATCCAACTTCACAAATGGCTGCGTTTCATTTACAGAGGATATGTGTATATTTCACAATAATAAAAATGGGTCGAACCCCGACTCTTCCTTTATTTATTGTGTTTTGGGTAAGTTATGCAGTTCAGCATAAGCCGGTTAGGTAAGTAATACTAATTCTTTTTAAGATCCCTCCATAATGTATATATATAATTATAATGTGTTTTCTTTAAAATTATATATATATTCTAATGCACCCAGCAACGTGCATTAAGATAGTTATAATAAAAAATTAAGGATTCGGTACTTCTGATGTGATTACCACAATTTAATCTGTGATTTTCTTGGCATAAATAATTTACATAAAATGTACATGAACACATAGAAATTCCCTTTCAACACAATACAGGTGAAAAAATACTCTGCAATTTATTACGCAATTTCACATCCAGCTCATTTCATCAAATATATGCATTTACATTTACAAACTATACAATAAATCTTTATCAAATGGTCAAAACTAGCACGATATGAGCATTACTTTGTCATTTATAGCAGAGAAAATGTAACAGTTCATTTAATACGATCTTGATTCTTCTTTCTTCTCGAAAAAAAATTAGAACATGTGTGACAAACTCGATTCCAATGAGACTTTCTCTTTGACAAGATACTAGCTTCTCACTGAATTACAAAGGTATGCAAATCCCTAATCATTGAAACCACTGCTTTTAAATGTTCGTCTCACAGAGACGTATACTCTTTCCCAGATTTCTTCCTTCGAGATCGTGTACAAAATCAGCTTGCCAGAAGCACGCCCCTCCTTCACAGCGATGTTTTCTGCAGCTGCACGGACTCCCTCGCGACCTTGAACCTGTCGGCTGCCTGAGTGTCGTTCTCCAATCGCTCCTCTGGTCCGCCTTTCCTCGCTCGAGTTCGCGGCAAATTATCACGGTCACCAACGTGCTACCGTTTTCATTTTTCGTCTAATTCGTATTTCCGAAACTATGACAACGCATTAATGGCTTCACTTGGAGCACTCAAATAATATTCCGAACGCGTTCAGATTTACGTCTATCTCGGACGTTTATTAATAAATTCAATTGCGAAACGGACAACAAAATACGTTTCTTTCAAACTGAGCTCTTACGTTCTGCTACACGGATCGTCTTCTCCAACGCTTCCCGGAATATTCAGCTCGAACCGTACCCTCTGACGATTCACGTAATATTGAGAGTGATCCCTGTCGCCTTTCCTCCTCCTCGCCGCGCTTCTCCCCACTCATATTGAATTTTATGCATTGTGAATTCCGCCAATCAATTACCTACGAAAAGTTCCGCGTGGCTAGCTCCACAAGGTGTGATCACATTTTTTTTCTAAATATCACGATCGGATTCCCGAAGCCTCTGTCCGCGTCTTATGCCTCACCGAACGCGCTCCTATTTGGCGCTCATTTCAATTGGGATCATATTGGGTTTTCGGTTCTATTCGAACCTATATTCGCTGCACATGTTTTAAAATAATACCGTGTATATATATNAGAGGGTGAAAATAATTCCTGAGAATTATTGGAAGCCATCAAAATGGTGTGTTTTCGTTATTGAAACATTTTCATGAGAATGAAGTGTGAAAAGGAAGATTGATAAACATTATGCTGGGGCAGAATGCACCGCTAAGTAAACAAGTGCCAAGACGTGTTTCCTATATATTCCCTAATTGATAGATGCATATTTAAGTAACAAACGTAAAGATCACATGATAGAAGAAAACTTTGAGATAAAGAAGAGGAAATTAATAAGTGATTGTAGTGCAACATTTTAAAGATTTTATACAAATAAATAAACAAACTTTATGGTCAAAAAAGCAGTTGCAAACTAAAAAGCAGGGGGCTATAAACTAAGTAACTCTCCGAAAACAAGCAAGGGACCATCCCATCAATTCTGATCAAGGACCCATGGATAGTGGCGAATAATTATTTGTAAAATAAATTATTTAATATTGTTATTTAGTACTGTTATTCATTATTCCAAAGTTAATTGTACATATTTGTGCAGTAAATATTCGAGATTAATAAATTTATTTATTGCCAAAAACTTGCCATTAAAGAAAGATTGAACAGTGGAATTTAAGTCTCTTGCTA
This sequence comes from Laupala kohalensis, assembly GCA_002313205.1. Lineage (NCBI taxonomy): Eukaryota > Metazoa > Arthropoda > Insecta > Orthoptera > Trigonidiidae > Laupala > Laupala kohalensis. Next base: position 59,379 of record NNCF01128957.1, read on the forward strand.
CAGTCCTCTTCAACCTTACTACATCGCCTGTACAATGAACACCGCCCTACACCGTGATCACATCAGTGCACGCCACGCCAATTGGCAGAGTACTAGCACCGTCTCTGATTACTCCTAACTGAGCCATTGAAATTGGCCAGCGTGTTAAATTCTGCTTCGAAGGAGTGCCGAACAATACAGTAGTTTTGTTCTTTAACGGTTGAACCACGAAAGCGCACTGAAACAGGTGCTGTCCATTCACTAAGCTGCAAAAGGTTGAAATAGGGACATATATTTAAAATCACAATTACTAGAGATTTCCGGAAAAACGGAAATAAGTTGTTCGACACGCTAGTGATGAATCTCCTATTTTCAAAATAGGTTCGTCACTTCAAGTTAGTTTGGGTAGTTAGTTCTTGGGGAATGATCGTGCTGGTCAGAAGTTCTCTAACGAAAGCAGTCGATGTGTTGTTTCCTTGCATGTTCGTGTGATATAGTGTAATGTTCTAAGTAAGCGGCAGAGTTTTCTGATAAGTGTTTCCGGTTTTCTAGTGTTCAACATCAGAAATGAGTTGTTGCGCTGTGGCTAGTTGTAGAAATTACTCCAGAAAGACAAAAAAGAATGACGCAATGTTGCGTATCACCGATTTCCAAAAGACAGTGAAATGTGTAAAGTGTGGTTCGTTAAGTGCAAAAGGGAAGATGCTGTTAGCTGAAAATCCGCGTACTCATGCAGTGACCATTTTTCTCCGGATGAATATGAAGATGACCTGAGAAACAGATTGTTGGGTTTGCCGCAGAAACTTAAACTAAAACAATCTGCTACCCCTACATTAGAACTCCCATCCAATAGTAATAATTGAGAAGTGAGTCTAAATGATGAGAGGGATAAACGAATAAAAAATAGACGTGTTCGTTTACAGGCAAGTATTGTGACTTTGAGTATATACAATTTAGCAAATCGATTTCCATGGGACATATAATCATCTTTAAATTTACTTGTAGTTATGTAGATTACAGTGGTAGCAGTAGTAGTAGATGAATTTAAGTAACTGGTAGTAAGAATGATATTCAGGAATAGTATAGTGCCGAATTGTAGTAAATTTGCCAGACATGCAATACCTGACATTTTCACATCATCGTTCAAACTTATGATTCTCAGCCTTCCCTACCTCATTCATTTTCACAACAGGAAAATTTTAAGTTTCTTCTTTTTCTCAACGTGATTTATCCCTTTATCCTTATTTTCGTTACTCTCTCTTCGTAGTTAAAGGAATACAAAGCGAAGCGATAAAATTGGAAATTTGGGGAGTATTAAAAAATAAATATTGAAAAGAATGTTAACAAATGATAAAGGAGGTGTGTTGGGGGTATAATATAACAGCCTCAAGTGTAAGCAGCGGTGGGTAAATGACCGCAAACTGTAGTAAAAACCCGTAGCTGTGTGGAGAGGGGCGCTTGCTGTACGACCGATGACGTCACAGTCCGCCGGGCCGTGGGTACTCGCTGAGAGGTGAAATGGCGCAGCCCTTGGCCCTGGCTAGTGCCGCACCACAGACTAAGGCCATGTCCTGCTTGGGCGACTAACGCGAGCAACAACTTCAAGCGACAAGATTCAAACACGCTTGTAGTTATGAGACTGTCCTACGTGAGCGACAGCGACACTAGCGCTACAAGCGCGACATTCGACGATGTTTGAGTTTTGTCGCGCGTCAGACGCTATACATTTCACACAACTACTTGATCATACTAGTGATTATCGTTTGGAAACAATAAAATGTAGTAGTATCGAGTACGTATTGACATTTCGTCGTGATCTCGCCTGAGGCTACTGTGTTTTATAGGTTAGCTCATGTAGTATCGAAGTGATTACGGTTTTGTGCAAGTTCAAAACACAACAAACCCAATTTTTTTGGTGTTGCAAATTAGTTACTTTTTAGTAATGTAATCGTTAATGCCATTTTCAAGGAAATAAAAAGTACAAATCAACGCTGGTATATCCAAAAACTTTTTGGGGCGCAAAAACAGTTGCGAGTACAAATGTTAAAATACAATGTAAGTACGATGTTATTTTCTGATACAATTTTTTGCGTGTTTTCATGTCATTTTTGTCTTAGAACCACGCATTTCGCTATAAACATCTTGTCACATATTGTTTGCGCTGTCTTGCGTAAAGAGCCGACAAATCGCGCACACCGCCACGCAGGACACTCAATCCTGGCAACGCGACGCAACACTTCTGTCGCCCTCGCAGGACACGGTCTAACCTGTGTGCCGCACCCAGGCCGCACCCAGCGCAGTAGCTCTGCACTAGCTGACAACCACAGCAACGGGGAACTAAGACAGTAGGCCAAGGCCTAATTACCCCCTTTATGTGCTACTTCCGCTAATCTCCACCAGATGTCAGCCACTTTGCTCGGCGGAGCAAACGCTACAGACTTGTAAGTAAAATAGGAATAAATAAAAAAGGTTCCACAGACGGGTTTCAACTCGCGAGCGTATCGTTCTGCAACAGGCACCGCAACGCTTGTTGAAAGTTTTGTAAGCATATGAATGACAATCTGAATTAGGGTAATGATATTTAACGTAATATTTTAAATTGAAATGAAACTCTACAATGGGATTGAAATCTGCCACGAATTCCTTAATGGCAGAAATTAAATTAAGTTCAAAAATTTGATAAAGAAACCCGTATGGAGTGTCATAAAAACTCAAGTGGAATTTTACTAACTGAGCTCTTCGCAGTGTGAACGTAATATTTGAATCCATCTATTAAGAACGTCTTACTTCAAACGAAAATAAGATTCAAAAGACTCGGAAATAAGACTTATTGTATATTGTCTTTTTTATTCCAAAATACATACCAACCGAAATATCAGCGACGCAGTGTATCGCTATTCACGCACCTTGTGGAAATAGTAAACCCGCGGTGGGTTCAATGTTTTCACAAGTTGTGTAAATAAATCAGCCATACAGTGGGTTCGCTATTTTCACAAGTGTCGCGAATATCCACTTTTTATTTATATTATAATATATATATTTCGAAATGACGGACAATAAATGATTTCTGTACGTCGTAGAAAATGGTCTCGATACCACGTCACACCGGCTCCCGCTGTTTCGACCCGGATGCAATGGACTATGGGGGGTAATTTCGGATATATTTAAGAAACGTAATTGAACCTTATTTGCATAACAATTATGAACTTCTTTGATAACAGCTATTCACACTTAGAAATTGAAAACGAGGCGATCGTAATGGAAAATACAAAAGGGTGTCTGCAGGGTTCACATGGGGAACCTACATTTTGGAATTTAGTCATCAATGATTTCTTAGAATATATTACACAAAAGAGGTATAAAATTGTTGTTCACGAGATGATGTGGAAGTCATAGTCGAGGGAAGATCTTCAGGGGAATTTGATCAACAAGAAAATGATATTGAGATACTGTGCAGAATGATGTAACATGGAAAAATTGATGATAGCCTCTAAGACGACTCCAAAAATGGCCTTAAAGAAGATTGAAGAAAGATAGTATGTAGTGAAGTAATTTTTGCTCAGACTAGGGAAATAATTACTTGCATATTATAAACAGCACAAAATAATTAAAAGTTACATTAAAAAATAAGATCAAGCAAATCCAACTACATGGTTTGACTAATGTAATTAAATTGTTTTTAATAGTTGTGGTACTTGAAGGAATAAAAGTTACAATAGCTTGCGAATGCAGATTTTTTGAGCCCTTCCTTGAGTCAAGTCCAATTTTTAGACAATTCAGATATCGGAGGTAAATTTTTCTGTTATCATAATTGGTCATTTACTGTCACCATTAACACTTCATTAATATCGTAGAATTATTCTCCCATTTTTCTTTTATTGTAATATTTATAAATGGGAAATGTAGCATGCTATTGAAGCTTATTTACATGGGGTGATAGGAGGTATGAGGTGGGTGGTAGAGCTATTGTAAGTAGGTGAACTGGTTAGCTGAGTTTACCAACAACTTGACGCAAGTGGAGGTTAGTAAAAGTAGGAGTTAGTGATACTAGGAGTAGTAGGTGGTTAGTAGAAGAGGGGTATGCTTTTCAAATGTCACAGCTGTAGATGAACTAAGACATTAAAGTGAAAAGCTACATATTTTTTCTGGTCCTGCCGAGAATTGAACCAGGAGTAATTCTGTTGCGACCAAGCATGCTGGCCCTGAGCCACCAGAGGGACATTCCCTTTTAAAAATAGAATGAGTTAAAATCAAGGTCACTAATTATTTTCATTTATAAGTAAAAACAAATATACAGTTTTAAATTAATCAATGTATCATCTTTGGTTAAAAAGCATTTTGAATAAATATCACAATTATTGTAACAAATCAACAAAAATAGTACCTATATTACATAAGAAATTTACATATAACACCTGGACCATTTTTCAAATGAAATTAGTCACAAATGCTTTCCACCAAACAAAAAAAATAATCATATTTTAACTTGAAATAAGTTTATACAAATGATTTTATATAATTCATTGTCGAGTTATTGCTCAATAAGAATTGGTAACAATGCGCAGCATGTTTACCACATTACTATTATGCACAATAAAAAAATACAACTTTCAAAACTAATCACAATAAGAAATAAATTAAAACAAAAAGAATCCTCACAGAAGATGACACAAATTCAATTTGAGAATTTTCAAATATGTTAATATTTATACAATGTTTGTAACATTAACAAGGATGACAACAGAGTAGAAACAATCAGTTCTACTGGAAACATGCCAACAAACAGTTCAAATATGCATAGAAAACATAAGTTTATTACAATGTAATTATATGTGTATGTATATTTTTAATAGCAAACCACTCAGACTGCACAATTATAAAGTAGAAACAAATGTATGGCCAAAAGTAGACTTATACGGTTATGTACAAAATGTATTCAAAACTTCCATATTAGGTTACAATTCAATAAATAAGATTAAATATTCATTTACATTTTTCAATTGAGAAAAGGTAGGATTCAATGCAGGGCAGGAAATTGTAGCACTGAAAGTAATACAAATTATGCTTGATGTTTTAACAGATTAACTTCTTTTAACTTCAAATACACTGCATATAACTCCCCTTTTCTGATCTAGTCAAAACAGGGAGTAAATTTATACAGCAAACATGAAGTGTTAAGGTAATATACAATTGTATTGATCATGGAGTCAAAAGCAGTTTAATGCAAGTAATTCTGAAGCTCCTTTAAGGGGAAATGTAATACATATTATTAGATTCATAAGGAAACCTACTGATTATTCTATAAGTCCCACCCAAGATTATAATTTCTAAACATTTCTGTACCACTAAAATTTCCTGCTCTTCGAAAACCAACTTTATTCAAAGTTAATTTTTGGACTTACACCATATAACCATTTGTGTGACTCGCATCTTCAATATAATAGTATTTCTACTATTGCACATTTCATGATAATTGCATCCTGTGTACGATAGTGCTGCTTGTCTAACTAATTTCTAGGAATAACATACTAGAAATTATAGACCTTTTCTGAGATCTACTAAGTGCAGCAAACCAGGCACAATTTCATCACTTCACAAATTCCTAACATGTAATAATAGTACAAACATAACGGGGCTTTAAGCTGTAGGTGAGGAGGGGGCGGGGTAAGCAAAGAGAAAGAAAAATAATCAAGAGAATAATACCACTACCATTTCATTTTGGCTGGAGGGTAAAGCACAACAGACCCCGCAGAAATTAACTGCACCCCTCCTCTACCTTTTCAAAATATTTATGTAAACACATAGCTGCATCAATTTTCTTCACCGGTTAAGTTTCTCTCATGGTCGCAGGTCAATTATGAAATATTCCATGAAAACCATATTATTTAGGGTCTCACATTAATTTAATACTATGCAGAGACTTCCATTTAGTTAAATAAGTGCTTCCTCTCTAGCACACAATATTAATGTATTACGTAAACCTGTGCATCGAAGCACCATCATATACAGTCTGTGCAATGAAATGTAAGCCATATTCCTTAGGTAAACAGGTACGGCTTACACAATGTCAGCATACTACAAAGCTTCTGTGATGTGAGCTCAGTCTTGTACAGTCACCTGCCAGACGATGAGATGGCTGCGTTCACCGCGGCTTTCCAGTTCCTGCTCCGGAGGAACAGACTGAGGATCTCCACTTCCCTCCACGCAATCATCATCTTCACCGTCACCTGCGGAAATAGAAAAACAAATTAACCCTTTTTTCATCCTTAACTTGCAACAACTAAAATTAAACCCAAACTAAAAATTACACAATGAACTCTCAGGTATTATACAGAGATTTTATGATTCAATTTAAGTAAAATAAATCTTTCTTAAAAGACTATTGGTAATCAATTTTCTCAAGTTGATATGCATGATTATTCATTAAAAATAAACTAATAAAAAATTCTCTCTTGGATGCTAATATTAATTAGAAAAATAACTAAACATTAGCTCCAGTAGCAATGAAAAAATAAAAATGTACAACAGCCGTTCGAATATTTTCAGACAATGAACAACAGGATGTGGAATACCTACATCAGTATTAGTTACAAAATTAAAATTAAGATAAAATGAAGTAATCATTTACATCTTGCCTGTTCCCCAACTTCAGAAGAATAAATCAATAAAAAGTGCTTTGTTGAATTAAAATAATTCAATTACAAAGTAAAATATTTCGGCAACTTACAGCAGAATCACTTCAATAAAATATGAATTGAGAGATGGCCACATACTACTCTTTCATTATTAATGTAGGCTGTATTTCGAAAGCCTTTGCTCTCATCAGCAACTTCTGCCAACAGATTCTTTGACTTTCCTCTGGCAGTGAGTAGATGTAAAAAATTTCAAATCCAACTGAACTTCTTAGTTCAACAATCCATTCTTGAAAAAAGTGTGTACATACTTACTCCCAAAACAGCAGGTCAAAATGACAAGTAAATAATCAGTACATTCAAAACATCAAGAGATCATTTTAAACCGATGGTTAGGGAGATGGTATTTTTTAAACTCCTTTTCAAGAATAGATTGTTGAAGGTCTGTTCAATAACATTTAGAGTTCAAAATATATACATCAAGTTGCCACCAGAGGAATGCCAAAGGATAAATGTTCCATCAAGAGTTGATTTTTGGACCAAGGACTCTCAAAACTAGTTCAACACAAATAATGGAACTGGAGTGTGTTGCCAACAAACCTCAATGAATATTTAATTCAGTTTTTAAAATTCTTCCAATCTCACTTAAAATGTGATAGGAACATAAATAACAAATAAAAACATTGGGAAAGATAAAAAATTTCAGTCCTCAACACACACTCACCCCAAGAAAACCCAACACACATGCAGCATTCTATTAATTCCATTTCCATTTCACCATTTCAAAAACATGATAGAATTATTTAATTTAATTCTATCTTTGTAACATTCTCATAAAGCATTTTTACATCACTGGACATAGAAGTAAAGAGTTAAATAATTGTAAATTGTGTCTGTGTAGTCTTTCCAGAGATATATCTTAAGAATGGGGAATACAAGAGAAAAAGAAAACTTCTAGTCAAATCACAGTCATTTACAAAAGGTACAAACCAAACGACAGAAAATATTGATAATTTATTTGACTTCTGCGTTTAAAAAAATACATGGAGAAATAGTAAGAAAAGTGAAAAGTTGAGCCAGATAAGAAGAAACTTTCTTAACAAGTTGCTCCAATAATCTTAATTCAGTAATGTAATAATTATTTTTTTTAACTATTGAGAAGCATGATTTACTCAAACATCATAAAACACATGAAAACACTCCAGGAACTTAAATTGGTCACTACCATAAATGTGGTTGTATCTCAACAGACACATTCTCCACATATGTTAGAAATCTAGAAACACAAATGGAGTGTATGATCAACAGAACTCTTAAAATATACAAGATGATATAAATATTAAATATGAAAGACTAGCAATACATTCATTAGTACAATAGTACTTTTTATTTCACTTTAATGATTCATTTCAATTTAAGATAATTTCTGTTGAATGATTTATTGTATATTGTATAAAATACTTGTAAGGACCAAGGAAGAAGCATTCATCTTTTCCAGAAGTTAGCTCTCGCTCATTCTTCCCCGCAGGATCAAGTCTGGTGATTGACCAACTCTGTCCCTAAGAGCATTCAACAAGCTCTTTGGACAATCGTCTTCAGCAGATATCTCTGTCTTCTTAAAAATGTTATCCAAGGTTTTGAAATAAACTACTTTTCTGCAGGGTGGGCTCAGCTGAAGCAGAATAGGCGGTCAGAGTACTACCTCCCTCCTAACATCTTTGTCTCTACCTTAGAAGAGATACATTCACAACTCAACTCAGACCCGGATTTACCTCGTCTACCCAACCCTTCTCATCTTCCAGCTTACTACTTCTTTACTTGTGTCCGTAAGGTTGTAGTTTCCTCCAAACTTTGAATATTTGCAGAGATCCCCTTATGATCTCCATATCGCTCATTCCAACTATCTTGCAGTGCCCCTTTCAACTCCAAATTCCAGCATGGTCATAGCCCTAAACACCAAGAGCCCACACTTAGCCATTACGAAGGACTGTACAGCCTTCATGAAATAGGAGCATAAATTGGTGGGGTGCACTGAAGACATCATACAAGCATGTCTGTCAGGAAGGCACACACAACTTTTCATGTAGCCATCGTGTCTATCTTCCCTTTTCAAAGGGGACAAGATAACAGCAAGTCTTTTACACGGCTCACTCCCAACCTTCTACTTTTCTTCTGTGCCAGGTACAGTAACCACTGGTTGCACAGCTTACCCACACCGATCCAATTCACCCTCCATTGCCCAAATTCCAGACTTTCTCCCAGGAAAGTGGAAAAGTCTCATTTCTCCTTGCAGAGACCAGGAGAAGTCATTGTTCCAACAAGATGCTGGGCTTCCTTTCCACCAATATCCCTGACCCTTCATTCTAATCACAATTTGGTTATTCCCAAGCCTATGAAACTATTGTCCCTTCACCAATTGAGCTTCATCCTTCCTTCATTAACTCACATCCAACCTTCCAAAATCCAGGCAACCCTACATCTTTGCAATTTTCAACCAACCTTTTCTCTTCACTGTTTGAAGGATGCTCTCAGGGACCTGGAGCAACAAACCCTTCATGCTCCGAGTTAAGACAAGGGGTTTGCGTACTGTACTCAGGCAACAACAATTCAAACTTCTGTAATAGTTATTGTTGTTGTCATGAGGTACATTTCCACTGCCTTTTTACTTAGCAAAGTAACGAGATTTGTCAATGTTTTGGTACAAAAAAAAGAGGCCAGGTGCATCTAATGATAACTGTCAGTCGTGTTCTTGGTGCACCAAACAATCAGCCTGCAGATATTACTACAGTAATGGAAAACATCAATTAAGAGGATTCAACCAACATCTGCCTGGACTCACACTCAGCTGCTAGAAAATGTCCTCTGGAAGCAACAAAACATACAGCCAAAGCACAGTTTCGCAGGCCAGCAGCTCTGCTCCTTGTCCATCCCAGCAGCCCATAACAGCACCAATGCAGCGGAGGGTGCACACACAACCTGAGGCAGCTATCCACAACCTCACCACCAACAGATATTATAGACAAAAAAGAGGGCAGGGTGTCCACACTTCAGGATTTTGAAGAAACAGATTGGAATCAGTTTCTTCCAAGTAAACATTTAACCCTTTTTTCTTTGTTAAGTGAGGTGAGTTTAGGGGCATAAAAAGGTCTATTCTGACTCGAGCCACATCTGCTTCGCTTGCTAATTCATTTTCTTTTCCCGTTCCACTTTTCTTATTACAAGTCAAGATTTTCTATATGTTCAATGCGCTTGGTCATAAAAAATATACAGTTGTAGACTTTGTTTCTCAAACTGATTTAAGACATAATGCTTCATACTAATAGAGCTAGGTTATTTACTTATTATCGACTCAGCTAAAGTGGCAAGCAGATATCTTTCAAGATAACTTATTTTCATTACAACACAATACACAAATAATAACATAACAACTAGTGAAAGGTAAAAATGATGTTTTAGAAGAAAAAAAAACATCTTTCTTGAAAGCATAGAGAGCATAAGTCAAGGGCATTAAATTTTAGTATGTCATAGAGTTAATTTTGAAGAATTAAATTAACAGTGAAACACCTTTATGGGCTCCTTTTGAAGACGTCTTCATTAAAGAAGGAATGCTTATATGTTGTTTCTATTTACAAATAAACAGTCCTCCCTTGTTAACAGTAAATAAAGGGATTTCACTGAATTAAAATATGTACACTTGAAGAAAGATTTTGAGCACATTCAAAGTGAAGCACATTTGAGATTCCAGATGTAGGCATTTTTGAATGCATACCGAGAGATATTCCAGACTATCAGGTGACTAGCTGTGTCTTCAGCTTCCTCCGCATCGTCCACTGCAAAGGGGAAACCCAACCACACACACACTCAGCTATTATAAAGTAAACTAAAACAAAAGGCAGAAGCACTCCAAAACCATAAAAATGTAAGTTATGTTAATGCCCAAGTAGTTAAGTCTTCATGAAAGTTTAGCCGCAAACATCAAGAAAAATTTAACAAATATTGTAATTAATTTTAAATATTCATTTTCAAAAAACATAAAACACTAAAAATAGAAATATGCCTGAAAACACAAAACTTAAATTTTTTAATTATTATATAAGTAATATCAACCAAAACTGTTTAATAAAACTATCCATTTAAGTAGAGTGGACACATTTGTATTTCATATTTTTAGGAACAATTTATAACCACATACAAATTTTAGATTTCCACCATAATATTTTTCTTCAAATAATACACAACTTTTAAATTTACCCTTTACATATGCATAATTCAAAATTAATTGAAGAAGAACATAGAGAAAAAAGCTAATATTGTGCTATAATATGTTTTTCAACATTTTATACAATGTCAAAAACGTTTCTATAACTATAAAACAAAACAAACAAACCCACTTCCCAACATCTTAGCGCCTTGTTACTTTCTCATATACGTAGTATATAGAAAGTTTTGTAATCGTGAAAAAATTCGGAAGAGAGATTTCGACGGAAATATCCGTTTTGGGTATCTCTGACTCAGAAAAAATTTTGTCGGTCGGTCGGTCCGCAGCGATTCTGAGTAAACGGATGAATATATTTAATTCATGTTTCGTATTTACGGTAGAATTTGCTTGTTGACGATGCACGTGCTCTATATTTTTTTTACTTTAAAACAAAGGGTACTTCACATGAAAGTCAAAGTATACTTTCGAATATTTCTCAAAAACGGCTCCAACGATTTTGCTTAAATTTTCTGTACGTAAAGTACAATTAGTATGCATTACATCCGTATTAGCGGTATTTCGCTTGAAAATTTGGTATAGACAGAAAATAATTTCTGTCTGCTACACTTACGCATTAGTTTACTGTTTCAAGAATCTTGGATAATATTTAGCAGTGTAAATGGACAAAGCAGACATAGAATACACTTTTCATAAACTGAAATGAAAGATATGACAATGATAAAATACATAGGAGGAATGCAAACGCACTGCAGATACGAAAATATCTACTTTCTAAAATCAATTTCTTACTAAAATACTTACTAAAATCAATTTCTGTCTACAACGAAATACATTTACATAACACTTTTATGATATTTTTTGTCACTATGCTGCAGATGGAAAAAACGTATATGAGAAAGTATGTGCAATGGTTTTGCACCACTAGTTCTTTTCTAGCAATTGATTCCTCACAGTCACATCAATGGCGTAATTACCGCCAGTGCAATTGCCTGGGCCCCCCGGGCACAACGTAAACTGTAAGGTATTAAAAAAAAATACTGTTGGGTGTATGGTGTCTTAACGTTGAATGCTAGGTGTCACAAATCAATAGCTGATTTCAAGTTGCTGTAAATTTGTTAATAATGGTGGAAAATTCATAATGTTTCTGTCATGTTGAAGACAGAAAAAATTTGATCACGAAGTAGTAGTTACCTTCTAACTTAAGTTCAAGAAACTAACATAAACAAAATTACAAAACTAACGGTTGAATTTTGAGCAAACTGATAAAAAAGTGTTAAAAAATGTCTCACTTTGTAGGATAAAGATGAAAATATTTGATATAGTTGGTGATTTTCATATTTCAACTTTCAATTTTCCAACAGGTGTTGCTACCAATCAACACATGAGGTGTTAGACATTAAACATTTTGTAAACAGTTTCTAATTTTACTTCAATACATACAATATTAATAATATTATTTTGAAGTTTTTTTTCCTTCAAGATACAAAACAATATCATCTGTTTTTGATTATTATTAACCAAGTTATAACCATTTTAATTAAACTATTCAAGTTTTGCATAATGTTACTCTAAGACAAATAATTTCAAGATACATTTATTAATGGAATTTTACAAAGATGATTTTAAAGTACATTCTTTATTCTTCAAAACAAACAAAAGTTGATTACTAGACAATTTTATTTAATATTTATTTTATGTTATGATGGTTTGAAAACCAATAGTATGTAATTGCAATAAAGGATTTTATTTAATTTATTTGAATATTCTCTTGATTTATTTGATTCCCCCCCCCCCTGATTTAAATCATGTCCACTGTAATAGAGAGTAAGGCAACAAAATAATCGACGAGTTGGTTAAAGCAACAGTTTGCCGGGTTGAATTTTGAGCACTGCATAAAAAAATGTAGGTACTTGAAGATGTGGTTTGTAAATAGAGATACAGATACAGAGGGTTTATTTTGACAATGCATAACATTTTTCTTGTATGATTTTTATTTTTTTGCTTGTAAATATTTTTAGGGGCCTCCAATATGACTTTGCATCAGGGCCCCGGAAGAGATCATAACGCCACTGTCACATCCTCACACTTAATGAACATAGAAAGTTTGCTGTATGCTGTATATCATAATGCTGAACTGGTGTCTTCAGTAAATCAAATAAAACAACAAAACACAAATACATCCATGTTTTAAGAGAAAAGCTGTGAAGTCAAAGGATGATGCAGGATCTATGCAAATTATACAGAGATAATTCAGAAAACCGGTAGAGAATATTTAAAAGAAGATAGACAAAATGGTGATGTTTAACTCAATCCACAGTTTAACAACTGATGAGACAGATTATAAGACAAAAAAGAAGTTAATACCTGCTTACAACCATGTGGAAGATAATAGGCTACTTTACTAAGCAAAGAGATCACAAGCATTTCTAAACGTTGATACCCCACATTCCATTAAAATTAAGTACAAGAATTTTCTACAGATATACAACTACACAACAATCTTAATTAATGGTAAATGAGTACTGTTATTATGAGTTATTCACATTATAAAATTAAGTCCTTTCAAAATGCAACAAAAAAAAGTGCCTTTAAGGAAGAATAATAATGGAGGATGCTATTCAAAGAAATAAACACACAAAAGTAAGCAAAAATACATACCCAATTAGCACAACTAAATATTTTCACTTCATTATTTCCTTATTCCCAACTAACTATCTGACATGATCCATATTCAGAAAGGAGAGAGAACAAAAAAGGATTCTCAACAAAATATTGCAATCAACAATTTTCAAGATAATTAATAATTTGCTTTCCACTAAGATCAAGTTTTAAGTTTTAATCATAATGTAAAAACTTCATACCACAAGGAATTTTAAACATCAAGGACATAATTTATCCTTCTATCTACACAAATATCTTAAGTTTGTCAGTCTATGTACAAACTTTGAGGACTATCCTGATGAAGTAATACTACTCAAGAGCTAACTTGAAATAAATATATTCTTATAAAAATTTCAAGCTTAAAAACAATGCAAAGACTGTATACAAATAGAAAACATGTAAAATTAACTTGTTTCAATTCCAGAATACTATATTTCAAAGATGTGGGATCAAAATGTGGTCCTGGAACAAGACCTCCAAACATGCAGCGGTATGAAGTCATGTAGAGCTGGAGTATTTGATAGTGTTGTTCCAAATTTTACATTCATAGTGTATGTCTCATACAAAATCTACATTGAGAGGGTAACCCATACATACACATTTAAACAGCTACAGTGGAGAATCCCTTGAAGCTTGGATTATGTACACTGAAGAACTTTTATTCCATTAACAATTTCCAAAGAATTGAATTAACAACATTAACAAACAAAAACCAAGGTAATGTCTCATTTAGTTTGTAAAATACAGCAAACATTCAAAACATCACATTTCACCTCCACATACCCCTTGAAAATCAGAATATCAAAATATCCTTTCATAGTGAGCCTCTACAATATGAAGCCATATCTTCTAAAAACTTCAAGATCTCATCTTAAATAGTTATCTACTCATATTATTGATTGAGTCAGGACAAAGTCGCTAATAAGTGCAGACTATGGTAAAGCATACGAATTATTAAATTCGTATGCTTTACCATAGTTGAAACCTACCCTACGATCATATCAAGAGACCCCATAATTTCGTGGCTGCGAATCGCGCGAAATTTGTAGATCACATTGGATCGAGATCAAACCCAGGTAGACCGCTTCATGGTAACCCGCTGATCTAAGAAATGCCACGCGAAAAATCGGGGAATTACCATCGCGAAATTCAGCTTTTAGCGAGAAATTATCCGCGAATTCGTCGATTTGACTTTTTTCATGTTCCGAGGTACTAACTACTCAAATGCAATTTTTTTTTTCATCGAGATGTTTCAAAGAAATTCTATGTCAATATTTAAAACTGTATATTTGTAGAATGCAAAAGTTGACTAAATGGAAGAATATAAAGCCTATCCAAGTTTTTCACTTTTAATGTATTAAATAACTACTCATATTTAACGTTCCCTTTTGTAAATAATGAAAAATTAAGCACCTTGTTCAAAAGTTAAATTCACTCAGATGAATTGGAGAAAAAAAATCTTATTTGTTAGAGGAGTACAGTAAATGCTTTTCTGTCTGTTAAAGTAAAAAAAAAGTTTCAAAAGCACAGTGTACCCCTGTCGAAATAATATTTTAAAGGAAATTAAATTTTATAATGTAAGATAAGTATATAGCTTAAACTTCAAAAATAGGACAAAAATGCTCATAAATGAATATGATGAAATCTGAACATTTATCAAGATGATGAAATTGGACATTTAACTTGATGGTAATGGGGTCTCTAATCAAATCTGGGTTTCAAGCTACCTTTCTGCTGAATTTCACAATGATTAGTGCACCAAGTCTCCCTTAACGGATAAGTGCACATTCACATTTGTGTATTAGTAAGGAAGAATGCTACATAGAAATAGTAACTCAGGGCATAAGACAAATTCAGGATCAAAATTTACTTCTTTAAAAGCAAACATCTTTCTCAATTTTTAGTACCGAATTACTGCATACTATTGATTTATAAGTGTTTAAACAGCATAACAACAACAAAATAAAAAAAATAAAAAATCAAGGTACGGAAAAGGTTTTCATTTTCCAGTCTCCTAGCTTTAGTGCAATTATTAATACATGTTAACAGAGTTGTGAGTGCTGAAGTGTGTGATAGATCAGATTACCTTCTCTAAGAAGCTGTTATTATATCAATACTTTGAAATCATGAGAACCATGGCAATTTCATTATAGATACACAATTAATTAATTATTACTCATCATTGTGATATTCTTTACCCACTGTATTGTGGTTTCAGACATCTTTCAGGAATCCACACATGATATATAAACCTTTTTTTCATATTCGTACAGAGTAGGAAGAAGTTAATTAACCAAAATTGCAGTTTAGCCATATCAGGAATATATTCAGAATGAAAGATAAATTATTCCAAAATGTAGGGTTATTCAGGAAAAAGTAGGTCAGCAGAAAATCATATGTAGACACACCAAAAACTCAGTAATAGATAACCTGATGTAATTTATTCACACCACCAACAAAGTGTGGAAATCAATGTTTAAAAATGTTACAAGTGTGAAGACAATAGTGGAGACCACTTTGAACAGTATCTGTTAGTTTTAATTGTAATATAGTTACAGAAAAGGTTAAAGCTAAACTACATTTTTGGTTAAATGACTTATGCCGCATTCCACACTAGTAGTTTCAACAAATACATGCGGTTAAATTATTGGATTTATATCAAAATATTCACTTCTGTAGCAGGTAGGCAAAAAAATTGAATAATTTATCATCTAAATAAAATGGATTCAAAGCATCGAAGGATAAATAGGGGAAATGTTACTTATATATTTATGAAAGCCACTTCCTATAGAAATGTATCAGATTATTCAACAAATTGGATGCTATGAGAAATTCAATTATGAAGGAATATTTTCATACTCACCTATACGGAAATCAATGTAACCTTCTCCCCCAGACATAACCAACATGGATGGTGGCCTCTTTTGCTCATAGTTTTCACAATCTATATTTTCTATAAGGGGAGTGTCCTTTGAAGTGGTGCCAGCATTGGACAGTCCTCCACTCCCTATTTAACACACAAAAAACATAAAACAATACATTTAATTTTGTATTTCATTCTCATAAATAAATAACGTAAATTTCATGAGATATTTCATAAACAGATATGAAAAAAATTATCCTATCTCGAAAAAATCATTATCTTGAAAAATAAGTACATTTTTCACAGATAGAAACTTGAATTTTTTCTTGTAAACAGTTCCTAATTAAAATGTTTCAGGTGACCTTAACAACTAGCTTCAGCAAAAAGTTTTTAAATTTTAGAATCATGTCTTCTAAGAAGAATCAGAAATTTCACTATAAATATAAATTCCATAAAAATAAATAATATAGTTTTTAACATAATTTTATTAAGTGAAAAGAAATCTTTCATGTTACAATGTAGGTTCCTCTTGAAATTTGAAACCAAATACCTATTTGTTTAAATGATACCAAATACAGAAATAGTCACTCTCACACAATGAAATGTGAACCTCAGAATCTTCAAAAAGAAAGTTCAAAGAGTTGTTTCTGAAACCTCTGTTTAACCTGATCCTAGAAGACTTCATCTGATATGTATAGTTGGCTTTTGAGGGAAATACTCAAGAGGATGGTCTAGACAGAGCATTTGGCATTTACAAGAACGTCCACTTTCAGGACACTGAAGGAAAAGACCGTTTTACTGAATTTTGTATGTACATGAAATCAGTGAAAATTCCCATCAATCCCATCCTGGCCCGGGCCTTTCTCTGGTTTTCCTTCGGATAGAGGCGGATTTCTTATACAGGTTCTCTAGGCTTTTGCCGAGGGGTGCATTTATTAAGACAAGAAATTGTGAATTTAGTGTTATTTCAATTCTTATGATTTATAAACACTATACTCAGAATAATCTATAGTTCGATAATAAATCGTACATGTAAAATAAATTTTTTGTGTTAAATTACAAACATGTTGATATTCTATTAGTATTATAACTCGTAGCTAACTTTTTATCTTATCTAGGAATTTTTGCTGAAATTTTTCAATCTGTCTCTGCCTTAGGGACCTTGATCAGAATTGATGGGATGGTCCCTTGCTTGCTTCCGGAGAGTAAATTAGTTTTTTGTCCTCCACGTGGTCATACTCAGTTTGTACTGCTTTTTTGACAATAAATTTATTTATTTATTTATTTATTCAATATTTTTACAGTTACATTCTACTTTAGATTCTACTCTGCTTTTTGTTTGCTTAAGTCCGCAGATTTTCTTAGACTTCATCTTATCATGTAATATGGTGCACTCCATCAGTAAGTATGAGACCCAACAAGACTGTAATGTCATCCATAAGGAAAAACTAATAACTTTGAATCAATTTATCCCTTTGACACAATAGTCTCAATGTTTACACCCGTCATGATCAGTCATTGTAACAAATGGAAGAAAGACCTTTACAAATTATTTTTGTCACTGGTTACCTAAGTGAGTATCCTGCAATAATCGCAGTACAATGCTTTCATCTTAATATACAATGACCTGCCTCACTCATCTAAATATGCAATATATCCAACAGATAAAACTCACACAAAACAGTATTTCTTTTCTAATTCTAATCTAATAATTACTACAGTATTTTTTCACGTTGTGGTCTTGAAATAAAAAACTTCTATTTATAACATACCAACATTTCGGCCTTCATCAGGACTACAACAAAAAATTAAGAACGACTGTAATTTACATAAACTGGTACATGGAACAAAACAGTTTCTCAGAGATCACAATGAGGTGTTAGTTTTCAATACGGACAAAACCAACAGCACTGTATTAATGCACAAATCTGAATATATGAGCAAAATGGGCAAGCTCCTTGATGACACAGAAAATATATTAAACTTGATAAAGATCCCACCAACAAATATCAGGAAATGAACAATAGTTTAGTATTAGATTTATTTAGGAAAGGGTTCTTAAACTCACATGTTAAATAGCAGTTAACCAACTACAATGCCCACGAATTTATGGTACCGTTAAAAATCATAAAGCAGAGAATCCATTATGTCCTATTGTTAGTTTCATTAACAGCCCAACATAGCAAACTGGGAAATTTGTAGCCAAGATAATGAAACAACTTCATTAGATGTGAGCTCCCTGTAAACTAACATTTCATTAGATCTTGCTATGGATATTATTTCAAAAAAGTTTCCAGAAATTGAGGCGAATTGCAAATTTAATCTACTAGAAATTAAAAAACTAATCAAATTATGTTGTGATAGATATTTAGTATTTAATAACCAACATTATAGAATGGTATAGCAATGGGGTCCCCTCTGGCACCCATAATTGCTGATTTAGTAACGAATGAACTTATAGACAACGTCACGGAAAAGATTAATTCCGAATACCATTGTTGTGCAAATATGTAGATGATTTGCTCTGGGCAATACCGCGTGACCAAGAACAAGAAATAATAGACGTATTCAATTCTTTTCATGATAAACTACAAATCATTATGGAAACACAAGCGAATAATGAAATATCATTTCTCGATACATTGCTCCTAAGAAAACCTGACAGCACTATAGAAGTTGACTGGTGGAGAACGCCCATGAGAACGGACAGATACTTAACTTTTCATTCACATCATCCACTAAGACAAAAAATTAGTACTGCCCTAGCTCTAAATACAGAGCCATT
Organism: Laupala kohalensis; assembly: GCA_002313205.1. NCBI lineage: Eukaryota > Metazoa > Arthropoda > Insecta > Orthoptera > Trigonidiidae > Laupala > Laupala kohalensis. The sequence continues at coordinate 78,518 of NNCF01128957.1, forward strand.
AATCCCAGTGATCTGCGTTTTCATGAAAAAAAAACCTCAGAATTGTCAAAGATATACTAATAAAGAACTTATTCCCTGTTAAGCTCATCAACAACATTATATACAATACACAGTTACCCGCCACACAACATACACAACCCCCACAAATACAAGACGCAAGTCCTAGAACGCACAAATCCATAACATACATGAAAGAACTGTCAGAACCACTCAAGAAAATTTAAAAAAATGAAAAAGTAAAAATAGCAATAAGGAACAATAAGAAAATTGGTCAAGTAGTATTTTCTAAAACCAAACAGTCTATCGACCGAAAAAACAGAAAAGATGTGATTTACTCAGTACCATGTGTAGATTGTAAAAAGGTTTATATAAGCGAAACCAGTCAATACACCAGAAAAAGAATGAACCAACATAAAAATGACTTGAAAAGGGCTCATCCACAATGTGCGTTAGCGCAACATGCTACAGAGGAAAAACATAAGTCTAACTTCACTAACGTGAAAATTTTAGGCCAAGAAAGTTTAACAAAAAGAGGAAAATCAAAGAAATGATTTATGTTGCTCAGTCAGGGAACACTGTTAACAAAAAAATCTGATGTGGATAATCTAAGCAAAATGTACACAAATTTAATAAAAAAGAAGTCAACAATTAATAATAAAAAACTAACTATGGATAATAATAGGGAATGTAATAAATATATTGTGAAATATGTATATAAGTGATTTTTATTTTTATTATTATGTAAAGCATGTTGTACTGTGAATGAACGCGATCTATAATATAATTATTATGTAGTATAATGTTGTTAAATTATCATGGTGTTGTACAATGTTATACAACAGTTGAAACATTATGTAGTAGAATTATTTTATGTAGCTTAACTAATTGTATTTATATTCCACTGTATAAAAATGGCAACAAGGCAAACAAAAACCTCCAACAAGTTTTCCTCATAAGTGGCACTTTGTAAATTGAGTCACACAGCCGGGAGCAACTCTTGCGTGATGGCATGCGACAAGGAAGGGAGCGCCTTATGAGGAAGATGGCAGATTTAACTAGGTAAGTGTCTGTCACACTGTCTTAATGGTAAACTAAGAGGTTTATATCATAATTATCTGTATGTTGAAAAACCACAATCTTTTGTTGTATCCCTGATGAAGGCCAAAACATTGGCATGTTATAAATAGAAGTTTTTTATTTCAAGACCACAACATGAAAAAATACTGTAGTAATTACTGTATGGAAATGGTAAAAAATACAGATTAATATAATTCTAATCTAGTTTCAATTTGTAATACACATATCACATGAAATGTATGGTCAACTTTTTGTCAACTATATTGTATACTTTTGCGGGGAACTAATCACTAATACAACCAAACACATGAACTACAATTCCAAGTGGCAGACTTACAGGGAGAATTTTAAATAGAGTTTGATAAACATTTGAATTACAGTCCCTCTAAAAGAGTATTAAAGGTGAATTTAAAAAAAGGTAACACTTTGATTATCATGAATATATTCAGAATATCATGAGTAAAATATCTTTTTTTGTTATGTTTTTAAGCAATGACTGAATACCTGGTACAGCAACAAAGAACTTCACACAATCCCGATGACCATGAAACGACAGTTGGGCTTGAGCCATAGAGCAGAACGGAATGAAACTGCCAGGATACACTTTTGTATTGTCTGAATACACTCGTACTACTCCTCCAGGCCCCCTGGGGTTATTAGCAACAGAATTATTGCTGTTTGATTTAGTCCCTGCATCTGTAAAAGTAGTAAAAGATGATAGACGAACGCATTAAAAGATAATATTCTAAGTCATAGAACTTACTTTCTGACAGAGGCACAGAAATAATAACCCCATTTCCTGTGCCTATCCAAAGACGGTTTGAAGAGATCAGGAGCGCAGTTATCCGTACATATGAGAAACCGAGCTTACCAGTACCTAAAAAGGTAAAAATAATAATGGATAAATACTAAAGTAAAATTTAAATAAATAATAATGATTCTAATATTATATTGCTCATATGAAATACTGATACTAATATTGATTTTTATAATTTTTTTTTCTCAACATAACCTTAATAAATTTCATTAATCCAAAAACAGTCATTAGAAATTTCATTTAGAATTGCTATGTTTGGTTAAAAAACAATTTTTCAAATATATTATATCAATGGAAAAAGTTTACTAACTTAAATTAAGTTTTCAAAGAAACTAACACATTAACTCACATGTGAACAAATTTTTTAAAATGAATTTGAGATTTTGAAAAGTTACTTACATACACTGAGTACAGAATATAATTAATGCCCCAAGAATTTTTAATACTTTGAAGTGGTTTAGCGAGACAGAACATACAATCTCTTCATTACTTAAGCTCCTATATCCTGTCCCAAATTAAGCAGCAAAGACGACAATATCCAAAAAGAGATGAAAACAAATCAATATTTGAAGTTAATTTGTTTTTAAATGACAATACATAATTTCTGTGATAAAAACTTAGAAATCTCTACTTATTCTGAATTGAATATCCCGAACCATTTAACTATAAGTAACGGCTTCAAACGAAACTTTTTTTTTTAAATTAAGACACCAGCAACATATTGTTTTCTCACCAATACACAAAACCAGAGAAAATATTTGGCAAGAAAATACAATTCTGAAGAAAAAATGGATAGATGCTATTTTTTGCAAAAATTAGATTCAGTTTTTAAAAGTAACTATTTTTGTTAGACAGATAGGAACACAGTATTTGTTGTAGAAATGACATTTATCAGAATAATAATCAGAGAAATGCAGGATAAAACACTAGAAGAGAAAAAGAGTCAAAGCAGAATAAGAAATAAGAGCTGTTGGGAAAAGTTCCAAGAAGACAAGCAAAGAATGGATGAGGCAAGTTACATAAATAGAGTGGGAACGAAGAGTAAGGAATTAATTAGTAAAAATGTGGACGAAAATGGCAGCATGTAAATAAGATTAAGAGCTGGAGACACAAAAACAAAGTAGAAGCTTAGTGGATGCTGAACACTAGAAGTATCAGTTGCACAACTGATTGATATATAGCATATAACAACAATTCAAACAGTATATTTTTGTATGTTGTGTGTTTAAAAAAATATTTTCTTTCAAGTGAAAATTGTTATCTTTATGTTCAGTCACTCCCAATGCTGTCTAAGTGAACCTGTCCCCACTAACTGGTCTGAACTTAACTTCGGGTTTTACAGAAGTCACAGCTCTTGATTTTGTGGTCTCAGCACAAGAAAGAGGACATCTCGAGATCGATTTTAACATGAATGACATCTCGGGACATGCAGTTTGAAGAGCACTTCTCAGAGCATGCCCAGATTCATTTTACCAGGGAGTTGGTCTGGACTTCAAGGTATGAGGAAATATCTTTCATGTCCTCCCCAGAATGTGAATTCTGGTCATCCAGCCAACAGTTCAACACACTACCCACAGTGCCACATTTATTCTAAAGTGCACATAATAGTTAGCACATTGATTAACACTCAAAACAAAAAGGGAGAGATATTTTGTCTGTGAATTTACATGCAGGCCCTCAAAACAAAAATATGTACAGTACAAAAAATTTATCAAGAAACTTTCCATTCATACACCATGTTGCAGAGAATACATACAACAGGTAAATGTTGCAGAGAACCAAGCAAATGTTCATTACAAACATTGAAAGGAAATCAAATCAATTATATGATGTAGTTACTTACATTTAAAATGAAATAAGCAACACAGAAAATTAACTAGGGAATACACAAATGTATTACACACTCCATGAGATACTGAACTCAAAATAAATAAATAAAAAGAATGTCAAGGTGCATTAACATTTATAACAGGATATTAAATTAACCAATCTCCCTTTGAAAACTTCCATTAAGACTGAAATATTTTAAGGACACAACAAAATTGTTTACATTGTAAAAATTATCAAGTAATTTTAATTTGAAATCCAAAATGAACATTTTATCTTAAGTCTTAGAATAAGAAAAAAAATATTCACACGAGATCTTTATATTCTATGCCAGTATTTGATTTCATTAACATTTAAAAATGCCCTATGACAGTAACCCAAAACTACATTCCCCCTCCCCTTCTTCTTCTTTACAAACCTCTGTGATAAGCTGGAAATATACTTTGATTATTCTGGCATAATTCCCTCCTTTGTGACGCTACAAACAGAAGAACTAGAGTCACAGGCATAGTTCAGTATAGAAGGACAAAAAGAGAGGAATAAAAGTATGTTGCAATGTTAGACAGAGCAGGAAAAGTGGACTATTATATAGCACAATTGTATCAAGGAATCAAAATTCCTTATCTGCTGGTAAAGGCGCATAGCCTTCAGACATCAGAAGTTATCATCCGGCACAAGACACTGTGCAGTGAAAGCATCTAGACAATTTCATTAGCAGATCAATTAGTGTTTTGGGACTTAAATTTTTCTCCTGTTTTGAAGAAGACATGCTTGCCACTAATGTTACCATTTAATTTGAGATTATACATTATCAAAGAGAACAAGGCATGGAATTTATGAAATGATCAGTGACAACTGTTGGGACTTTGGAATAATAAGATCAATAAAATTAAATTTATTCCATCAGGGTGATGGTATTTGTAAGTTAATATAAGTAGTACTACATGAAGTTTGAGAGGATGGTGAGAAAAGAGGAATAATTCCTCTTTTAGAAGACATCAAATGATTTATTATGATTTTGTTGATTTTGTTTAAGGTGAGGTATGAGAAGAAATTCAGAATGAAAATTTGATCCTCATTCAAAAAGAACAAATATAATAACAGTCAAAATATGATACAATTGTTGGTGTGGTTTATACGTGTTTCTTTACCACTTCAAGAGGATACAATTCAACCAATCAGAAATATCACGGAAAAAAAAAGTGACATTGTTGCATATAGGATTTCTACAAATCCTATTAAAATGCTACAGTGTGTCACAATTTTCCAATGAAAAGATAGCCTTTAAAAGAAATAGGTAAAGAAACACATATTTTAACCCTTAACTGGTATTGCAGGGGCTGTGCAGAACCATCATTTTGAGTTATCCCATTACATGACGACTTGTGATGGGTGCCGGACATCGAATGCTGCAGCACTTCTGGGGACAGAGATGTGCTTGCTGCAAGACCCCAACGATACCAGTTGTGGAGCAGATTATTTCCATTATATGTTAATTCGATGCACATAAATGTTATTTTTCTAGAATAGTTTGTATAAGGTAAGAAACAAAGGGATATTTTGTCTAAACTTTTAGAAAGAACAATTTTTGCAGATTTTTGTGTCATGCTATGAAGATGTACTTAAAATTGTAACAATTTTTTGGTTCTTTACATAGATGCAAATTAGGAAGATTAATAGTGCTATTTAGTAATGTAAAATAGGTGCATAATTTACCATTTATGAAAATTTATTATGAGTAATTGTTGAACTGCCCTGTTAGAAGCAATTTTTTCTTGACGGCCAAGCAATCCTCATGATACCTAATATGCATGTCAAATTTATGACCACTTACAGAAATACTTGAAGTATAATAAATCTTTTTAAATGTTGGAAACTTTTCAAAATTATTGAATATTTCAGCAAGGCAAAATCTATCACAATCTTTGTTTTTTTTCATAAATAATATTAATTTTCAACTTTCATTTTCAAAGTTAACAAATCTTTTTTGAAAATGCTAACTTTATGATACCTAACTTAACTATTTGTGAATTATTTTATGACACCCATCCACCTCAAAACAATCTACTATTTCAATAACAGGTAATAAAGGCTCACAGCCTAATTTCTCAACAAATTTAAAAGATGAATGTGATCCCTACAGGTTCAGAACAGATTACAAAAGTTTCTAGACAACAATGAGTGGTTACAAGAAGGGATAAGCAATAACAGGATAGCATCTCAGCAGTCATTTTACACAACCAAGCTCTTCCATAAAATTACAAAACTAAAAAAAAAACCAACACAAAAACCCACTCTCTTCATGTTACAAAACAAATATCAAAAGATGATGCTTTGTTCATAAGTGAGAAAAGAAAAGAAACATTTACAATGACTTTGTGATACACAAATCAAGCTCAAAATTTTGATGTGTGTACTACCTCCAGGGAACACTGCTACGCATGTGCACAAGGCAACGGCCAGAGCAGACATCCAGAGGAAGCATAGAACACAACCAAAGTCTTAACATTAGCATCAGAAAAGAAAAAGCTAAGACAAGAGAAGTTACTTAACATTTGAATCTAAAATTTCAACTTCTTATCAATAGTGAAATACTTTGAATTTGAACATACTATAGAGAGAAAATTCTGTGGTTAGCTAAGGGTTTAATTTATATAAATAATACAGTATATTATATATAATATACAGGGATATTCATAATCCCCATAAATTGATCATTAAAACAATCTATTTAAGAAATCATAAAAAGAATTTGATTACAACAATTTTTTAGAAAATGTAAGTAATTTTGACAATAATTAAAACAAAAAAAATTCTAAACTTTACCGTTTTGGAAGACAAATTAATAAAGAATGGCAAAAATTATGTAAAAAAAGAAAAATGAGACACAATGAATAGGAAAAGTATAATTATTTAATGAAAAAATCCAATGTTAAGTAACTCATCACTAAAAATTAACACACAAGGGTCACATTCACTAAGGTCATAGTTATGAAAAAAAACTTTACACATGATAATATTCTAAAATTTCTTAAACATGGTATTCCATGTGAGATTCAGGATATTTAAATTAGATTTTGAATAAAAATATTTGAAAAACAATATTAAATCCACACTTTTGTTACTAGACTCCTATTTAACTTATATGTTAAATAAGAATCAATGTAAAATTAGAAAGAGCATTACTAATTGTTTATGGTCATTTAAGCTAAGACTGGAATATATTAAGTAAAGAAAAATAACAAAATTGTGAGATTTAATAATATACATACACTGAAGAGATAATATAAATCAACTGAGGTGATGTGAATAAAATTTTTAACAAAAATGCACAACTTCAATGAGTACATAAATATAACTCTGTATTTTAGGTTTTCATACACATCACAAATTTGTATATATTTTGCATCTGTATCACCTAGAATCTGGCATTTTAACTCAATTACCTCTTCCATACCAGAACTTTTAGAAAATCAACTTTTCCTTCAACACAGGTGAGTTCAGTGATGGTACAATCGTAAAATTAGTCCAATGGCATCACATAGTGAGGCTATTGAAATTTCACTTCAATAACTTCATTAGACTGAGTTATGATTTTAGTATAATAGTGAAATGAATGATTCAAAGGTATATTTCAGGACACAGAAAATATACGATGAAATGTTATTACAAATTAGAATCTCCATGTTGTACACAACTGTGTTGCTATTATCTCAACTTTTTGTACACACTGTTGAGTTCAAAAGGGGAGTGGAATTGGGTGGAGGGTTCAAGGGGGAAAGGGGATGGAGAATATGACAGGAAAACAATTTAAAAAAAACAGGATCAGAAGAAGAATATGAAAAGAGAGAGGCAAGCTTCAAGAATCTTTTTATGCCAACTTAAGTAATTTTGAATGATATTCTTAAGGAATTTCACACAGTGACGTCTTCATAAAAAAATAAGTTAAAGAAACTATACTAAGTAATTTTATTTCTTAGTCACTGCATCTTATTAGTGCAATGTATATTATAAAATCGTAAATTTTTATTGTCACTACAACTTTTATAGAACTAGATAGAACCTTTGTATAAACCATACACAGAAAGTCCTGTCAGTATACGTAAATAAAAAGGAGAAATAATAAAAGTTGTCTTTATAAAACTCTTGTGATGATAGAAACACTTATCATTCATCAGGAGTCTTGCAGAAGAAGAACATTTAGGTATAATATTTTATTTTGTATATTAACTTTCTGCTTAATTATATTAAGTTCTACCCATTGGTTTAAAAATAATCTCATCTAGTTTTGGATAATTAGAAAAACTGAACTTGAAAATTCAAAAGCCATTAAAAATGAAACTCTTCCAAATGGTAAACTACAAGATGTATCCATATTTTTCAGACATGTTATGAATTCAAGAGAATGAAGATTCTTTAGTAATATTCAATTTTCTTTTTATATGTAATGAATCATGCATTCCTTTCAGTTTCATTAAATAAAATAATTGGTTGACAAATTTTTATTAAACACTGTAAATTCAAGTCTAAGAAATTCATACTAAGTGCAGAGAACAAAAAAATGGCAGAATACGTACTCGTAGAACATTAATAGTAAAGAAAAAGAAACTTTTAAAAGGAAATTTACACCTGTGAAGTTTGAAATACTTGAAAAGGGAGATATGAAAAGACACAGAGAAATCATCAGTGAGAATAAGTATTTCAAAACCCCTGTAATTTTGAAATAATATATTCAATATGTAAAATTTCAATTTTTAAGAATAATTCTTAGAAACAAAACACATTTTTTAGTATTAATAATTTTAAAACTGTACAGCTACAGCTTAGTAACCAGATTAAAAGGGGGGAAATTAGATATTTGTATACAAAACCTATTTTAGTAAATTGCTTCCAACAAGAAAAAAAAAGCTCAATAAAGTGGCAAATAGTTAAAATCGGAAAAAAAAAAATTCTTATTGACACTTCATTGTTTTTTACATTGTTTTGTTATTATTGAGTTGGGTTAATCTGAAATAATAAGTTAATATACAAATTTTCTAATATTAAAAAGAAAAATTACAAGAACAATAAGAATAATTGAATACATTAAGGATTACCTCGAAGTTCAATATTCATAATGTACTAATTATACACAGACTACAGGATTGGAACTTTCAAGTAACATACAAGCAAATGTGGTTCAAGATAAAGGCACGAGTCTTCACACTCTACAAGCCTTCATGCATAATTAAAGCATTTAATGTACGAACAAAAAAGCTGACAGAAGCTGAAAAGACACATCAGTTAAAAAACAATGGCTTTCAGGATAGCAGTGATACTAAGCTTTCAGGGAAGAAGCACTACAGGTAGTTTATTTTCTCAAGATAAAACACACACACACAAATTCCCTTCTTAAGCTAACAGAGGATATGAGGTTTGTCTTATTCATAAAGTGAATTTTAGTTGAAGCCACAAAAAGAAGTGAATAGCCATTTTCCAATTGATATATACACAAGCTTGTAATCAGTTGACAAGAAAGAAACACTGAGAAAAGAAGAAAATAGTAAACCTTCTCTAATTCTGGAGATTAGATAAAAATTGATATTTGATGTAAAGATTAATAAAAAGATGTACCCATTCCATGATACTTCTAATTGGTAAATCTTAATTAAATAGATTCCAGAAATATTAAGCTAAAGTGAAAAGGCTTCTATAATATATGCAGATATATTTGCTGGCTCGAGAAATGCTGTTATATGCTGGCTAGAAATTTCTCAAACAGCACATATGCAAAAGAGAATAACAATAATTTTCTTTTCCTCATTCTTTAATTAGACATCAAATCTGGCCAACAGAATGAAGCTAATACAAGTTCTAAGTTTTAAAAAAATTATATTAATTTTACTTACTTTGCAAAGCATTTAGAAATCTCTTAAATTGCGGTGAACCTCACGGCCAGGTAACAGATTAATTATGTTATGTGAAATGAAAATGGGACAGAGATTTGGACTTGAGACCTTGAGCTTAGCGCGCTCATGCACTTACCAACTGCACCATCCCGTTTGCCTCCCGGGCCCGTCTTCCATTTTCATTCAACTTGTGAGACCCAACGACCTCTGAAGTGGCCTCATAGAAACTACGCTCCTCACATGAGGCAACTCCCTTAGGAAGTACTTTGTTTTGGGTCGTATTTTCCAATTCTGGTGATCGGGAGGCACATGGGATGGCGCAATTGATAAGCGCATGAGCGCGCTAAGTTCAAGGTCCCGAGTTAGAATCTCGGTCCCGTCTCCCATTGTCATTTAACATAACATACTTAATTGCAAAGCATTGTTATAAAAATTCTGATGACATACTGATTTTTAGAGGGTGTAACCCAAAATACAATTATATTTGGTGATTATTCATAGGATTTCTGAGAGACTTGAAGTAAATGTAATTGCAAGGTACAATTAAAAATACTGTACTGCATAATTGATGATAATTTGTCGCTGAGAAAGCTGTGGGTATGAGTATGAGCTATGACCTCAATTAGCTTTGAGTGAAGTTCAGCTTAACTGTTCACTTATATTTTTCTTCTTAACTAGTTTCGGGAACTGTTACCATCCTCAGCTTCAGAAGAAAAATGTACGTGGAGAGAGTGGCTGACTTCATGCAATGTACATCTTTCGTTGTAGGGACTCCCAAAGTATTTTACTAAGATTCATGTATTTTATGTGATGATATGTAATGTAATAATTAGAGTACACTTAGTTTCAAGTATATTGTCACTCAGTAAATGTTGTGGATAACCGAGTTCTCAATCCTTGAATCCCCTCTGAGGTCTTTTTTAAGAATAGTTATGACATTGGTTCCAAACAAAAATTTGACTATAATAAAAATGATTAGGAACACTGACCTAGCATCTTGCTGACATATGGTTCTATGTCAACATCCTGTAAATGTTGATAGGTATGTGTGTGATACAATCGCAATGTCGAGTCCAATCGAATTGACACCCATACTCCATCACCTACCCATACCATTTGTCGCACTTGACTCTCTTTCCGTGGATGGGCAACAAAAGTCTAAAAATGAAAAGAAAATCATATTAAAAATTCCATTACTTAATAAGACCATACACATAATAATTGAACTGATGTTATTGATAACACTTAAACATAAATAAATTACTTTCACATAACATCTAGATGAAGTAGGTAATGTGGCCCAAATTTCTAATTTCACTGATTATATATCATAATAATTATAGTACTAACATTTTTCTAGACCATAAACCTTGTTAGCAAGAGAAACAAATGTTCAAGAAGCCTCCTGTTCAACATTACCAAATAACACCACAAGTTCTTGAATCATATTAGTCAGACTTCATACATTATAATTACACAATAACAAACCAAAATATCAGTAGTTAAATTGAAAGATTTCTTCAACTAAATAAAATAATGTGCTCAGTAACAAAGTTTTGTTCAAGCAAAATAACAGATAAATCTACCATTCCCGTTCGGTACTGTTAACCCTAAAACTTTAAAACCGGTAACCCTTCGTGCCTTATTCATTTTTCCTTCACACATCAGACCCACAAGTCAAAAATGGCTCAGGTTCCACAGTACATTAAACAGTTCGTGGGCTTTACCCACCAGGTATTTGTCTCTGACAGTGTATGCAACCTTCTGTGCTAACATATATGGTTTTGTTCACACACTTCGTTACCATTTTCTTCCAAGGAATGTTGTAGAATTATTTACATAGTTACACCTAGAAGATTCTTTATCTAGATCTTTTGAAACACTCCCTCACTTATTAATTGATTTATAATTACTATTATCATTAATTTCTGATACCAGGTCACATACATTATTCATTTTAGAAGCTTTGATCAGAACATAGCACATTATGGGAAACTTTACCACACACAAACATAGCACATCACCAAAAAGGAGCTCTTGCCTTAAGAGAATTTATCAAGCCTATCTACAGAGTACATCTATATATATGGAGCTCTTATGTTATCAAAAATCAAATGCTGGATTCCTCAAACTTTGTCAACCAATTTTCCTGCTAAGCTGACTCTGTAAAGTAAGTGAATCTTAAACAAATTATTGTAATAATACGTTGGACACACACTTCACTTACTTTTTTAAACACGAACTAGTTTCGGTAGCTGTTGCTTCCATCCTCAGCTGCAGTCAGTATCAGCTCATATTCAGTGTTTAAAAAAGTAAGTGGGGTGTGTGGCTGACGAGTTTTGATATCGTAAGAGCTCCTTTTGCGGATGTGCTCAGTAAATAGGCTTGATATCAGTAAATGTGTTATGTGATGAGTTCTGATCAAAGCTTCTAAAATGAATAATTTATGTGACCTGGTGTGACTCAGCTGACTATGGAAGCATCAGTTTCCAAAACTACCGTATGTACCTGAATATAGTCCCCCCCCTCCTTTTTTTCAAAAAAATTGCCCAAAAATCCGAGGTGGGGACTATATAGGATGAGAAATCTGCTAATTTAAAGTTTCGTGGGTGGAAGTGGGTTAAGCGAATGCAAGCCGTATACGTAATGCAACACAAAGAACATCAGTTGATTACAGCGGGATTTGACACTCATTCGAAGTGGAGACTGAACTGACCCATGTCGTCTAGGGATGACCCATTGCCGTCACTGTGCCGCGACACACCATTTTGCGGGATCTTCTAGGACACAACGAAAGTTGGGTGATCGAAGATGTTTCAACACTAACTTTAAACTATGAATTCTAAACTACGCTCAGACACATGGAAATAAAGCGCTACACAAGAATTTGAAGAAGAGACGAAGTCTGTGTGGATCTGGTGATTTCAAGAGGAGAAATTTAACAGCAGCAGATAGCTTTTCATTTTAAAATCCTTATAACATTAACCAGCGCCAAACATTTCACATGGAATTTTGAATGAGCATTTCCCTTCAGAAAGACTTTGATTTTACTCAACTTCATTTTCTTCTTTTATATTTCGCCTCCTAAAATAAAGAGGGGATTTACATTTGGGTAAATACATTAGTTCGTGTTTAAAAAAATTAGTGGAGTGTATGGCTGATGAATTATTACAATAATAGATTGTAGTGACTCCACTGTGAATTCCTGAAGTAATTTACATCGAATATGAATCTTGTATAGTTCAGATTGAAATAATTTATCTATCATGTGTGGAATCAACTTCTGGCAGAATAACATATTGTTTTATTATTTGAACTCTGGAGTCAGAAATGAGATTTTAAATATGGGAATAATTTCAGGAATATTTTAATCTGTTCAAAGACATGCCAAAAATCTCACCCACAATCATTGTTATCGCATCATTAATTACCCTGTTGCAATTACCCTCTGGTGGAATGATTCACGTTCAATTCTTCCCGGATAAGATTCTCTCAACATCAAATTTATCTGCACCTAATACCCCATTCTCCAGTCCATAGATTTTCTTCTGTCAAGATCATTAAATTCCTCTGTAGTGTGGTTATCCATTCCTCCATAGTGTAGTCCATTCTATTTCATGCACTAATTTTTACATTCTCACACTTGTTTCAATTATTAATTGACAAACTTTTCAATTCAAGTCTTAACAATGGAATTTCTAGTTGTCATGCCATCTTATGGGAGTTAATTCGAGAGAGTCAATGTTAAAGATACATTCTTTACGATTCACACGCCACTAACATACCATTGAAGTTTCTGATTTTTCAGAGTGGAAACAATTACAAATTGAATATACCAAATGTAGGTACTTTGTTCAACAACATTATTCCTTTAATTTCTATTCACAATTATTATTTTTCCTTCAACAATCATTATTTCATACATCAATTGTAACTTTAAAGTCCAAATTAATTTACAACAACATACCTCTACAGACAAAGAATGAGGATGTAATACGTGAATTCTGTTCCTATAACCACACCATACATTCCCATGGACTGCAACCATGCTTCGAATGGAGTTCGGTGGAGTTCCAAGGCAAACTAAATGGTAATTATTGAGTTCCCATTGACCATCAGTGCCTCGTTGAAAGATAGCAACAGTGCCATCTGCGATTGCAGCAAGGACACGGCCTTGGACATGTCTGAAAGTAAATAAAGAAATTTATTGTCTAAAATTTATTACTATCAATATTTTTATTCTTATCTTGGGGGAGCATATGCCACGATTTTGCCTTAGGATACAGAAACAATAAATTTGCCACTGCTTAGAGTCCTTGATTGGAATTGATAGGATAGTAATTTGCTTGCTTTCCAAGAGTAAATTAGTTTATTGTCCTCCACGTGGTCACACAGTTTATAATTGCTTTTAAAAAATTATCATTTATAAATTTATTATAAGGAATAGGAGCAGAGCTATCAAAACCAGCTACAAAACAAAGTCAAAGAGACACAATGCATTTTGAAAAAGCAAAAAGTAAAAATAAAAACTATACTTTATTTTCAAATACATCGCTGATTTACTAAATAAATTTTTTTTTTGTTTTTGTTTGTGGGGCTTTAGGGCTCGTCAACAGCGAGGTCATTAGAGCCCGTAAAACTTGTACAAGTAGGGAAAATGCAGTTACGCCGACATGACTCTCCCCGCGTGTGGGACTCGCCGAAAGACTAAGCCATACCCACTAAAAACCCTCCTGAATTACAACTCAAAACTCAAATCCTAACATATCTCACGACTTTACTAAAAACATTAAAAAAAGAAGAAGAGGAAAGAGGAAAATGAAAGATATCCTAGCCCTAATAGCGTCGNCTAAATGAATTACAACAAACATTTTGTATGATATTCTTAAAAGATTTTACACAGTAAAGACTACACATCATAGCAAATTACATTATGTTTTTACCACACAAGTTCCTTTAATGTACCTTCCAATCAAAAACATTTTTGGGAGACCTTTTCCATTTTCCACGGAACTGGAGCTCTGCTATTTGAACAACCTAGTCGTGATATATTTTCCAATTCAATTCTTCATTACAACAAAGAAGAATTTGTTTAACAAACACCAGTTCCTTGAAAAGCATAGCTTCAGACACATTTGCTTGACGAAGGGAGGAAGATGACCCAAAAATGTTTCACACCAAAAGGTAAATTGAGTGAACTGGGCAGTAAAAATATGACATGTAATTTATTAAATGAATGATTTTCTTGCATTTGGCCAGGAAATAAGAACACATATTTATATTTCTGTTCCTGTTATATTTATATTTGTTCTTATTTCCTAGCCAAATGCAAGAAAATCATTCTTTTAATGGTAACTATGGCCAATAACTCTCATACTTGTAATTTATTATAAACATTTGGTACATTTGTTTTGAGACTATACATGATATGTTACTTCTATCAATCATTATTTCATATAATTATATATTGCAAACGGATACCCCTTTCACGCAAATACTGGACTTAAGAATTCCGCTTTAACATTCTCAGCATTTACCTTTTCCTACTATTTCCACCATATTATTTTGTCTCTTCAATATCCATATGTTCAGGATGTTATATTCAACTTGTATTTACTTTCATGTATTTTCCCATGATTTGAAACCTGAGCATTTTCAAAATGCCAATTCTTGTTCATCTTTAACATACAGCTGTGTTTGAATCAAAATGTTAAATGATTGCCCTGGATTTGAATCAAACAATTTTTTAAAGAAATATGCAAATTTTTACAATTTAAAACAGTTTGTCCAGCAGAGGATTGTGAAACATGGGGAATATTTTGTTCAGCAGTTGCGAGGGTTACATGTCACCAACAATGGAGTTTATCATGGATAAGGCAAAGAAATGTTATTCCATTGAGTAGACATTTTCTCTCAGCAGGGAATCACTTTTCCACAATCAACACCATTGATAGGAATTGTCACCCAATACACCGTAAGCAACTCAAAATATGGACGCAATCAAAAAATGATGAATGAGAAAAGAAATAGAACATGTGAAGTACACTATATTGGATGAAATGGATGGTATTTTTAAAAAGAGGTTACACTCAGCACATACTGCAAATGCAGTCTTGATTGCTTTAAGTTTACTTTATATCACAACAATTTCAAATATTTACACATTAAATCACACCACATTTTTAAATCAACAAAATTTCATACAACAAAAAGTGAATATTATATGCAAATATATTTGATTGTATTGGAGACAAAGCACAAGAAGAGAGGTCATGCCACACAGTGTCACTCATGGTGTTGACTCAAAAATACATGATGCTGTGCAGGCAACGGCACATGACCTCAAGTGTAGGAGAGATCCTAGGCCTACTCTTTGGAAATTGAACTGATGCTTGAAAAAGTTTTATTGAAAAGGATTTCAGGGGTAAAATACTGCCCATTATCCCACCTAAATTAAGACTACGCAGAACAAGATATTTTTATCACACAAAATCAGAAAAGGTAATTTTTGTACAATAGGTACATATCATAACAGTTAGTAAAGCCATTTCAAGTAAGATTCATGAAACCAATTTTTAAATACAAAATGAAATGGAAACTTTATATTTAAATTTTGAACATTGACCGAAAGCAAAATCTAAATTCCCTTTCCTTTCAATGAAATAATGATTATCAAAGAGTTCGTATACATATCCAAGAATCAGCTTATTAATGGATCAATTGGAATGAGATATGTATGTGATACATAAGAAACATAACTAGTACTATAGAGAAAACTTACACAATACTTAGCACAGAATCTTTCATCTTTACAGAATGTATACATCGAGCCCACTGTGCAACAGCAGAATGGACATAGATTGTGCCATTTTGTGCTCCCAGCCACATGGTTGGCAATACACTACTCATCTTTTCCAATTCTTCAAGAGCGAGTTCATTTTCTAAACAAAACACACAAAGACATGTTAGCTGCAATGGTAAATTTAATGACGTAACATGATTTAAATACATAAATATAAGCAATAATGCAAAACAACTCGGGTAACAGCAATGAAAATGATATTCCACACACAGTGAAGTCTTTATAATGAAATAACTCATAAATGTTTTAACAAAATAAAATAATATATACTTTTTACATTCTTCTAGTTTTGAGTTCTACAACTAGTTTGAAACTTTTCGGTCAGGGATGCTCCTAATACTTTTGTCTCCTGAACCTCTTGATCTTTCATCAATTAACTAAAACCATTTCATGATTTACACACCAACTTTGTTTGATTGTCTTAAAAGGTTTCTTGATTTGGAATATTTGGAATATATTATATAATTATGCAAAACTTTAAAAATTCTAGAAAAATTGGGGGGTGTACATTACACGAGTAAATACGATATAATTACAAGTCAGGTCCACCAAGAAAATAAACAAAAAACATCTGGGAGGATTTATTTTCAAATATTAAATGACGATTGATTTTGAAATTTAAATGAAAAAATTTTTAGAAAGAGAATATCTGCACTTCATAAGGGTGTCTGTACAAAGGTCCAGTCATGCTCAGCTGACAATAGTGGAAAGAACGCATGAAAATTATCCAAAACAGTACAAAAATGTTTTAGTTAAACACACTGACAATTTCAGATACAGAAGATTGAATTTAATCTTAATTTCAAATAGAACAGTCACAGAAATGAGATTAATAAGTTAAAATATCAGTTTCAACCAAAATGAGTAGTAGTTGCCAAAATTTCTGGAAAAAATAATCTAATGAAAAACACAACTTTTAAAATCTGTAGTACTATTTAATAAATAACTTGAAAGAGAATTAGTGTTTACATTCTGTCGTCCAAAATTGAATAGTACAAAAAGAGAGAAGTGAAAGGAATTTTTTTCACCTGTTGGGAATTCAGACATTCCATCTTTCACTACACCAGTTACTTCTTTCACTAAACGTCTAACAGGAGTGGAATCTCCTCCATCGCCTTCAGACTCCGATGATAGCATAGACTCTATAACATAGATGACATTATTTTAATGTAAGTAATATAGGCTACACAGTTCCCTAAGAAGCTGATGAAACACTTCCTATATTTTCAAGATTTAAAATGATTTTGATCAAACATTTTAAACTCACTATAAACTAAAAACACATTATTGATAATAAATAGTTTAGTTCACATCCATTATCATACCTTACCACAATGCTGAATTTAAAATGATAAAAAACAAAAGAAAGTGAAACAAATCAAGTCATAGGTAAATATGCGGTTCACGAAGGGTCGAGTTCCATAATTTATTGGCTCAAATTTTTTTCTCAATACTCACACTAATAAACATTTTTTTCAACTTTGTATTTAATCTACCTTTATTGGCATTTGGTAACTGATCTGGAGCTTCGCTGCCTGTAGCACAGCTAACAAAGGTAATTTTTCCTATATTGATTTCATTGTCAGGATCTCCTTCTTCCAATTCTTGATTATCAGAATTGTCAGTTTTTTTATCTTTCTCTTGTTCCGTCTGTTCCAAAACAATTTTGTTGTTTAGTTCTTCTTCATTGCTGACGTAATCACTTTCTTTAGCACCTGAAAATAAGTTTTTTTTGTAAAACAATAAAAAAAAGTAGTACACTTCTCTATTATGAATTACTGAGAAAAATGATTATCCGAGATTGTATTTTCTTGGAGATATTTAAGTTTGAAACCCACCTGGAACACTGGCAATGCAAAGCAATCTGGAACTGGAAACATTAAAACTTTTAAGAATATCTGCCGGATTATTAGCATCTATCACAGTAACTTTGCTGACAGAGTGAGTGCTAGTGCATATCCACACAAGTGATGACAGCTGCTGTTCCAGCTGTTCCCCTTCGAGTCTGAGTTTCTCGCCTTCCTGCAGAATTAAAAATTAAAATAACATTTTGAAATGTCAGCTCATAGTGAAAACTTTAATGTCCTTCACATTATATCAGGTCCATAGATATAAAATTGGTAATTATTTTCTAATGGAATTACATTTAGTAAATGACACCAACTAATAAAAATACAAGAATAACTTATGTCAAATGGTTCCCACTACAGGACCTTGGAAGTTGCAGAGAGTATAGAGCAATGAGAATATCTCGGCTCTGGCACACGGAGATGAAGTGGCCACAATCTACGAGAGGGTGAATGTAGTTATATGTTATAGATCAAGGTGTTGGGAAGGTGAATTCATGATGAAGTCACAAACATATCAATGAAGTTAAGCATTCTCTATGAGGATTTGTTTCACTGGTGAAATGTATGTTGAAGTGAATGAAGTTCAGATATTGTGACAATTGTTCTGTTCAAGAGAGAGGGGTCCAATATCTAAATCAGTATTTGAAGTTATTGTGAAATGGGTGGTTAGAATGCTAGCTGTTTGAAACTGTGCAAGCAAATCTCCTTAAGTACAGGTGATAAAGTTTGGGACATTGTAGTTCAGGGGGAAAAGTTTTTGATATTTAAAATTATTGCTGTCACAATGGAGAGAAATGAGGATGGAGTGAAAGCCCCTGTAAGAAAAGCAAGTTTAAAAAAAATAGACCTTGGTATCATACCTTCAAATATTCAAATGCGGATGATAAGTAAGGTATTCAAAGATAAATATGTCACATAGGTTTTTCCACACGAATGACCGAACCATTTGAATGAGCTAACCTTAAGTTCCAAATTTAACTTATCCACTTCGCTCAAAACCTTCTCTTGCTTCTCTTCCTCTCCCTTTTCTTCACCTTCAGAGCGAGTGTAGAAGACACTGGCCCCCACAGCACTACCACCGTCCCTCGTGCGCCCTCCGCTCAAATTCACACCAGCTGCACACCATATCTGAAACAAGTAGACAAAGAAAACAACTCACTAGGGAAAATAAAAAGAAGGATAGATCTTATGAACAGGATGGAACATTTCAACATTCAACACAAGGGTTCTAATGACCTTGCCACTGACGAGCCCTAAAGCCCACCCCACTCACACACACAAACAAACATTCAACACAATTAACAACATATCTCAACACCCTG
Organism: Laupala kohalensis; assembly: GCA_002313205.1. Classification (NCBI taxonomy): domain Eukaryota; kingdom Metazoa; phylum Arthropoda; class Insecta; order Orthoptera; family Trigonidiidae; genus Laupala; species Laupala kohalensis. Next base: position 98,161 of record NNCF01128957.1, read on the forward strand.
TGGCTATGCACTGCATTGAAATCAGTTTCCACAACTACTTCTTTTTATTGTCATTTTCAAGAACAACATTTTTACAAATTAGACCTTTCCTAGTTGATCACTTGTGAGGGTTCAACTTCAATGATTCAAGTTAAAGTATGAATATGAATGATAAAAATGCTATTGAAGACAGCTCCAATAAGTTTCCTCCAGTGTATGCATACTCGCTACAAAGCGGTTGGTGTAGTGTATTAAACTTCTGTATTGTTTTTTAAATGCATCAGGTAAAATGTTTTTACACAACTAACTTCATTACAAAATTTTAACAAAGCTATTTAATAACACAAATGGCATTTTTTTTTGTTTAGTTCACATAACATAAACCGCTTTGCAGGTTACATGCTCTCATAATTAAAGAAAATATATCTTGAGAAGGATACAGATTAATTACCAACTGATTTATTTATTTTGATAATTAATCCTAAGTATTAGCAACTCTCAATAACTCAGTTTATCCTCTATACATTATCTTCTATGATCTAAATAGTAGTTCCAAAACTGGAGTATCCCTTGGGTTCAAGTCAATTTACAGATCATTCCGATCAGTGATATTTTTTTACAATATTTTGGAAGTGTGACTTTATTCATAATTACACAGTATACCTTATTAGAGTTTTTATAAATCATTATTTAAAATAAAAATGCAAGAAGAGTAATATCAAAAATTGTAGTACCTGCATATTTACCTTCATGCCAAGCTCTTTCTCCTGCAGAGGCCGACAATAAACAGGAACAGGTACTGGCACATGACTTGAGCTACTGAGTCGAGAAGAAGCAGTCTGCTGACTAACTGTGTTTGAGGATGGTTTTGGAGGAAGGCTCCATCCGTAAGCCTGTAAGCGGCCATCATCTTTGCGAACATGCGCACGCACTTGACGATACTGTTCTCTGCGTTCAGTAGCTCGGCGCTGGGCCAGTTTCTCAGATGAACTGAGAATTTTAATCAAGTACAGCAATGATCAACACAAATCATAAATTAAAACCATATGGTTTAAATACATAAAACAAACTAATTTATTAAATCAGTGCCAAGACAGAATTTGTCCAAGAAATAAACATTTCAATTTAAAACCAACTCACCAATAAAAATATTACTATATTATTCCAATTATAATCTACAGTTTGCAAGGACTAACATAAGTGGTTCTTAATAATGCTTACATTTCACCATCAAGATAATCCAGACCTCGCTTCCTGTCAGTCAGAGATCTTTTCCGCATACTTTCAAGAGCTGGTGCTACATTATGGGTTGGCGCATTGTAACGCACATTCACATAAGGTAAGGGTTTTCTTTGTGGTCTTTCTGGTGTACTAAACAGGTTACTGAAACTGAATTCACAAACACGTTAACCAATAAAATTGAGATCTTATAAAATTAGCCTAAAGAAGATTGTTAGATACACAAATTTTGAATTTTAGAAAATTAAACCATTTCCAATGGAATCTCTAAGTTTAACAACCTATTTATGAAAAGTAATAAGTTTAACTTGCTCTCAAATCAGAAGTTAAAAATAACCTAGTCACTTTTTAAAAAATAAAATCACCTCACTGTTTACATTACGCTGGAGTTTTCAAAAAAAATGAGGGAGTACTTCAAATTTAATTAGTTTTATAAAATGAAACCAAGAAAAATATGTGTATTAGCAAATGTAAATTGCTTTCAGCTCTGAGTAATGTTTAACATGTTTTAAAACTACTTTGTGTGTTTAATTTTGATTTTGCACTTTTAATTTTGAGTACATCATAATGCTTGTGTCATATTTCAGTTAGAGACAAATTGTAAGTGTAGTACTGATTTTATGATTTGACTCCATGAATTTAATTAGAGATTATTTAATGCAAAGTCATCATAAAACTTGTGTATCTGTATATTTAAATGATTATGTTGAGTTTTTTGTTTCCTTTCTAATACTCAATGAGGTAACATTATAAGTTTATAATGAGTCTTCGTGTACTTGAAAATTCGGCAAGGGGTATGCGTTATATTGGTAAATGTGAGCTTTTTTCAGGTGACGTAAGGTTTGTCTAAGGTAGTTTGTCAATTCATGTATCACATAGTATTTTAATCTGATTCTTTCTTCTTTCTATTTTAAAAAATACAGGTGGCTGAGAAGATGAATGGTCAGAATGTATATGGATGTACAAAATACATACAATTTCCATATGCTTTGCTTGCTCTTTTTGTCAAGCGTGGTATCATTGCGGGAAGCTCGTATCATTTCTGTCCAACGCACTGCTTCTTGAAGTTCCATAAATTTCTCCTTGTATTGGTTGCGCTCCATTAACACTCGCGCCATCTCCACTCGAGTGAAACGTTTTCGCTGAGCCATTGGAACATCTTCCTAAAGTTGTTCAAATTAAATACATTAAAGATTTAAAAAAAGAAAAAAAAATAGTTTTAACTGACAAGATAATAGAGTATGAGATATAGGTTCAAGAGAGACATTTCTACACTACGAATGTTTACTTGGAGTTTCGTTTAGCCCTACAATATGTAATCGTGCACCATATTGGATTTGGCAGGAGCACTGCAGTGTGTCTAGATTGAGAAATAAATTTTAAAGTGATCAAACTAATTCATCAAAAATATCACAGGAATACATATTTAAAAATAATGTTCAAGTTTCAGTAAGTGTCAAAACTTGTTAAGTGTAAAGGACTTACACTTAGAGTAAAGTGATGATTTATTCAATGTTAAAATATTTAAGGTACACAAAATAATGTCATTGATCACCTGTCAATAAACAAAATAACAACTGTATAAGACTACACATAATGATCCCATTGATGTGAATTACTAACTCTGTTAAATTTAGCAAAGAATGAGAAATTCTTTGCAACATGTGCTTTTATTCATTTTCCTCATATATTTGATGTTGTACAAGTTCTGATCATGCTCTCATCATCTTATATTAATGATGTAACTAAGATTAAGATATCATTTTAGTCTTACAACCTTTTGATGGACGAATGCCATTTATTTTGTGCTTTTTAGTCACAAGACTAAAATTATTTCTTTATCTTGATTATATGGATATTAATAGTAGACTTATGATGTATTTTTTTTTAATGTCTCGCTAGTTCATAAAGTTATCTATTCAATGATGTCCAGAAATTTTGTATCAGCAGTAATTTGTCAAAATTTAGTACACACTTATGCTAAAGTAATGGTATAAATTCAAACTAGAACATCAGTTTCGAACAGAATAAACACTAATGAAAACAATAATCAATTCCGCTTCAGTACTTAATTTCTAGCTTCACTGACTGATGAAAGAAAAATGTTTACACAATTCATAAGATTGTACAGTATGCATAGAGAATGGTCCAAAATAATACTTACTTCATCATCAGATTTAGCAGCCTTTGCAGCCTTTTCCGCCTCTTCCTTTGCCTTCTTTACTTCTTCCTCAAGATCATGAATGCGTTGATTAAGCTTATTTTTCAAAGCAATCAATGATTTTATTTCTCCACGCAAGATTTCTTGTTCACTAAAAAACACAAAATATATAATTATACTTATAAATTATCTTATCTTATTTTATGAACTATGTGAAATACCTACCTTGTTAGCTCATCAACTTTCACAATCAAATCATCTTTCACAATGTTAAGGGCATTCCTAAAACAACATAGTTATAACACAGTTTTGTTCACTTCAAGTACAAACAAACAATTCATCAATATTATAATTCAACATACTTTGTAGCCAAGAGTTCTGTATTTTCAAGGATCAAGTTCTCCACTTCCTTTCCCATACCTGTGAAATGATATAATTTTTCTGTTTAAAAAGTTATGAAAGTTTAATAGATAATTTAAGTACAGTACCAGATTTCTAAGATATTTGTATTAAAGGTAGAGAAAACAATTAATTTACATTATGAAATAATATATTTGCATTTTTGTAAACATTATTCCACTACATTCATGAATAAAAATTATGAGAACTGATCTTCTCATCCAAATACATAGTAAGGTAATATGTACTAGTCTGTTTAATTGATTATAAATGAAATATATAGTTAAAATGCACACATAGCTAACAAAAGCATACAAGTTCTATGCCCTAAACCTTGGTCCTTCTATGAAACACAATGAGAACATGTTGACAGCTTTAAATGTCATCCTCAAACCACAATAAGGTCAGAAGATAATTTACTTAAATTGCACAAGACATACTACATTATGCATAAATTTATTTCTCTAAATAGTATATAACATAACATGAAGACAACTGAACTTCTTACCAAAAAAATTGTCGTTAACTGAAGATCACCGAGGAATCCACATTGGGCCAGCCAAAAGAAAAAAGTTTAGTTTGTTAGCAAAGTTAGACAGGCTTGCATACATATTTTAGCAATATGGTGAAAATCACATCACAAATGAAATAGTTTAGCAGGCAGTAAATAGCTGAATGAAGATTATCTGATTTATTTCAAAGTTTTAATTGATTTTTGTCAAAAACTTAAAAAAATGACTCCAAAACTATTGCACAAACTCACAAAACTCTTAATTCAATATATAAAAGCATTTTTCACCAAAAATTCTCACAAGTAAGGAATTTTAATGATATCATTGCACACATATATGAATAAACAATATTTGACATGCAGGTGTAAGTAGTTTCAAGATTCAAAATAAGGACTCTTATCACATTACTCTTTGATAATGGGACAAATCACCATGCACAAGCACAAAATAGCAGGCACATAACCTTCTCTAAGAAAAAATACTTGCCAAGAAGAGTTTCTATGTATCTCACCAAATTATAACACGTAGATTACTATGATAATGATACAACAACCAAAAAGGTATGACAAACATAAACAATAAAATTAACACTGTTAAGTGGTATATGACTCACATTTGAAGAGGTTATGGCATAAAGAGTAACAGCCCATTTTCTTAAATTTAGTAGTAGACATTATTTTCCTAATGGACTTATCCCTACCTCTTACCTAGGTCACTAATGCTTCCCCCATTTATCTCATGGACTGATCATGTTTATTACCTTATAAATTGTAATAGACACAGTTCAGTAATAGATACAGTACGATTCAATGCATCAAATATTTTATTGATTACGACAACTGATGGGCTTATCCCCTTTATGTGGCCCAGCGTCACCTTAATTTAATACAGTGTCCAACCACAATTACATGTAAGGTCATAATTAGAATGAGACACACAAAAGATCTTCCAAAACAAGTTGAATCATTTGCCTTGGGAAATGTAAGAACTATGAAGTAAAACACTCAGTTAAAAATTTTATGAAACAGAAATCTGAAGAAGTGTAAATTGACAACCAGCTCAAAATATTTTCATCAGTTTATATGAAATAATATATAATATTGCAGAATTTTGTTATAGAAAATTTTACTGCATTTGTTGAAACATCATTACATCTCTAATGTATTCAAATAAATTATTCCATAAAATTAGTGTTTCATTTGAAAAGTTATAACTGTTCATACTTCAGACCACACCTCAAATATCTTGAAGGCATAAAAATTTTCAAATAAATCATTTAACATTTAAATCCAGAAAAAAGGAGTACATTTAATTAACATGAAAATAAATAAGTTAATTAATAATTCTTAGAATCTAACAATCCTTAGAAAAAATTTAAGATAAAAGAATTCATTACTAAATTGTGTTGAGTTGAAAGTGTTCAATAACTAAAGGGGGAAATATGGTTTACAAATAAATAGCTTATTTAAAATTTAACAGAAATAATTGTAATAACAACACCATTAAAACAGAAGAAAACTATGGGGAGACGAAATAATGTGACTTAAGCAAACCAAACTGTGAGACAAATACTTCTTCTCAATTTAAAGGAAAATGTTCTATGATACAAATACACCATGCACAATAGTCCAATATTACATGCACATATGAAAATGATATGGCTGCAGAAATAGAACAATGAAATAGAAAATTTACAAAGTGTGATCAGATAGCACATCATATACTGTTCATAAAAATGTAGATGGATTTATACATGTATGTTAACTATTTCTGCAGTCTAATGTTTTCTCGAGGAAAATTAACCCTACCAGACTGCGGGCCTCCTTGATCCACTTCACCATCGCTGTCTGTGCCGCAACATGCAAACAAAACCATAAAGGAAAAAAAAAGATGCAAAGACTACAATGAAATAATATGCTGAATATATAATAAGCACCACACAATACTTTCTGGTACTGCAAGCTTAAACTCTTCTAAAATACATTTAGCAAACACAGCTAGCTTCAGGTGTACTTTCGAATAACATATTTCATAATCTAATAAAACATGACATATAAATCAAGGATCTACACCCAAAACTTTGAGCTCAAATCTCTCTACAGCTAAAACAACATATGTTGATTACCCACAAGTAAACAAGTAAAAAGAAGTATTTGAATATTCAAATGTGCAGTTTATAGTTTTGTCTTTAAGAGTTTCATTAATTATTATTTGATTATCAAAAGAGTTTAAGATTTGATGATTTTTAATTAGTTTGCCCCCAAGTAAAGCAATATTAGATGATAAAAATTAGCTTTCCTATGATGTTGGATAATTACATTAATTTCTATGAAAAAGAATACTTGAAAGGGATTTAGAGTAATAGAAATTACAAAATATCAAGAAGAGATTATACCCACTATTGTAAACATTAAGTACTTAATTTGTGTAAATGAATTAAGATAAGGAGAAATAATTTCCTAAGTAAAGCTTTCGAGAAGAATGACAGCACGTAGCAATTATATACAAGTATTCTAAAAATTTCTGAATACATACACAAAAGAGGAGAATGCCATCAATATATACAAAGAAATTTGATATAGGTGCATACATGCAAAATTTATACAGGCAATTTAAGTCAAACAGAAGTACAAACCAGATGATGCGTATTCTCCTGGATGCACCCAGCTGCCTGTGATCAATAAAATATAACTAAAAGGACTAATAAAATAGTTTTAACTTTAAAGAAATAGAAATCAGATTCAACAACCTTAGTTCAAATTCATGTAAATATAGCACTTTCAATACAAACTGTTTAAATCTGTTTATATTTTAGCATTTTCTAACATGATGAGTAAAATTAATGTAGTTCTTCTAAAATTTTAGTAGTAGAACTAAAAGAAGCATAGACAAGAGAAAATGGAATAAGAAACCAGGACATCACACAGTAATACCTTTTTCTAACTTTGAATGTCTTCAAATGACAGATGGAAAATTAACGATCAATTTTAAATAGGACAGAATTTTACAAGAAACAAGATAACATTAAAAATATGTTTCTCTCTATCTCTTTTAGTTTACTTAAAAAATCAATGGATAGACAAGCTATTATTACTTACCACAAATAGACAATAGATATTACAGGAAAACTGTTTAATTATAGAGTCATTAATTAGTATGAATAATTAACCTTCAATTCGTTGCACCGAAATACTTTTTCCCAGGAATGTACAAATTTGTTCTCATGGAAACGTAAGTGTCATAACACTTCTCTGTAATATAATCCGTCCTCTTTTCTCAGTTTGATACCAATTGCATAAATATCAATATCAATTTTGTTTTTGGCTGGTTGAATATTCACTGCACTGCTTGCAAGCTAATCCAGTTTGAAGTCTCGTGAGTGACAATTTGTGCATTGGTTTTCTATTGTTTTCAAAGTGTAGCAATGTTATTCTATTTTCTAAGAATTTGTAAATATACTTAATTCTCTTTTATACCATAAATAGTTCAATTGTTTTTGTCAGCAAACAATAAGTCCTCAAGGAGAAGAAAGAATACAGCTTCTGTAATTGGAGGTATAATATGTAATGAAAGACATCACCGAAGATCCTAAGTGTGATATACACTCTACTCATAATTTTTGTATTTCTAAGTTCATATGTTTTTATTTAGTTAATAAAGCAACAAAATTGTATTCATAAAAATAAAATAAATTCATAAGCATTTTTTGTGTTTATTATAACTTCATATTTTCTTTCGTTAGCAACTACTAATGCTATTTTCTTGTTTTCTGTTTGCATCACCTATTGAAGATTTAACAAAGTTTAATTATTTGTTTACTGTCCATCATGTTTCATTAAAGCAACCTTCATTTCCTCTAATTTTTGTACATGTTATTTTTCATTTTTGAAAGAATATAATACCCATGAAGAAAATATTTATGGAATATCTGCCTGGTTGAGTTCTATGATGGAAATCATAACTGGGATGTTTTGCAACCATTCTAATTCAATGTAAATATGTAAAATTAAGTTCAACTCGTTATCGTATTTACCCGAATATAGTCCCCACTCTTATTTTAGGTGGCAAAATTTAGAGAGAAAAAAATGAAGTTGAGTAAAATCAATTTTCTAAAAAGTCTTTCTGGAGGGAAATGCTCATTCAAAATTCCATATAAAATGGATGGCTCTGGTAAGCATAATCAAAAGTACTTTAAAAGCTAAGTGGTGTAGTTAAACTTCTCCTCTTGATATCGCCAAATCCATGTGAACTTTGGCTCTACTTCGAATTCTTGTGCTGCTGCTTTATTTCTATGTGTCTGAGCATTATTTAGAACTCACAGTTTGATGTTAGCGTCGAAGCATCTTTGATCTTCCAACTTTCGTTGTTTTGAAAATCCTCATCGCTCAAAAAACTCGTGTGTCATGGTCGGCACAGTGACGGTAATCGGTCATTCCTAGACAATGTGGACCAGTTTGGTTTATATTTCGAATGAATGTCAAATCCCACCACCATCAATTGTCGATTGATGTTCCTGTTACGTTACGTATATGGCTTGTGTTCGCTTAACTTGTTATCACCCACGAAACTTTGAATTAGCAGTTTCCCCGTCCTAAACTCCTCATATAGTCCCCATCCACAGGATTTTGGGGTGATTTTTTCGGAAAAAAAGGGGACTACATTCGGGTAAATACAGTAACAACCCATTTCCCACTTGAAAGAGAGATATTTCTTACTGGTGTCTCTTTTAAAAGGGTTTCACTGTACATATGTGAGAAAGAATGCCCCAACATAAAAAGCATTGTCAGCAATGAGTTCGAAACTTACAGATGAACATTTGCATCAACTTTTAAGTACATATAGACGTAATACCAAAAGTAATATTGTTAATCTGGTGTTCCACAAGCAAGCCCGACACTGAATTGCTCTTTCAAAAGAAAAACTGTCATTGTAATTGACCAACAATAGCTGTAAAAGTCAATAAGCATATTGTGCGTTGAATGTTCATGTTTAGTTTCTTAAGTAAAATTGTGCTAAAAACCCTTAATATGTTTCTTCATTAAATTTTTATACCTGAACATCTCCTGTCTTTTGTAATGGGATTAATGTCATTAAAATATAATTTACTTTTTATTCAACAATTTTAAAATATTGTTGGATATCTCTGCAGCATACAAGATATTTTGTTTGACAAGAAGCAGAATAGCTGTCACATAAATGATGATACATCCAACTGAATAATTCAGCAGCTTCATAGAATTCTATATAAAAAATTCATCTTTAATAATATGGCAATACAATAAAAATAGAAACACTGCACCTGTTATATCAGCACCTTCATCCATTTCACCCAGAGCTTCAGCATCCTGGAAACTAAGTTCTTGATACAAAGTGTTACCACTTCTCTGCTCCCTAGAAAAAGAAAGATTTATTTTATTTTCAGCAATTTTTCAAAATTTAGACAAGAAATAAAAATTACAAATTTGAAAAAAAAACACAAAATATTTGATTGATATGAATACTCATGAGATGAATATTTATTATACCTGTCATCATCTTGTAATAAAGTTAAAAATAAACAATAATGAGGACAAGCTGAGAAAAGATGGTTCTAAAAAGGCAAGTATGGATGGTAGAGTATAGGACAAAAAATAATTTGAATGTTTGATCTATTTCAAAACAGCCAATAAAATTGTTTGTATTATTTTTAATTTGAAAATGATAATGCAAGTTAGCATTTAGTCTTTAAAAAATCATTGACTGTTTTTACAGACTGGAACTTAAATATAGCATTTTGTCAGATACATTTATTTAATAGTGCTATAAGATATCTTCCAGAAAAATATATGAATAGCTGGGTTGATCTGAAATTTGAATATCGATCAATTGTCAAGAGCTATTTCTGTGTCTGAATGTGTAGGGGAAGGCAGTTGAAAAGATCTCTCATATAATGTACCATTTTTCAAACATTGGAACATTGTTTATTTATAAACAATTTGGGTGAAAATATTTTTTTCCCAATTTATTAGGAAAACCCAGATGAAATGTGCATAATAAAACTACCTACAAAATGAGACTTAGTAGATTGAAATCGGAAAATTAGTTCAAAAGTTATTGCAAAAACAAGTTTAAAAACATGGAAAATCATTGTTTTTTCAATTATTTATAACTTTTTAATTATTCATTTAAATTCAATAACTATGCCTAAAAGTTGTGAGTTTAATTGTACTTCAAAAGTGTGTGAAAGATGGGCACTGTCGGTCAAATAGTTTTTGCAAAATTCTATTTATTAATCCATCTATGGGCAAAAATGCTCACATTTAAACTATTGTAACTGCAAAAATTATTAATAAAAAGGGATTCAGCACACCACTTTTTAAAGGCCAAAATCTAACTTAACCTTAGATTTTTATAAGAGATATTCATAATTTGTTGTCGGGAACCATTATAACTTTTACATTAAAAATATTCCATTTTTGACTGTTTTTTTCTAATAAACATTTAAAATAACTCCAAAGCTTTATAAAATATTTAATTGTCAATGGTACAATCAGAAAGTCAGTTAAAAACACACATTATTTTAAAAAAAAGAAGGATCTGCACCCTTCGGGAACTGAGATAGCCACTTTTATATTAAAAAATTATAATTGTTGTATATTTTAAAATAGTTAATTAAAGATATTCTACATTATTGATTATGAATTAATTGTTCATAATGTTGTTAACAAAATTTGTAAATAACATTTCTACCGCTGCGATGCAGGAAAATTGTTATCAACAAAAAGTTGCAAAATTAAAATTTTTTGGAAAAACAAATTTTTTAAAAGTTAATTTGGCAAAAATAAACACTTTTTGTTTCTTGACGTTTTTGGATTTCCCTACCTTAAAATGATTACAGGGCAAAAAGGGTGAGTTTCTCAAAACAAAAAACAGTAACTTTTTGAAAGAAAAACGGTCTATCTCCACTCCCTAAGGGCACATCATTTTTTTCTAAGATCCATAGTCTTCCTAATAAATTGGAAAAGCCAATTTTCTACCAAAATTGTTTTTTATAAATAAACCATGTTCCAACGGTTGAAAAACAGTGCATTAGATGAGTGATCTTTTTTACTGCCTTCCCCTACACATTCAGACACAGAAATAGCTCTTGACAATTGATCGATTTTTTGGGTAATTGACATTGAATCAGATTGGTCCGACTAGAAGGAAAATCTTTTAATATTTTTAGATCTAAATTGGAACTTTTCACTACAAAAATATATTTTAAAGACAAATGATTAAATTATTTTTTCAAAGAAGTGTCAGAAAAATTCAGCCATTTTCTACTCTATCTACTCATTTTGATACATCCAAATACTTACTAATGGTTTCCATGCATTAAACCAGTGAGACGCTTTTCAGTGTTACGTGCAGCTCTGAAGTTGTACTCACAATTACATTGCAAGATTTAGTGACTCTAAATATACATTATTATACCACCAAAGGATGAAGTTCGAAGTGAAAATGCCATTACACAAACCAGTTATTCCAACTTAATAAAAATAAATAAATAATATATATGCTAACTTACAACATCATCCAATATTTTTCTTCTAAAGATTTGATCACATAATGTACTGCCTTTAAATAAAATATAGAAGTAATAAATATTTCATTCCAAATATGTCTTATAAACCAAAAATTTGTTGATACATCAATTGAATGGATAAATTTTAATACAGAGTACAAAGTAAAAACAAGAGATGATGAAAGTAAAAACAGGAAGAAATTTAGAATGTTTATAAATTCAGATTTACAAATTATCGAGTAATTTTCATACTTCTTGGTTTTACTGCGACCAATTGGTGACACAATTGTGGTACTAGTTATATCTTCCACATCTTCTAGCTCCGGTGTGGATTCTTTTGTATCAGGACTGAGACCATCCACCCAACCTCCTCCTTAAATACAAATTAGAAAACAATTAAAGTAAAAAGAAATTTTTTAACATAGCTAATGATTGTCCATATTAAATGCCATGAAAATAAAATTATTTAAATCCTGAGTATCCAATCCTAAAATCTCAAGATTTAAATCTAACAGAAAATTCATAACAACATATTCGTAAGAAATTTTTCACTGTGATTTTTGCGATTCAATTTAGAAACCAATAGACCAAAATTTAAACCTAGTTTACACATTGAACAACCAAGGGCCAATCATCTTAAGTATAAAAGTTTCTACTTATGATGAAGAAAAATTTATTTCATATGTAATACAAAAGAGAATATTTATGAAGTTTTCGAGTAAAACCCTTGATGTATAAATATATTATAATCAATAATACAATAACACTTTTATTTAGCAAACTAATGAAGGTATTATGTAACTATACAATCAAAATAGTATTTAATTTCTTCAGATCTACTTTACTTCTCCAGCAGAAATAAAATAATAAAACACATTATGTCTTTACACTTATTTTCACTATATTTACCTTTTGGTCAGGAGTTAATTAGAGGTCATAATTAAATCAATTTAATTTCATTTATTACATAATAAAGACTTCACAGTGTGGAATTTCTTAAGAATATATTCAAAATAAATTTAATAAAAATACAGAATGCAACCTCAAGAAAGCAATGGAGAATGCTATAAGCAGTGGAGGAATTAACTTGCTATGTTACGAACAAAAGGCAAGCGAGGGTTTATGATATTTAAACAAGGCATTACTGAAAATGTTTTTAATAAAATACTTTTAATTTAAGTCTCACCACAATCTAGCACGAGTTAACATAGTAATTTATCCTAGCAACCATTTTCTTGTTCATTTAAAATATTCAAATAAATTTGATAAAGTTAGTGTAGTAAATATAGAAATTCATAAAAATGAAAAAGATACAAGATTTATTATATTGAAGGGAGAACTATCAATTATTGAAGTATTCTATGATTCGTACCTATCATTAGGGTGAGCCACAGAAACATTAATTTGAAAGCAATTAATTACCCTACTACTTTTTTTATTTTTACATGCAAAAGCCATAAAGCAATGTTAATTTATTAAATAATTTGAGATATTACTCATGTTAGAAGCATTCACAACATCACATTTAGACTAATGTTAATTCCTACTTGTGACAGTGCCACGGTGTTCCAAAGTAACAGCATCAGTTAGCTGACCTTTTTCAGAAGTTTCTTTGTTCTTGGGGACTTCTTCTCGGGCCTCAACTTCAGTACTCTGTTTTAAGTGAAGTAATTCTATTAATTGTAGCACAATAAATACAACGAGAGTACAGAATGATAATAAGAATGGACTTATAATATTAAGAATATGTTTTCACTTAATATAAATAACCAACCCAAGAATATGCTTTAATTTGTAGGTAATGAAAATGAAAAAGTAATTAGTTGATTTCAGTGGTTATTGAAACCAAGCAAGAAGTCTTCTTCATTCTTCCTCACAAATGTAAATAAGTCCAAGTAATTTAAGAAGCAACAAAGTTTACAGAGACAAAAGAGTAACACTACAAACATGTACTCATACTCATACAAAACTACTTTTAAAATATCTAAATAAATATTTTATATATAATCACATCTATAAAAAGGAATAAATAAATACATCAATAAATCAAAGAAATTCAATTAATCTTACCTGCATTTCATTCCTCAAACTAGTATTAGAATGATTGCTATCAGGAGGCGAGACAGGAGGAATAAATTCATTGGGGCTACCAACAGATCTAGAACCAGGTTCAAGAGACGCAAATCCAAATGAATTGGGTCCTGAAGGTCTGAAAGAAAGTAGAATCCACCCTATATAAGAATTCCATGTATAGAAAGCATTATATTCAATCAATCAGTTCTGTTTGCAAATCAAGAATGAACACAATTTCAAATAGTTAATATTCTAATAGTTAATTAACATACAATAACTACCTTTTACTCTTAAAAGACTAATTACAAGTAAAAACAGGATTACAGAACTATTGGGAGAAATTACAAAGGAGTCTACAAGAAAAAAACAGACCATTTTGGTACATGACAAACAGAACCCCTAGCTCATGCAACTACAACCAAGATTGTCATATCTACTTGATATCTAAATTTAGTATTATGTTTTCGATACAGCAGTCTTTGCAGAATAAATACCTCTCATATTTAATTAAAAGTATATTGAAACTAAAATATTATTAATGTAAAAGAAAAACATTCATAATTCTTTTATTTATAGTTTTAAATATGATTTTCATTTTTCATTCAGTAAAACAAAAACAAGAGATAGAAACCAACTGTATTATGAATCAAGGAAACATGACATTAAAGATGCAACAAAGGGTTTTACGGACAACTCGGGCCACATTGGAGACCTGTTCAGAGGACCAAGGCTCATAGAGGGCCTTGCACCTCGTACTGCTCCTTCCAGTCTTTCTGCACTACCCATAAGTAATTTGGTGCGTTCCATATAATCCATATGAGTTTTGAACAACTCAGTATATCTTTCATGTAGTTTGGAATATTCTCTTTTCTGTTCTTGTTCCTTCTCCTCCAAACGGGAGACTAAAAGGAATTATAAAACTCATAATAATATTTTCTTAACACAAAAATGAACACAGGTGACAATAGAAAATAGAAGTATTACCATGATCAGAAGCATTTTTTGCTTTAAGTTCAAGCATCCTTACAATTGATTCCAAACTCTCAATTTTACTACCAAGATCTTTCCTTTCATCTTCACCTGCATCCTCCAGCTCCAGTAATTTCTAAAAAATAAAGAATGAGAAAAGTATATTCTGTAATCATATTCTTAATAAAACTATTTAGAAAAAAATGAATAACATACCTGTTCTGATGATTTACGGAGTTGCTTTTCACGCTCATATTGTGTCACCAGCTGTTCATTGTCTTCACGAAGTAGTTCCAATTCAACTTCATGTTCTTGATTCTCAGTGTAAGATAAATCCAAACATTCCAGGACATTCACAACAAGTGGCATCAAGTCTTTCACAACATCTTCATCATATTTAGTTATCATTTTTTCAAATTCTTGGTAAATACTACCAGCTAATGATTGTACTTTTTCTGACATAACCACATGAGAGTCCTCAAGGGTTCCATAAACCGTTTCTTGGTCTATATCCATCATTTTGCTGGCTTTAAATATACTTAAATTGCAAATGACACACTATTTTGAACGCATCTTTTATATTCAGGAACGACATTTAAACTTTTTGAATCGTCCATTTGCACAAGACTGACATTTTTCTTCGAAAATGCATGTACACAATAAAGACCGTCATCTAATATCACTCTTTATTACGCACAATTAACAACATATTCAGCGCTTTTATATCAAATTATGGATTGTTCAACTGCGCAAATACGCGTTACACTTGCTAAACGGAACAACATAGTATACTTTATTCGCACAACACCAACCTAAGCTCGATTTATGCATTGATTCATTGCGCTTTTCCTCGTACATTATTGTCAGCATTATTCGCAACGCATTATTTTTATTTTTCTCTTACTAGTAACTCATAGATACACACGCATTGCAAGATTAAATGCAGTTCGAGATCACGCACAGCAGTTCTGCGGGACATTGGGTCTACTTGGGGTCTACCGTCAAACGTCAGCAGCAGCCTGGCAGCAGCAGTGGTCAGCAGTTTCGAGGTCCGCCAATGGTTACATCAGTTGAAAATCTATGGGTTGCTCTGGAGATCATCAAAGCCAAGGACCAATTCGGTATCGGAACTTCAGAAATATATTATGTCTGAAAAATGACAGTACTGTCGAAATTGCTGATATACGAATCAGTCTTGCTGTTTTTAAACATCTGGTGGGATTGGAACACGAATTATGTCTTATATAATTAATGATAGTCTAACTTAAACGGTCAATTAAAATCCATGAAGAATGAATGTGAATACTTTTAAAAAAATCATCCAGTTCCACATACCATGATCAAAAAATGTTAAACCACATAATAACTTGTACGAAGTTATCTCAAATCCAAAGTTTCGCAGATTTCCCACAATGCCACCGTTCAAGGGCGGCAGTTTCTACATCACGTAAAGATGTATCACGTAAACCCCAAAAAATTTTTAAAAAGTAGGGTCTCGAAAAATTCGAATTCCAACTTATGATAACGCAGTTTATGTGTTTTTGAATTAGCAATATTTGATGGAAAACGAACTATTGTTTCATAGGACACGTAACTAAAGAATGCCGATAAATTACATTTTACACGTAGGCCTACGTGAATTAACCAGTGGTGCAAAACCAATGCACGTACTTTCTCATATACGTTTCTCACTGTGGACTAGAGAGCGGCATTAAAGCCGCTATTAGGAGAGGGTTGATTTTAACTTGTTTCTCAATATTTTGGTCGTCTCCATTTTGTCCACTTTAAAAACTTTATTAAAGAAATATTTTACTAGCATTTATATACAAGAATCTCTAATATACAAATTCTGTTTTGTTCGTTTTTTGGAGAGATAAGATCAGCAAGATTTATATTCTATTTCAAAAGATGTATTTTTAATAAATATAAAGAAAAATAGTATATTATTAACGCGAGAACATAGCCAGCAGACCATAACTATTCTTATATAACTTAATTAGGAACTAAAGAGTTAATTTTTTTGCAATATGAAATTTCAAAATTATATTAATAAACACTAATCGTGCCTATTAATTATTTCGGTTAAGTAATAATAATAAATAATAAATTTATTGTCAAAAACAGTACAAACTGCGTATGACCACGTGGAGGACAATAAACTAATTTACTCTCCGGAAGCAAGCAAGGGACCATCCCATCAATTCCGATCAAGGGCCCTAAGGCAGAGGCGGATTCAAAANAAAGTTAGCTGAGAGTTATTTACTTCCTGTTATTTCATAATGCTCCTTATATATCTCCTCACAGAATTCTATAAGTGTTAAAATATATTTTTAACGATAATACTATTTTTAACGATTGAAACTGCTATTAAGCACTGAATTAAAACTATCATAAAAACAAACAAAACGATTTATCAAACATCACCTTCAAAACAAACAAAAAATGTAGCCAAGTTAATTCTTAAAACGATAAGAAATAATATAAAATAACATCCTCAAGCATCAAATAATATATACAAACATTAAATATGTCACACAGCATGCACGAATTAACAAGAAAATCCGGTAAAAGGAGCAGTGGACACATCTAATACGTAAGCTTACGCAGCAAAATGATGCAGCGTCAACGGATGCAAGTGCGTAGAGGTCGCGTTGGTGGAAGCTACACGATACCAACATAAACATAAAATACAGACATTCCTCTGTTTTTTTTGTTGGGGCTTTAGGGCTCGTCAACATCGAAGGTCATTAGAGCCCATGCAAGTAGGAAAAATGCAGTTTCGCACCATAGAGAAGAGCCGTAGTGACTCTTCCCCGAGTGTGGGACTCGCCGAATATCTAGACCATACCTACTAAAAAACCCTCCTGAAATCAATAAATATCTAAATAGAAAGATGAAAGAAAAGAAAACAGAATACCAATACATTATTTCACAAAAAAAAAGGAAAACAATTTTTAAATATTATATTTTCGAATTACAGAAACGAACGATGAAAACAAAGAAGACAGTAAAGATGAAAAGGGAATGCAAATTTTAAACCCTCCCGAGAACTTGAGGGAGGAGCCCCGATCTACTCATAAAATTCAATATTTTATTAACATTAACCGTATCATTTCCGAGAATTGTTGGTAAATCTGCAGCCAGACCAATTCGTCTCCGTATACTTGAGTATCTTCTGCAATCAGTTAGTAGGTGACGCACTGTCAGGGAACAGCTACACTCTTCACAAACGGGTTCATCATCAAGTTGTAAGAGATACCTATGAGTGAGAGGACAATGTCCTATGCGCAGGCGGGTCAGCAAGACCTCGTCGCGCCGGGCTGGCCTACAGGAACTGCTCCATGACTTAACAGAAGATTTGATAAGTCGGAGCTTATTCCTTTCAACAGCTAACCACTCATTGCTCCGTTCACTCAGAATCCTTATCTTGACGGAATTTAGGAGATCTCGTTTTGGAATCGTGGAGAAATCTACGCGATTCCTGAGGCATGCCGTCTTTGCGGAATCGTCTGCTTCCTCATTTCCTCTGATACCCACGTGTCCGGGAACCCAGCAAAACATTATGTTCTTTCCATCACTTTGCAGTGAGAAAAGTACATCCTGGATGTTCTGGATCAGCTTATCAGCTGGATACATGTTCTGGATTGCTTGGAGGGACTTAACGAATCAGAACAAATCAGGAAATGTGATCCGCCGGAGCACTTTGTTGATCGCATTGCTCGCAATATGGCGTAGCACTCAGCAGTGTAAACACTGCACAAGTCGCCTAGACGGTAGCCACTGGTCTCACGGGGAAATACCACGGAGCAGCCGACACCATCAGCCTGCTTCGACCCGTCGGTAAACACAGGGATACGGTCCCGGTATTTGTAGAGGATTAGCTGAAAGTATACCCTCAACATCGGAGCTGGAGTGTTCTTCTTGTCATGATGCAGAAGATCGAAAATAATCTTCGGCTTGTGCAAAGCCCAAGGGGGAGACTTACTAAAACCTTGATGTAAGACATTAGGTGTGCGTATATTTAAGGTTTCCAAAATTTGTTTGGAGCGATATCCAAAAGGTTTGTTTGCTCTCAGTCTTTTGTTGTAGAAACGGATGGAAGAAGAGGATGGATGGAAAACCGCGTTGTGCACCAGATTGTCGGGTAAAGTTTGCAAGTGGCAAAAGTGTCGTAGCATGAGGATTTGCCGCCGGAGGGAAAAAGATGGTTCGCCACTCTCGACATACAAACTCGGAATGGGACTAGTGCGGTATGCTCCCGTAACTAGTCGAATTCCTGCATGGTGGACACTATCCAACTTCTTTAAATAGCTTGCACGAGCAGAGCTATATACAACGCAGCCATAATCGAGCCGAGATCTTATGAATGCTCGATAAAACTGGTGCAGGGAGTAGCGATCAGCGCACCATTCCCTGCTGTTCAGGCACTTCAATAAATCAAGAGACTTTAATGTTCTTGCTCCTAGGTCTGTTAGATGTTTAATCCAATTCAGTCTCTGATCAAAGATTAGACCTAAGAATTTCACAAAAGGATAGAATTTGAGAACGTTGTTCCCCAGGGCGAGGTGAGGTTCTGCCAGAAGGCTTGGTCTCCTACTGAAAAGAACACAGCGTGTTTTCTCAGCAGAGAAACGAAAACCTGTCGTTTGCGACCAGTGGTATAATCTATTAAGGACGAGTTGGATTTGTCGCTCCGCACCTGTGACACTCTGTGATGAACAAAAGATAGCAAAGTCATCGACAAAAAGAGAGTGTAAAACAGGATTTTTTACAGCAGACGTTATGCTGTTTATGGCCACTGCAAATAAGGTCACACTCAAGACTGAGCCCTGAGGAACATCGTTCTCTTGAAGAAGGAGATCCGAGGTGTCTCTTCCAATTCTGTAGCGGAAAGAACGTTGATCCAAAAAGTACATCAGCATCAGAGGAAGACGTCCTCTAAATCCCCAGGCATAGAGTTGTTGTAAAATGCCATGACGCCAAGTAGTATCGTAAGCCTTCTCGATGTCAAAGAATATTCCGATGAGATGTTGTCTTCGGACGAAAGCATCTTGAATTGCTGATTCCAGGAGAAGTAAGTTGTCCAGGGTGGAATGGAACTTCCTGAAACCACACTGAGATCGACTCAGCAAGTCATGCCGTTCAAGATACCAGATGAGACATCGGTTGATAATTCTCTCCAGAGTTATACCAACACAACTCGTCAAGACAATGCTTCGATAACTACTAATGTTCGTTTTGCCCTTACCTGGTTTTAGAAAAGGGATAAGCGTTACTTCCTTCCACAAATTAGGGAATACTCCCTCGGACCAAGAAAGATTAAAGATATCCAGAAGGTATTCTTTCGACTCGAGACTGAGATGTCTCAGCATTTCATAATGAATTGAATCAGAGCCAGGAGTAGTGTTGTGGACTGTCGCTAGAGCTGACTCAAGTTCTCACATAGAGAAGGAAGAGGGTTCCCAGTTGGTGGAACGAAAGTCAAAAGATGTGCTCTCTGCTGTTTCCCTTTTTCTCATGAAATCAGGATCGCAGTTTGCTGTAGATGTTAGGTCAGCAAAATATTCAGCCATTGCTGTTGCCTTTTCTCGGTTGTTGGTGAGAACCCAACCCTGATAATTGAGTCCAGATATTGGGACTCGAGAATAATTTCCAGATATCTTTCGGATTGACTCCCATACTTTAGTGGACGATGTTGTTCTCTTAATGGTGCTTAGAAACTCTTTCCAGGAGGTGGATCTGGATTCTTTGAAAGTTCTGCGCGCTTTTGCTCAAGCAATCCGATATGCGGCGAGGTTTTCCGGAGATGGACAAGCCTTAAATCTCCGCAATGCTCTTCGTCTTGCTCGAATGGCGGACCGACATGCGTCGTTCCACCAGGGGACATGAGGTCTTCACGGAAAAATGGATGTTTTCGGAATGGATTCTTCAGGGGAGTGATGAATCACCTGGGTCAGATGGTCGACCCTCTCTTGGACACTACCCGTTTCTTCGAAGACAGACAGGGAACGGTACTGTGTCCAATTAGCCTTACTTAGAATCCATTTCTGTGGCTTGCTTTCGGGAATAGTCACACGTTCCTGCAAGGACAACCAGATAGGATGATGGTCGCTACCATGCAGATCATCTTCTACCTTCCATTGAAAGATATCAGCAACTTCAGGAGAGCAAACTGATAGGTCTATAGCAGTCCATGACCCCGTGCCAAATGCGAAGTGGGTCATCTCCCCGGTGTTCATTAGGCATAAATCTTCTCCCTCAAAGAGACAATTCAGCAGTCGGCCCCTGGGGCAATCGCTCGACGAGCCCCACAGTACACTGTGGGCGTTGAAATCTCCAAGGAGGAGGAATGGTCGAGGGAGCTGATGAATTAAATCTCTGACAGAGGTCTCCGAAAAATCTCGTGTCGGAGGAAGATATATAGAACACACGGTCATAGATGGTTCACTATGAATTTTCACTGCTATAGCCTAGATGTGTGTTTGTAGGAGAACAGGCGAGCAGATGATAGTGTTTCTAACAAACACGGCAACTCCATCTCTTGCTTGATCTCCCGTGGTGTCGTCATATCTGAAGCCGCTGTATCCTCGCAGAGAGGGTGAGTGTTCTGGTGAAAGGTCTGTCTCTTGTAGGCAGATACATATCGGATTACGACGCGCTAAGAGTTGTAACTCTTCACGTTGAGTTCTATAGCCATTAAGGTTCCACTGAAGTATGGAAGCCATTACTGTTTGGAGCCTCCGGGGTCAGGTTCGTGAATGTGTATTTCCGGTTCACCGTCGGAAATTACACATTCTGACTCGGAGGTAGAAAGTAAAGAGACGTTCTTTTTACGTCTCTGCGATTTCTTGGAAGGTGTTTTCGATGTTTTTAAAGATTCAACAGGGGTCACGGGTTTAGCCGTAGAACCATGTTTTGTCTTTGTCTGTGGCTTTGTAATTACGGTGGTAAGTTTAATACTACTTGATGTTTTTCTTGGATTAGATGGTTTCTTTGTAGGCGCTGTTGTTGGTGGTTGTGACTTAACAGGAACGACAGAAGAATCTTTCTTTCCGCATTTGCAGTGACATGTGCACGACGTTGTCGTAGACACGTCAGTGAAATCGGCCTGAACAGATACGGATTTCATCTGCTTTGGAGTCTTGGCTGCGGTGGAGTAACTGGTAGAAAATACAGGGTGTAAAGCCCTGTATTTCTTCCGCGCTTCACCGTACGGGATCTTCTCCGTAGATTTAATTTCCTGCACATTCTCTTCTTCCAGAAAGGCGACACACTCCCTGCTCCATACCGGGTGACTGCCTGTGCAATTAATGCACTTGGCAGGCCCTGGGCATGAGACGCCGGGTTCGTGTTCCTCCTTTCCGCACTTTCCACAGGTATCACGTCCCTTACACGATGTTATCGTGTGTCCAAACCTGACTCTTGAAACAGCGCAGAGGATTCGGACATTCCTCTGTTCTCCTTATTATTCCTCTGTTCTCCTTGAAATTCCTCTGTTCTCCTTATCAAAGTAACATAAAAATGACTCATCTACAAACATATACTCTTTGGATTCTCACCTTTGACAAACTTAAAACTACGCGCCATTAACTACATATATTGTGGTGAATAATTAATATTAACATTTTCTTATAAATAATGGAGAAAACCCGACTTAAAAGACAAATGAAACAATTATAAATAATTAGAACTCGCAGGCAAGAGCGGTTCAAGGTTGAACCAGGAAGAAAGGGAAAGTTGAACACAGTAGTCTTTTAAGAAAGGGTATGCATTAGCCTGGGTCAGCATGGGCGCGAGAGTTTACGACAAGCCGCTTTGCGAGTATTTTCGGAAAAAGGTTTTTAGAAAGAAGGATATGACAGTATTAAATGTAAGTGAGAATAGAAAACGGCCACATGGCTTTCAAAATTAAAATTGATAGACGATGACAAGTTTAGAAGAGTAGGGCCAAGAAGTGTTTTGTAAAAGAAAAGGAGACTGGGACGAGTTTTAGCGCTTCATGTGAAGAAAATGATACATGAGCAGAGCTGTGAAAAGATATGGGTATTTTTGTTAATTGCAGGAAAGTATGTGATTGAACGCAAACTATCGATTGTGCGGGGCAGACAACACGGGACAGAAGTTGCGGAGGAGGAGGGTCGTGGATGAGAGCCGAGGGATGAGATCCCATTGTCAAAATTAAATATTGCTGTGGAGAAAGAAGAGGGTTACAAAAATGGAAGCGCCAGAGAATCGATGGATGGAAAAATACTCGAGGAAGAGAGTCAGCACTAACAAATACGGCCATTGGCCTAGAAAGGACATACGTCACAACAGGAGAAACCAATCAGGGGTAGTCCACGTGGAGTACGAATTGATAAGTCATTGGCTAAAGAAAATCTATTCGTCACAGTAGGAGAATTCATTTTCAAGGTTTTTGGGATTACTAGGTGGGGAAACAGTCATAAAAAGAAAGATCACAGAGAGATTTTCATCTTCAGACTTCATTATTCAGTATTGTCGTTGATTAATGCATTACGTTATGTCGATTAGAGTATCGAGTAAAGAGATTGTCATTACGACAAATTATTTTCGAGATATCCGCTCTGAGAATCTCCGAGACTGAGCACTTAGTCTTGTCTGTCTCGTTTGAAGGCTCATCTGATTAATTAAAGCAATCAGTTGGTCTTTATTCGTTTTCGCCAGCCGACGAGCGACTAGTTCCTTGAATTTTGAGTTTGTCAACAGTTTGTCGCGGCATCTTTAATGAACATGGCGCGAATTTACTATCATAGAAAGATGAATTTCTTTTGCAAGTGATGAACATTTTTACAAAAAATGGTAATGAACAGTTCTTGAGCCATTTCGTAATTGCTATTATCGTCAAGTTGAGCGGGCGACGGCGTCATTGACACTTCAACCTTCCGTTTGAGGGAACCACGTAGCGGCGTTAACGGTGTACGTCCGAGCAACGACCTGGGCAGTCGCTGTGAATGGAACCCGGAGAGAGACGGCTACGCAACAATGGAGGAGCGTAAGATACGACGTTCTGTAGCGGGAAGACAATCAATTGAACACCAAGGTAAATTGCATGACTGACTGCTTGCAGCACTGCGAACATTTGTATTAATATGCCAGTGAACTAAAATTAAAGCATGTGTAATTGCCAAAGACTTATTAGTGTTATTAGTAGTGTGGCATATTAATATTGGTCATTCAAACATGGTTAAAGCTCTGAAACCAATTCAGATAGGTGTGTTATGATTAAAAATAGCAAGGTTTGTCAAATGATTAATGATCTGAACAGTAACGAAATAATTCATGGTAAATGTAGTGATCAAAGATTAGGATTATAAAATGTATTATTGTGTAGGAATAAGGTTGTGCATTTTGGGGGTATTATTAAAATGGGAGAATGGCTACGAAATGTTCAAAATGTGCAATGTTTCTTTTTGTATTGAGATAAGTGAAACATGTAATTAGTGTGAATAAGTAGTTAATTCAACTTTACAAATTTAGTGCGTTTCCTTTATTAAGGACAAGTGTATATTTCACGACTATTAAAGGGTGCCGAATCCCGAGTTTTCTTTTAGTTATTCACATTTGTGGGGCAAAGTAAGCGGTTCTGCGTAAGCCGGCTATGTAAGTGATAATTAATCATTTCTAATAATTAACATTGCTAATATGGGCTCTAATGACCTTCGATGTTGACGAGCCCTAAAGCCCCACAAAAAAACATTGCTAATCTACACATGCTCACAAAATCCCTTTATCACTCCCCAAAATTCAACGCTTTACATTTTACAATCTTTTTCTCACAGTGATGTGGGTTTATTGAGTCCCCAACGCATCTTCATTCTATAATTAATTTACACTTATCTCTTGGCAAACAAAGCTACTTTGTCCCGATGCACAGATGAGACATTACTGATTTTCATGGAAAGTTCAAGGTAATGAAGCACACGCGTCCTCGTCCCGTTACGCACTGCTCGCGTCTACCAAGAACTGGACGCAGCCAGCCATTCTGAGTTATCTTACTTAATGCCATAGGCTATAAATTGTACTGCCTTTCGCCAAACTGCGTGAGCGCCCAAGGTTGCTGTTGCGTTCGGTGACCTCTGAGCTGCCCGCCGCAACGACCGTCCTCGCCTTCACAGCTGAATGGCAGAAGACGCATCTCGTAGACCCATTCACGGTTACCACCAGTCACCTCGAAGAAGACTCGTTACCTAAATATAGTTTATGGCCGTGTTTCCGATTCACGAAGTCCCGGTTCGCGAGTTGAACCCGTCACGAGATACTTTTCCAAGACCGTAACAAATTGCCGACTTAATAACTTACTAGCCATCTGACGCAATGCTGTTACTTCGTCATTAAAATATCGAAATTATCTCGAAGTCGAAAGTTTACAAGTCTCAAAAATTAAAATCAATCAGTAAGCAAGTGATTGAAAAATCTCGCACTCGTAAGTGATCGAGGCGTAAGTATTAACTCACTTAGCCGTAAGATCTAGCTATGACCAATCAGCATGGCCGTATCTCACTCAGTAACTCTGAGAGTAAGTACGTAAATCTGAACCTCTAAGTAAGTAAATCTCTGTGTCACAGCGCTTCCGCGCACCTAAATTAATAACAAACATCCCACTCTTTCCCAAAATTTTTGAAGAGACAGTCACGCTCATTCCCACGTAACATGGTTTCTTAAGCCAATTATTGCGTTATAAACACTCCACGTGGAGTCACTCCGATTGGTTGAGTGTTCGTGACGTATGTTACGTCCTCGACGAATGACACTGCCTTATTTTTAACAACATTTGTAGCTTCCCGACGACGCCACGACGTGACCACGTGGTCCCTCACCCCTTTAGGGATCCTCGTGTTTTGAGACCGCTACCCGGGTCATTCATTGTCCTTGCTATTTGCCCCGCATCTTTCCCTTGTCATGTAACAGTTGGCTACCCACTAAAGAATTCCAAGCCCTTCTTGTATGAACCTGCTTGCATGTTCCCTGGTGACTACCACGCTCTGTCGGTCCCATCTTTTGTTCACCTTCTGCGTCGTCAGAAGCTTCCCTTGTTATGCGTCTTGCCGATCAGCTTTGATCTTGATAGCTTCTCAGCCTCTTTAACTTCCGATTTATATGATTCTCTTTTGCAGTTCTGAGTTCCGCCTTGAGATGTCACAAAATTCTCCCTCGAATTTCAACGCTTCTTCACCCACGCCATTTGTTCCATCTTTTTCACGCGATTTCATGGTTAATTTTGACCTGTTTCCTATTTTATTTTTTATTTCTTTATATTCCGGTTACGCGCGTGTTACTGCGCAGGACATTCTTCCACGAAACAAATTTTTAATGCTTTATCCAGCCTTTTGGAAAAGTGTTAGTCCTTAAATTTTTCAAAGGCGGCTACCGCGCACGTTGTCGGTGCGCAGCGCTTTGCCTCTCTGAAACTCAATCTCCTCGGTTACTCAACAGTTTCTTTTTAAAACGTATCTAATGATTTTCTTGCGTCATGATTTAAATTTAAATTACTGAAATTAATATATCGTGACTCTCTCTCTCTCTTTCCAAAATATTAACATAAAAAGCGTGGGCAACATGGGAGTTCGCGGAAAGAGACTTGGGTGGTCTGAAGCTTGGCAAGGCGGTGCTACATCAAAAACCCAGTAGAAAGTTTTGGAATACAAAAACGCAATAAAAACTATTATTTGGAAAAATCAAAAGTAGAGACCAGGACACGTGTTCAGAAACACACAAGTTTGAACAGGAATCTTTAGAAAGACGGGGGGGAAATTTAGAAGAATAACGCCATAAAAACCTTTATTTGGAAAAAGAACAAAAGAAATAGGAAGCAGGACACATGTTTTAGTAGCATGCTAGTCTGAACACGAATCTTTCAAGAAAGAGGGCGGATGTTAGCGAATATTATTTCCCAAAGCAACGTGGGAAATAATATTACTTTTGAGGCAAACGTCCAAGCTAAAAAGGTTCGCGACCCAGGTCTCTTGGGGGATATGAATCCTAAAAGCAAGTCTCAACAAGAATCTTTAAAAATGTGTAATTTTGCGACATGGGTTCGGCAATAATACGATAGCAAAAATTCAAAAGAATGTAATAAAATTTGGGTTCAAAAAAGAAATGCCGAAAGTGCTAGCTAGAAAGGGACGATGTCGAATGCCGCCTAGCAATAAAACAATAAAACCGAGGTCTTTAGAAGCATACCGCTTGCACAAATAGAGAAGGGACAAAAATAACAAAATGGCCGATATACCTTCATCTCGAGGAAAGAATCTTAGAAGTAGAGAGAGGGGGGTGCAGCCAATGAAATATCAAGGGGGGAGGAGTCAAATGGAATGATTGGAAACATGAAAATACAAAATACATCTTTTCGGAAACTACCAATTAAAATTAAGAGGGGGAAAAGAACCGAGATCTGGCAGCAGAAGCAAGGACTGTGAAGAGGGGGAACGTCACGTGACGCAAAATTAGCTATAAAAAATTAGGGCACAGAGGCACAAAGAGGAGAGA